>CM076851.1:17569045-18164045 GCA_039519185.1 Astragalus membranaceus
TCTTTTGTAATCAATGCTTCTAGATACTTCTATTTTGTAATGTAAAGTCCTACAGGAGTAGTATAAATAGGGCTCACCACCAAACAGTTGTCAATCAAGCAATAATGAAGCAATAACAATTTTTCTTGAGCAATGAGAGAGCTTGTCTCTTTCTCTACCATTCCTCTTGACCCTGAGCCATAATATGTGTGTGTGTGTGTGTGTGTGTGTGTGTGTGTGTGTGTGTGTGTGTGTGTGTGTGTTATTTATAATGCGAATAGCGCGCTGCAGTTGCGCGCAAAACTGCACTTTGCCTTTTTTTTCTTTCTACATGTTTTGGTATTTTAGAGTCTAGAAAATATTTTAGATGTTCAAATAGGCGAAGTTTGTTCCTCCATAACTGGTTTGGTGAAAAAATAACAATTTCGTGACAAAATACGTAAAGTGCATGCGATGCTAAAAATTGTATTTATGAGTACTTTATAGTCTAGAAAAAATTAACCATTAAAATAAGCGAAGTTCGTTCCCCAATAACCACTTTGGTGAAAAGAAAAAATAATTTCGTGACAAAACATGTAACACCCCGTGTATTTCATTTTTAATGAAATATCAGAGCGCACATAAAAGTATACATCAGAGTAATAATATTTCTAAATTAAGATGCTAAACACACTAACTTGATGAATTTTCATCTACTATCCTTTAAAAAGTGTCAAGACTTATCAAAAGGATACATCATTACCATAACTCAAATGTAATGTCATTAGCCCTAATGTTCAACATCCCAAAGCGGAAATAACATAGGTGATACATAACTTTAACAGCGTATAAGTTACAATATCGAAATACATAATAACTAGGAAACTAAGCCAAGTATCAAGTGGTTCTCCAAAATCCATCACATCATCATCATATAGCATAGCTGCTACCATGCTTCTTGGCCTTAGCTTTACCCTGTTTCTCTGTAAAAACTACAAACATAAACAGTGAGATAAAATCTTAGTGAGTCCTTTCGTGATCCCTCACCACTCAACTCACGGCGTTTTATTCATATCTTACTCGTAACCCAAGTCTGGATAGTTACGTTGTTTTATTCATTTCCTTTCGTATCCCAAGTCTGGATAGCTACGTACATCATGGCATTAGCATGCACAACACCGGAAAACCACTACACGGTTTCCACGGTGAACCCCCTCGATAATATCTAATTAACGAGCAAACATGGAACGGGCCTAGGTTTTGGGCTCATGACTTCCCTCCCCTAGTATGTCATGACTTCCCTCCCCTAGTATGCTACATCTTGAGGTCGTCACCTCACATATTCATCATAATTTGGTTACCAAAACCTTTAATGGAACACCAATTCTATTACATGACATTAGATTTTGTATTCACTCTCGGCCCAAATCATACGGTTTATATATAACGATAATTATAATTCAACTGTTAATCAAATTACATCTCAAACACGGGCATAAACGAAGTATTATTGCTCATATATCATTAGGGAAGGTTAGGAAAGATATTGGAAAATGTTTGGAATCAAAAGGAATAGTTTCGGACAAGTTTTAAAAAATAGGACAGAGGTAGGGGCGGTCCGTGCAGGGGCGGTCCGTGCAGCTTTGACAGCATTGAAAAATTGTCTCATTTTTGCGAAATAGGCCATTCCGTTCGATTCCGATACCTATCATACTCAATTCCTAACCCAAAGACAGCTCATAAAAGCCACAATACCCACTTCAAACAATCAATTTCAAGCCATCAATCATCAATTAAAACCGTAAAACCTCAATGTATAAAAATCATTTCAACACGCGGTATAATTCAAAATAACGGTTTTAATGACTCGAATTCTACATACAAACTACTAGGACATCACATAACACACAAATTCGTGAAGAACTCACCTCAATGTCGAAATCAACACGAAGGAAGCGAAAGTTGAAAATCCCCTAAAAACCCAAATCGAAACCTAGGCACCAACGGTCTCCCAAACTCGAAATCAAGCTTCCAATCTTCTTCAATCTACCATATAGTTGATGTTTAACCTCTAGGAACCCTTCAATCTAACACACAAACCTTGATACTCCAAATCCCTCTTCAAGCTCACATAAACCCTAAAACCTTGGAATGAGAAGATTGAGGAAAGAGTGGGTGTTTTTGGTGCTCTAGTCACCTAGATGATGATGAAAATGACATTAAAGAGGGAAGAAGTGATGAATTTGGGTTGGGTTTCATCTCTTCTTCTTTTCTCCTTCTTCTTTTTCTTTTCTCTCTTTTCTTCTTTCTTCCTTTTCTTTCTTCTTCTCTCGACTCTGTCCCTCTTTTCTCTCTTTTATTTCTTTTCTTTTTAAAAAGTCAACTTAAGTGAGAATGTGGGTGAAATCCCTAAAATGCCCTCACCCTATCCTCAATTCCCTAATAAACCCCATTTAAATCATTAATTCATTAGCAATTAAATGAATTTCAAAAATCATCAATTATCAAACAATCATAATTAATTAAATTATTCAAGCATTAAAATAATTCAATTAATTATTTTGGATGTTACATTAAAACACGTAAAGTGCGACGCTAAGCAGTGTGTTTTTGGGTACTTTAGAATCTAGAAAAATATTAAATTTTCAAATACACGAAGTTTGTTCCTCAATAACTGGTTTGGTGGAAAAAAATAATTCTTTAACAAAATATGTAAAGTGCGACAAAGCAGTGTATTCTGGGGTACTTTAGGGTTCAAAAAATTCAACTTTTCAAATACGCGATGTTCGTTTTCGATAACTAGTTTGATGGAAAGAAAAAATAATATTGTGGCTAAATACGTAAAGCGTGATGTTAAGTAGTGTGGTTTGGGGGTGCTCTAGAGTCTAGAAAAGATTTTAGATGTTCAAAAACGTTAAGGTTGTTCCTCAATAACCGGTTTGGTGAAAAAATAATAATTCTGTGATAAAACATGTAAAGTGCGATGCTAAGCAGTGTGTTTCAGGGTACTTTAGAGTCCAGCCAAAATTTAGATGTTCAAATACGCAAAGTTTGTTCCTCAATAAACGGTTTGTAACAAAAACAACTATTTTGTTTTGCTTATAAAAAATATATATTTTTGTGACAATATACATAAAGTGTGATGCTAAGTAATGTATTTTCATGGTACTTTCAGAAAAAAAATTTAACTGTTCCCATACTAATGTTCGTTCCTCAATAACCTATTTGTGTATAACTGTTCCCATACTAAGGTTCGTTCCTCAACAACTCACCACGTTAAAAAGCAATTCATTTTTATACTTATTTTTGTTATATTTGTATTTTTTTCTTATGTTTATTTTTTACGAGCACTCGCTCCCCCCTCTTTGGTATTTTTAATGAGTACTCCCGCCGATCATCTATTTTTATGACCCTTATTTTGGTCATTTTGCACCAACATTATTAGAACCTTAATTAAATTAGTGTTTATATTGCAAATAATATTTACAAAATCAATTTATTTTGTACTTTTCTCTTTATATTTTTTAGAACCATATTTTTATGAACCTTTAAAAAATTACTTAATTTTTATAAATATCATGTTAGAGCATTTACTCCTGCAGAAACTTCAACAACATTTACAATGGAATTCCCCATGATCTTCTTTCAACTTTGTATAGGTGGTTTTCATCCAATACATACCCACATTTTTCACTTTCTATATGTGTTGTCTTCTTTGCAGTCATTCAACCACATTCATCGGCAACTAAGTTTGGTGCCCACTTTCCAAGGAGAATCTCTCACTTCTCATTCTCCTATTATACCTTAATTTGCTTCCTTTTCCTAAGACCATCTTTCTTTATTCTTGGGCATTACTTTCTTCTCATTCCTTCTTTACAACCACCATAAGCCATGAACAATTTCTAACTCTCTCTAAACCCCACTGCACTGGTACTCACCATCACCGTGCTGGAGCTCTTCGCGGCATTTCTCCTGTGAGAACTTCAACCACATTTGCATAGATGCTTCTATTTATTGGTGGTTTTCATCCGACCCTGCATGATACCCACATGTTTCACTTTCTGTTTGTGTGTTTTTTTATTTTGGTCACTTCGCACCAACAAGTATTAAAAGCATACTTAAATTGGTGTTTATATTTTTATCTTTCATTTATATTCGAGTATTGTGTTGCACCATTTACTCCCGTGGGAACTTCAACTACGTTTAAAATGGAACCCCCTGTCATCTTCTTTCAACTTTGTATAGCTGCTTCTATTCTATTGGTGGTTTTCATCCAGCCCTGTATGATACCAACGTGTTATTCTAATTGTGTTGTCTTCTTTTTTTTTTTCTAATTATGAGTTAAGTTTTTATGTTTACATTTTATGAATATGGATTATGTTATTAAAATTCGTTAGACTTTTTCTTTTTATTATGGATGTTCAATTTCAATGTCTTTATTAATGTTCATTTTTAATTTTATAATCTTCTTATTTAATTTATAGTTATAATTTAATTTTTATTGACAGTTATTAGACCACATATTTTACAAACCAACATGGTTGGCCTAGTGGCATAAGCCACCCCGAGACACGGGAATCGACCAGTGCTCCTGGGTTCGATTCTCACTGTGGATAAACTCGGTGTTCGTCAGTGCAAAATTTTCTCCTAAACAAGATGTTGCTCCCGAAACATTGAAAAACCCCTTTAAGAAAGAAAATGGTCTTGAAAACATATTTTCGGGTTCGAGAGTTGATTATGTGTGAGGAATGTATTAGGACCCCACAACATCCTTTCGGAAAAGGTTACTTCTGATTAATTGTGCAAAACTATATTAACTTTGAGAACTTCAACCACATTTGCATAGATTCTTCTTTTTATTGGTGGTTTTCATCCGACCCTGCATGATACCCACATGTTTCACTTTCTATTTGTGTGTGTTTTTTATTTTGGTCATTTCACACCAACAAGTATTAAAAGCATACTTAAATTGGTGTTTATATTTTTATCTTTCATTTATATTCGAGTATTGTGTTGCACCATTTACTCCCGTGGGAACTTCAGCTACGTTTACAATGGAACCCCCCGTCATCTTCTTTCAACTTTGTATAGCTGCTTCTATTCTATTGGTGGTTTTCATCCAACCCTGTATGATACCCACGTGTTATTCTAATTGTGTTGTATTTTTGTTTTTTTCTAATTATGAGTTAAGTTTTTATATTTACATTTGATGAATATGAATTATATTATTAAAATTGTTAGACTTTTTCTTTTTATTATGAATGTTCAATTTCAATGTCTTTGTTAATGTTCTTTTTAATTTTATAATCTTATTATTTAATTTATAGGTATAATTTATTTTTTATTGACAGTTATTAGACTACATATTTTACAAACCAACATGGTTGGCTTAGTGGCATAAGCCACCCTGGGACATGGGAATCAACCAGTGCTCCTGGGTTCGATTTTCGCTGTGGATAAACTCGGTGTTCGCCAGGGTAAAATTTTCTCCTAAACACGATGTTGCACCCAGAAACATTGAGAAACCCCTTTAAGAAAGAAAATGGTCTTGAAAACTAATTTTCGGGTTTGGGAGTTGATTATGTGTGAGGAATTTATTAGCACTCCCAAAACATCCTTTCGGAAAAGGTTTCTTCTGATTAATTGTGCAAAATTATGTTAACTTTGAAAATATGTATTTCCCTTTTATTATGAAAATATGAATTGAAAAAGACTTAATATAAATATTTACTTTTGCGCTTGACGGGAGTGTGTCCCGCTCCTACGTATCTCCCGGTGCGATGGAGAATTCATGCTACGTAGTTCTTTGGTAGAAAATGTTTGTTTGTGTTTTATAATTAATGTTTTATGTTTTATGAATGGTTTATAGGAATTTTAAGACTTCTGAGCCGTGCAGCTCATTCGTCTTAAAATGCAGATTAATCCAGCTATACAACCGACTTAATCCCCTTTTATTATTTTACTAGCTTTGAATTAAATGAATTAAGAAAGAATTAATAAAAATTGTTTATTTTTTTCACTTGACAGGAGTGTGCCTCCGCTCCTACTTATCTCCCGGTGCGATTGAGAAATCAAAAGCAACATAGCTCTTGGGTATAAAGTATTTGTGTGTTGATATTTTTTATTATTTGAATGTTTTAGAAATTTATAGGTCGTTCGTAATGACCAAACAAATAAATTTAGAGTCGTCACTATTAATTGCATATTTGAAAATAAAAAGTATTCGCAATGTTTAAACTAGTTAAGCCCAATGTGACTATTGCACATAACCGATTTTTGGTTGAGTGTTTGATTATTTAAAAATGTTTGTTGATTTTATATTTATGTTTGATGTAGGCTGTGAAGTTTGTCTCCTTCCTCTTGTTGTTGCATCTGTTTTGTCTTGTTCCTTTTGTCACTGTTGTCGCGGCTTCTCTGTTGGCTACGCACAACTTGCTATTCTTATTACTACTCTTTTGTTAATAATTATATATTTTTTATTATTGATGAGGTTGCTGTTGTCTGCGTACGACACCTCTAGTTTGCTTATTATGGTTTCTTTTTATCAATTTTGTAGATTTGTAAATTATTGAGAATAAATAATAATAAAAAGACTAAGTAAGTTGCTACTATTATTTAATGATTCCATATATATATATATATATATATATATATATATATATATATATATATATATATATATATATATGGATCCGTTGAGAATTGACGATGAAAGAGTTTCTACATATTTCGTTACAAATTTTCCCCCTCAATTTTTTTTTGTTGAGATCTGCCATTAGTCTCGTGGTTTTTATTTTTTTTTTTTTGAGATTAAAAACTGTGGAGGGGAACTTCACAGCCCGGCGAGAGAGCGCGGCAATCGGTCATCTCACCTCCCCAAAGAAATACTTTTCGTGAGAATCGAACTCGTGGTTTTTATTCTCTCACCTTGAGATGGGTTTTCCACGTTAAAATCTGGTGTCTTTAGTACTTTTTTTTCATTAATATTGTCCTATGGGAGTGAATTTTTTGTTGTCCTAATTATATGCAAATGTAGGGAAAAATATTTTATTCGTAGAGATTAATTGTAATTATCTCTAGTTTTTTCCTAATAATTAGGGGTGGAAGTAGGTCAGGTTATAGGCCATCAAAAAAAAATTTTAGGCCTATTAGGTCGGTTTATTTAAGTAAATATAAATAATATTTTTATTACTATATATCATTATTATATTAAACTCTCTACTTTTATTAACCATAAATTTGCTAATATTCTCTGTTAATTTAAGCATATTGATACACATCAATTTTTGATATATTTAAAGTTATTATTATAATATAGAATTTAAAATGGATGTCATATAAAATAAAACTTAATCTCACTGACCTATTAGCTTCTTAGTGTATTTACAAAAGCATACATCACTCAAAGGTTGTAAGATTTTGTAAAAAAATATAATGAAATAGGCTTTTAACAGACTTTCAGACCTTGTGAGGCATTCAAGAAGGTCGGACTAGAACGAAAAAATAGGTCTCCGACAGGCCACAGACCAAACTCGGGTCTAACAATTTCAATGCAGACTAAGCCTATTCCCACCCCTAGTAACAACTTATGACGAGCTTCTTGAGTTGTGTCAAATGCACCTTGAGAGGCTTTGATTAGACGAGTAATTGTTTTATCTTTTTTTTTAACGGCAAAATATTAGTATTATGTATAATGTGTATTTAGGAACACAAAAAAGCATGAATAAAATAGGAACCTGTCAGTCAAGGCGAGGCCTGAACAAGAGACCAAAAACAAGAAATAAAACAAGCCAAACTCCAAGACGATACACCCAAACCAACCCGTCTGAGGAAAGAAGATCCAAAACCAAAACACATTGCTCCTAAATCCTAGAAACACATTCCAAAGGGTCCACACACCACTCATAAAATAGGCTATGGCTCGACTTAGTCTTTGCCAAGAACCAACTCCACGAGTACAGTTTGATCAAAAATAAGGTTTTCGCGAGGTCAAAAGTCTTATTAGAAAAATTACCCCATTTCTACTTTCCCAAATCGCCTAAAGAATAGAGTGCCAAATCGCTAAAAGACCCTTTCTACCCCTTTTAAGACTGGCCCCAGAGTAGAGAATAGAGAACAGAGAACAGAGTGGGTAGATCAGGTGGAAGCACCATCACCCAGCCTAACCATTTAAAGACCAGGTACCAAACCTTTTTTGCAAACTCACATGAAAAGAACAGACACTAATGGAAAAAAGGTTTTTTATATCGGTTAAAATTGACATTTCATATCGGTTCCCGAACCGATGCCGAAAAAGGAGATATAAAAAATAGGGACATTTCATATCGGTTCCTGAACCGTTATGAAAAGTTGTTTTTATATCGGCTGCCCTTAGAACTGATATGAAAAGTCTCTTTTTTTTAAAAAAAGAGACTTTTCATATCGGTTCCCATAGAAAACCGAGGAGAGGAGGTCGTAGGTGAGCAGAGGAGGGTGGAGGAGCGCGGAAGAAAGCGGAGGAAGGAGGAGGAAGTGGCGGAGATAGGAGGTTCAATGGAGAAGAGGGGAAAGTTAGTTAGAAAAGAGTGAAAATGGGAGAGTGAATGAGAAACGTCGAAGGAATAGAGATGGGAAGTAAACTTTTTTCGTTTCTATAACGGGTGGTTTTATGACACGTTATGGAAGCCTAAATTTTTGGACTTTCTATAACGGTTATGCAAGGGAACCGATATGAAAGATGGTTTTTGCACTTTCTATATCGGTTCCAGTGGCAACCGATATAAAAATTGTAATTTTAATTACAAAACTGTCACTGCGTCACTTTTAATATCAGACCGTTTTTAACCGATATAAATGACAGTTATAAAATGCATTTTTTTCACTAGTGGGGTGCGTCCGACTCCAGTAACACCCCGGAGTAGACACACCCAGTAACAGCCATATCCGAAATAATCTTCAAAAGAGGTTAGTCTTATTGGGAGAAATCCTAAGTCCCACATAGGCTAGTGATAAGGTCTCAAGTGGGTTTATAAAGAAGAGGCAACCCTCACCTTACAAGCCGGTTTTGTGGGGTTGAGTTAGGCCTTAACCACATTCTAAGATGGTATCAGAGCCTATCCTAGATCCATCAGGTCACCTACCATTAAACACGCATCAAGTCCAATAGTGCTGCGCGTGAGGGGGTGTATTGGGAGAAATCCTAAGTCCCACATAGACTAGTGATAAGGTCTCAAGTGGGTTTATAAAGAAGTGGCAACCCTCACCTTATAAGCCGGTTTTGTGGGGTTGAGTTAGGCCTTAACCACATTCTAAGAAGTCTCAGATGGGAGCTTACTCAAAAGAGCACACCAAGCAAAAGGTTATTAGGTTTATCATATACACTTCGTGTTAACTGGTATTAGTTTTCTTTCCATTGCCAAAGGTTATTTCTATTTGATATTTTTGTTGTAGTGTGTGGGTTATGTTTTAGACCATATTATAGAGGAGAATTGTTATTTATTATGAAGAATTTTTGCAAGAAAGATAAGAATACATAAAAATAGGACATTTAAACAAACATGACTAAAAATATATGGGAGAATGGATAGTTATAATTTGCAAATGTTACATGTTGCCACATGACATTCTTTTCTTTTTCGCAAATTTCTCTCGTAACATTTAGCATTTTTCATTATAAATTTATGTTACTCGCAACATTTGCTTTGTTTTTAGTCTATTTCGTTCATTTCGTATCGTATAGCAGTTTTTATTTTATACTGCACATTGCTTTATTGGATTCAATTTACTCAAAAAAATAAGTATTTTGTATAGTGGTGGTTAGCCCAAAAACCCCACAGTCATTAAAATGTCAAACTTGAATTATAAAATATGATCTTCAATTTTACTCTGGGCATTTTTTTTGGACAATGAACTTTGGACTTTTTGACATGCTTGGTAAAGCCTAAACATGATGTGAACCTTTGATATTGACAAAACAAAAACATGATGCGAACTCATTTACAAGCACAAAGGAGTCAAATTCTGTGTGGAATTGTGGATCTCATAAACGATTGAATGTATAACTTATTGTCACTATCTTTTCTTTCTCCCCTTTCCCCTCTCTACCTCTCTCCTCTCTCTCATCTCCTCCCTCTTTCTTTCTTAGAATTTGGGTTGAGTCTAACTCAACTCTAAAAAACCGGCTTGTAAAGTGAGGATGCCCTTTCAATATATATTCTTGAGACCTTATCACTATAGTCAATGTGGGACTCGGGCTTCTCCTTGGGCTTGGTGTGTGGATAATAATGATGGGTGGCCCAATGAATCTAGGATAGATTCTGATACCATCTTAAAATTTCAGTTAGGTCTAACTCAACCCTACAAAACTGGCTTGTAGAGTTAGGGATTTCTCCCGCTTATAAACTCTTTTTCAGGCCATGTCACAGCCGATGTGGGACTCTTAACACACCCCACTCACGCCCAGGACTGGACAACTAGAACGTGGCCCAAGTGGCCCGATAGCGGGTGGCCTAGTAGATCTTGGATTGGCCCTAATATTATCTTAGAATTTGGGTTGGATTGGCTCCGATAGTTGTGATGTCTTCCAATGCAAATGTTTTTTTTGTAACACCCGGAGTAATTTAAATTACTTCAAATGACCGATTTTTGATAACTATTTTAATTTCGGTTTTTCCATAGGAAAATGTACTCTTATGAATGGAAAGATAATTCCATGGTCATTGGAGTAGGATTAATTTCTAAAGTTTTAGAGATCATGGATTTGAAATTGTATTAGAAATTAGTGCAATTGTTATGGAATTAGGTGATTTCTTGCATGTTCTTTGAAATATGTGTTGTTTGTGATCGCTATGAAAGTAGAATGTTGGGTTGATACTCGTATAATGTTTGGGTAGAAATAAGAAATAGAATGAGGATGAGGTAGAAATGAAATTTGTGCAAAAAGAAATAATCTAGGGAACATGTCACGCCATAGCACTTGCCACACCATAACATTTCCTTTTGCTAACTCACTTATAAAACTAGCGGGAGCTGAACACAACACACAAAAACCCCACATTTCAGAATTTTAGAACGAGAGAGAGAGAGAGAGAGAGAGAGAGAGAGAGAGAGAGAGAGAGAGAGAGAGAGAGAGAGAGAGAGAGAGAGAGAGAGAGAGAGAGTTTGGAAGGTTAGGAAGAAGGAAGAAGAGAAATAGGTTTCATCTCACAATCATCTTTTAAAACCTCCCTTTTCAAGTACAAAAACCACACCCATTCCTTCTCCTCACTAGAAACCCTCACTTCCCTCATTTAATCCTCACCACGTTCTCATATGGAACTACCAAGTTGAGCTCCAAGGTCTGAAAATTCAGATTTTCCTTTCAACTTGAAACAAATCTTGTTGCATGTTCCTTATGAAAGCTAGGATTGTTCCTTTGGTCTTGCATGTGAGTTTAGCTACTAGGATTCCAGTATTTGGAGCTTTCATTGGGGTAAAGAACACTCAAGTCCAGACTTTGGGGCTAGCATTTCGAATCCTTGGGTAAATTGGAGATTCCCATAGTTGAGAGTAACTACACTAGTAACAAAAACTTGAAGAAGGAGCTAGGAGAACTAAATTGAAGTTAGGAGCACCAAAGATAGGGTTTCAAGGTTGACATTATTGATTCAAGTGCCAAAGTTGAGGGTTGGTAGTTGGTGTGATGGTGGTGGTAGTTTAGAGGCTTTCTTTGTGGTTTTGGAACTCAAGTTGCTTGTCTGCCTCTTGTATGCTCTTCAATCAAGTGAGTTCCGTATCCTTGCTTGATGTTTAATTGTTGAAATTGATGTATAGTTATGTGGTAATAAATGTATTTTGGGTTGAATGAGGATTTGGGGTCATTTTGGTACTTAAAGGATGCTTAAATATGCTTTAAAATGGGTTTGCTGGTGCTGTGCAGGGAGCACAGGTCGTGCGTATTGAAGCACGGTCCGTGCGTGTCCTTCTGGTTGGCAGCTCTTCTCGTTAGCCTTCCGACTGTTTTCTCCGTATCTTTTGATCCAGAACTCTGATTTGAGTGTTTTTGGATGAGTTGGAAAGCTAATGAGAAGAGCTACAAATATAATTAAACATTGAATGGTAAATCCTAGTTTTAGGTTGCTGATGATACGAATGAATGCATGCATGTTGGTTCGAATGGCTTATTGCTGAAACGTTGATAGATTGTGTGTGATATTTGATTTACAAAATTAATTGTTGTGTGAATTCATTGTCATGAAAACCAAGCCTGAACCCATAGAAGATGATGTGGTAATGATGTTAGGATTGATTGGGTAGTGATTAGATTAAGTATTGGCACCAACGGAATGGGAATTTTTCGAGAAAAACTGAATTTCGTAAACTACACAGTAGGCACGGACCGTGCGCCTGGGAGGCCCGGACCGTGCCGATGCTTCTGTCACCCCCATTCAAACAATGTCAAAGCCATTCCAAATTGATGCCAATGCTTATCTAATCCTATCCTTACCCTAATATATGTTAATATCAATGGGAATGGACTGAATTGGCATACATTTAGTGTCACATGAAGGTTTAAGTTGATTACGGTTATATATATCGTTAAATATGTGTGGACCGAGTGAGAATGTTTCAAGAGGTTAATTAAATGCATAATATACGAGGGGGGTGACGATCCCAAGAGGTTAAAAGCACACTTGGAGGAGGGAAGTCATGAGCCCAAAAGCCAAGGCCTAGAATTACTCAGTATAGCTATCACGAGTTGGGTTTTCCGTTGAGATTAAGTAAGTTAATCTCTCGGGTTGTGCTAAGAGGAAAAGAGGATCAGAGGTTAAGAGGAAAGGATAAAATTAAGAAAACACCAAGAGGTAATGGTGAGGGGTCATGAATGAGCTCATTGAGATTGTATCTCATTGTTTATTATGTGGTGTTTTTCAGATGGACAGGGCAAGGCAAAGCAAACCGAGGAGAAGTAGTTGCTTAGGTTTAGAGGGATCCTTTAGGATCAAATTTATGTCTGTTTAGTCTTTCCCTAGTATGAGGTTGTATATATGTATATATATACTATGAGACTGTTGTAATGTAATTTAATGTGCGATGTAACCGTCTTTTGGATTTGAATCAAGGTTTTGTCTTCGGACTCATGTACGAAGAATTCAGTTTTACTGAATAAGTTAACCAATGGCTTTTATGTCAATTGGGAAGAAAAAAGGATGGATTAATTCTGTCGAGTCATGAATTTCAAATCCATACGCGGTTATAACTCTGATCGTTTATTAAAATGGTTAACATTCTAAACTTTATGACGTCTAAAATTTAGGATGTTACATTTTTAATCTCGTAAATTTTGAGATATTCTCTGACATTACACTCACAGTTGTAGCGACCGAAAAATCCGGGTGAGGATTCCTCGAAGGTTCAAAAATGAAGCCGCCACCAAAGTTTAGTTTAAGGGCAAATATTGGAAAATCCCTTTTGGAACGGATAAGGGTCCTTGAGACCAGATTAGGGTTCGGGAGTCGGTTATGCGGGGGAAGATATTAGCACCCCACGACATCCTTCCTAATGAAGGTTACCTGCTAACTAGTTGTAGGAAAGAATGTTAATTTTGAAAATGTTTATTTTACCCTTTTATTGTGAATTAAAAAGAAAGAAGACTTAATAAAAAATTTAGTTTTTTGTGCTTGAGAGGAGTGGGCCCCCGCTCCTACGTATCTCCAGGTGCGATAGAGAAATCAAAGCTACGTAGTTCTTTGGTTAGAAAATGTTTGTTGGTTGGTATGTTTTAATATAGGGGTTTTAGGACTGTGTGATCTGTGTTGAAGGACCACTGGGGGTCTGAAGGAGCGCTGGGGCTCTGAAGGGCCGCTGAGGACTGAAGGAGCGCTGGGGCTCTCAAAGACCACAGTTCACTTATCCTAAAACGATGACTAACCCGGCCGTACGACCAACTTAATCCCCTACTTTGAAAATAAGATTTTTGATTTTTGAAATGAAAGAGATGTGTTTGTATTTTTTTTAATTTGGAAATTATTTATTTTAAATAGGGATTTTAGGACCTGATTCGTAACGGTTCATTAGTGGCCTAAAAAACAGACTAACCCGACTGTACAGTCGACTTAATCCCCTATTTATATTTTGAAAATGAAATATTCATCTATTTATTTTTATAGGTTTCTGTAAAAAATGAATTAAGAAAGAAAGGTAATGGAGATTGTTTATTTTTGCGCTTGACAGGGGTGTGACCCTGCTCCTACGTATCTCTTGGTAGAGAATCAAAGGCTACGTAGTTCTAAGGTAGAAAAAGCTTGTGTGTTTGGTGTTTTTTATTTTGAATAGAGATTTTAGGACTATTGAGCCGTACGGTTCATCCATCCTAAAACGATGACTATCCCGGCCGTACGGCCGAATTAATCCCCTATTCACTTTTGGAAAAATGTAAGTTTTTGAAATAAATTGTTTGATAGGGGAAAATTTTGAAAAGAATGAAAACATGGTGTATTTGTAAAAAGGGGTGTAAATAAAAAAAAGGGGGGTGCAGTTAACCACGGGGGGTTGTATTATTAAAACTGAGGTGCAGGCAGTAGTGGGTGCGCTGTAATATAAAGACGGGGTGTGATTAGCAGAAGTAGCCCAGTTTGCGTTTTTTTTTTGTGTTTTTGGGAACTGACTACAGGTTGGGCCTTTATGGGGAGGCTGAACTCATTAAAAACTGGGGTGTGGGTAGTAAAATTGATAAAAAAAAAAAAAACAAAAGAATTAAACAACAGGACTATATGAGGCAAATTTAAAAAAACCTAGTTTACCTCTATCTTCACCATCAGCCGCACAACTCTCTTTAGGAGAGAGAAAATTTTGGATCCATGAGAGAAAGAGAAACGAGAAACCGTGAAAGAGAAAGGGAAAGAGGAGAGAGAGAAAGAGAGAGGGAGGAGGTAGAGGAAGACGCGGTGGAGAAGGAGGAGGCGACGGCCAAGGGTGGGTGGTGACGGTCGCGGTTCGGTTTTTGGTTTCTGGTGGGGCGCTGTGGGTGGATGATTCGCGAGGAGAGAGAGTGTGGTGGTTGTTGGGTGAAGGGAGGCCGTTTGGTGGTGGTGTTCGGCCGCGGTTCAGTTTTTGGTTGTGGTGGGGCGCGGCGGTTTACGGTGGTGGAGGGGGGACGCGGTGAGTGGGTGTTTGTGGTTGATTTGGCCGTGAGGGTGATGGCCGTTTGGTGGAGGAAGCGGCGGCTGACGGTGGTTTGGCCGTGAGGGGGGTAGAGTGGGGTGGTGCTCTCCTCCCTCCTTTCCCTCTTTCTTTCTCTCTGTGTGTTGTTGTGACTTTGTTGTTAATTTTTGTTTCCTTTCATTTTTTGTTACAGTGCCCCCTCTCCCTCTTTGCTTGCTGTTTTCGTTCCCCCCCTTTGTTCTCTGGTCAAGCTTTCTATATAAGCTTTTCAATTTTGCTTTTTTCCTATGGCCAGCTATGACCATATGAACTGTCTCTCTCAATTTCTCAAACTATAATTCTGTTTGTTCTGAAGTTATTCTTGACTTCTGCTTATTTTCTGTTTGCAGGCAGTGGAGCAGTGTGTGCAGTGTTACAGTCCAGAGTTGGAAATGGGAAATGAACCACAGCAAGATGAAAGTGTTTTTTGGCCTACTACTAAAATACATAATCCATCCCTGATTGAAACAGGCGCATCCCCCCTGTTAGGCTTTTATTTTTGTATTATTCATGTAATAATTTGTAATATAAAAAGAAGCAATAAGAATAAATCTATTTTCTTTTTAGCTTTGGTATCCACTTGCATGTATTTTTACTTAGTGATTTGAAGCAAAAATGAAAGTTAAAGCTAAATAAATGCTACTAACATATTTTTCTTAATTCTTTTTCTTGCAATAAAAAGTAAATAAAAGTATATAAGTTCTACTAATAATAATAGAAATTACGCAAAACTGTTAACGATCACCAAATGACATATGTCGACGATTAATACCTCAAAATGCACAAGTAATATTTTGACTTTTTTTTTCTAACAAGTTTTTAATTAGCCGAACAAAATTAGGGTATGACAGATGCCCCTCTTTATTTATATTCCGTAGATAAACTGAAAGGTTTTCATAGTTGGAATAGAAATAAAGATAAGACAAATGCTAATTTTGTCCTCTTAGTAGAAAAGTGTAGAGTTTGAGAATTAACAGAGAACGGTTAACACTCGGGGCACCGACGAGAAAGGAATAAAGAAGGAGCACTGGGGCTCTGAAGGAGCACTGGGGCTCTGAAGGAGTACTGGGGCTCTGAAGGACCGCTGGGGTCTAAAGGAGCACTGGGGCTCTGAAGGACCACCGCGGGTCTGAAGGATCGATGCCCTGAAGTATCGGCATAATGATCTGAGGGTCTAATTCGCAGTCGATGCTTGGCGCATTGATTTGAATTAAACTGAAGGACCGGTGGGTCTGAAGGGCTGCCTGGGCCTGATGGGCCAAAATGGTCTGATGGACTGCAACTAGCTATGGTACTAATAAAACAGTCTAAGGGTGACCTACGTCGATGCGGCCGTAAGGGTCAAGATCAGATCTAGAACTGATATGTTGACCACGAAGGATGTCCACTATGTCTTAGGCAGACAAAGCTAATCTGAAGGACCTCTGGGGGTCTGAAGGATCTGCCGCGCTCAGTGGCGACGTCAAGATCTGATGGTAGAGTTGGAAGCCGTCGTTTTGACGTGTTAATTCGAACTGAACTGAAGGACCAAACTGGTCTGAAGGATCTATGCTAGACTCTGTGCTAACACTGCGATCTGGTGTTTGATATAAGATTCAACGCTTGTCGTATTGACTTAAGAAGTGGAAGTATATAGGGATCGACACTTGAAGCAATAGATGTTATGTATATGACATGCATGTAATGTATGCACATGCAATGATTGATGTTTGTTAAGATAGTGAATGAGATGTGGTGGATAATAGATGCTGAAGTTGCTGGAATAATAAAGTTGATACACTGTGTATGCGTATGCAGATAAGATGCAATTGTAATGCTTAGATGTAAGTGTTGCGATGAAATGCATGTAATATTTGCGCATGCAATTATCAATACTTTGGTGGGGGTAATGAATGCAATGTGAATGATTTTTGCCTCTGTTTACTTTCTTTTTTTTCTTTTTTTTTTAATATATGATGTAGGTATATGAATGAATGAATGTGCAAATGTAATGCTTATATGCAAAAGTTGTGGTAGATGCATGGCTTGATGTTGGAATAAAATGTATGGTATGATTTATTGATGATGCATTTTTGCGGTTTTTGGGATGAGAAAAAGATTTTTTTTTATGCGAGAAATTGAGAGGTGGATGTTTTGGAATCATCACTTATTGGATGCATGGTTGTATGGCTGAATGATTTATGCTATGATTTTATTGATGATGCCGAAAGATTTCTGTAATGATGAGAGATGAGGCTTTTGATGCAGAAGTGAATATTTTGCGATTATCGTTCCTTGGAAAAAATTGGATTTTATTTGAATTCAAGCTTTGTCAATCTCAAGGTTGTTATTTACAGTCACTGATGTGCAACCGTACTTGACTGTATTTACAGATTCGTTCACGTTGTTCTTCCCTTACGGTGTCCCATGATTGATTGAATTTTAGGTCCACAAAGTTAACAAAGTGAGTGTTCAACGTCACATTATTAACTTGTGTTCTCTCTCTTTGAAGCATTGTTTAGTAGACATGTAGAGCAGTGCAAATACGGATGACTGAATCAGTTGACTTGGTAAGACAGATATGAGACGTGATGGGATGAATGGTAGGTTTTCCCCAAAGTCATGAAAGGTATGTTTTTCCCAGCTCAAGAAATGTGGAGCTGCCCCGATTTAGACTACCAGTGAAGGTTATCGAATAGTTTGCCCCTGTATAGTGATGACAACAGCAAGGGGTGTAGAGGAAACAATTAGTTGGGAATACCATGACTTTGGAATATAGGGTGGCAAACGAGGGATTTTATCTCAACCCATGACGTTTGGTGTTGCCCCAATCTTGACGAGAGCAATGTTTCCCCGACTAGAGTAACATTGTGAAGGGTCGTATTTAGGATAATGGGTTGAGAAGATGCCTCGACATGGTTGTGTGGATGTGGATATGACAAGGGGATGAGATGGGTGTAGAGCGAATTTCCCCGACTTTAGGTGAAGTGAAGAGTGATGGGATTGTCCCACTTTGGAATGATATTTAAATGATTGCTTTTAGTGGGGTTATGAAAGGTAACTGAGTTAGGGTCATGGGTCTTCGGAATTGGTCGTATGGATTGGATGTGGTATATGAATGGGATGGATGCCGGACATTTTCCAAGTTCAAGAAGCATGAAAGGTGGAAGGTATGCCCCACTTTGGGATCTAGGTGATGGTCCTAGTATAAACTTTTGGTTCTCTTTTAGGTGAATCCCAAAGACTGTGACAGTCTTGATTTTTTTGATATGATGAGAATTTCAATTGGTGATCACTATACCTTGTCTTGATATCAGTGCGATTTGAATGAACATGGAGTGCAAGCCTTTTGAGTTTTTTTCTTCTTTTTTTTTTTGATTTTTCTCAGCTTTCGTTTTTTTTGAGAATTTTTTTTTGCAAATATATTGTAAATAAATATACTTACTTGTCCTAAAATTAAATCTTTGAGAAAACGAAAAAAACCAATCATTGATCAGCATGGACTCGTTAGGGTTGTAACATGGCCAGTGGTTAGGGGTTTATGAAAGAAGGGTTTGTGATGTGGTTACATGTTATGGGTAATGTGGTCAATGGTTATGGGTTTGTGGAGCATAGGCTCAAATGGGCTCAGAGAGGTGTTTGATGGTTTATTGATACAATGACCTTTTAAAAAATAAGTAGGTTCAGAGAAGTGTTAACTTGAGGTCAATGATTTGGGTTTTGTGGAAGAAATGATAATTCGGCCTAAGGAGGTGTTTGTGGGTTTATTCGGACAAGGATATCTTGTGTTCGGTGGTATTATGTATCAGCTCACAATTTCTACTGCTTTTGCTTTTTCTTTTTGAGGATTTTTTTAATCCTCTTTTATGAATTTCACTTTTTGTGATTTTTTTCTTTTTTTGAGTAGAGTGAGCTGATAAAAGCGACACACCATTTTTGATGTGGAATTGATCATTGTCTAGGGTGACTGAAAGATTTTTTGATTTTTTTTTGGCTCAAAGGGCTAGTAAAGAACCTTTTTTAGGATACGGGAAGACGACCAAACTTCATTTCAAATCATGATTGCTTGTTTTTCTCAAAAATTAATTCAAGGACAACAATTATTTATTTTTATATATCCGCTCTTTTTCTCTTTATTTCTTTTATTTGACCTAATTTTTGCTTAGGCTGCTCTTGCGAGTTTTCAACCTAACAGGCTTATTTGTTTCTTTTTGTAAAGGACTTGCACCAAGGGAATACAATGTTGACAAGATATCTAGTGATCACAAATTTGCCCCAGCATGGGGACCTAAAGTGTTAGTTTATGAAATTTTATCATTGGGAACCAACCGAATAGTTGACTAGGTACTTGTGGAGAATATGCACCTTATGGGATGGTCGGGGTGGGACTGGACATGAACAAGGGATGATGATGGGAAAGATACGGACACTAACTGACTCAAACAAGAGTAAATGCGTGTTCCATACAAGTTCACTATACGAATGCTTCACAGAGAGTTAACATAGTTAGCGACGTGATAGAAGAAATTTTTTATAACACATTGGTTAACAAAAATGGACCATTTTGATCGTTTATCATGGGACTGATGAGATGCATCATTTTTGCTGGTAAAAATTTGTGAACGAGCTGCAAAATTTTGAAAATTGAGTGTCTCGAAAACACCTTGAGTTTGCAACTGAGTTTGACCGTGTTTTGTACAGCTAAAACTTTTCCAAAGGAAAATAAACAATTTCGTCTCATCTCTCATCCATTTTTTGAAGAAGCACTGCTCATGTTTTTTTTTATGTATGGATGAACACATGATCATGTATATGCGTGATGAAAATGCAAATGCATGAAACACGTGAATGCACGATCATTTGGAAATAAACCAATGATTCTAAATGATCTTTGAAGGCAATGCAACCTGTGAAGGATGCAAAGTCACAAATTCTCATTTTTATTGGATGCCCAATGATGCATGAAAAAGAGTGATGATATATTTTTGTTTTTTGTTTTGTTTTAGAACACGATGATGGATATGTACGATGAAAATGCAAATGTATGAAGTGCATGGAGAAACTGATCACTTGAAAAGACCAACGATTTTATTCCTATTATGAATGCATGATGATTTTCTCTCTTCAAAAGATTAACTATACTCATGCAACGATGATAAATAAATTACATGTGCCCCTTGTGTCCTAATGCATGAATAAACACATGGTGATAGATATGCATGATGAAAATGCAGATTCAAATGCATGAAATGCGCGAATGAATGATCACTTGGAAAGACCAATTATTTTAAATGATTTTTTTTTGGGGCAATACAGCATGTGGCTGATGCAGGGCCTCATAACTTTTGTGAAATGATGCATGCCGAAATAAGGAATGAAATGACGCATGAATGATCGATGAAACAGAGGTTTTTTTTATTTATTAGGATGAGTGAGATGATGTATGAATGCTATGTTTTTACATGCATCTCATGATGTTGCAAATGATGAAATGTCTACATTATTTGATGATGGTTTTTTGTGAATGGAAGTGCATGCTAAATGAGATATTCCAATGTTTATCACAATTTTTTAATCGTGCTCGTGGTTTTTTTTTATTCTCTTTTTTTTAGAAAGAAAAAAATGCATGAATGAACAAATGATGTTGCATGATGCAGATGCATGGAATGTGAATGATCACTTGAAAAGATTGACTGTCCAAAAAATGATTTAATGCAAGAAAGTGGCATTATTATTTTTATTTGGAAATGATGCATGCAAGATGACTAATGTATTCGAGGTGGTTAAGAATGAAGAGCTTTTGTTTTTATTTTTATATTTTTTTTTGCACGAAGAGGAGTAATGAATATAGTATATTTTTTCTATATGAGTATGCAAGATGATGCAAGTTGGGCAAATATGTAGTGTCTTTGTTTTTTTGGATGATGATGATATGCATGTTAGTACCATGAGAACGAGATGTATATGAAAACAAGTGATTCGTTCTATGGTGATTTTTTATTTTTTAGCAAAATATAATGCTCATGATGACGGATATGTATGGAAAATGCAAATGCATGTATGCATGAAGAAATAAATGTTTGATCCTGATGCAATTATTTTTATTTTTCAAGAGGTAGTGCAACATGTATGCAAACTCTTATTTTTGATTTATTCGATGACAAATTATACAATTATAATGAAGTGATTTTTTTATTTTATTTGGGAAAATGATACACGAACATGGAGTTGATGCATTTAAACTAGGATGGCAACATGAGGGAAAATGATGTATGAATGATATGTTTTTTTTTGAAATGTAATTCATGACTTTACAAATGATGTGATGCCTACGCTATGTGATAATGATTTTGAATGATTATGTATGAATGTCAGTGCATGCTCATGTTATATGACTAAAAATTACTCTTTTTTGTGCGAGGAAATAAATTGCATGACACTCGCAGTGATTTTTTTTATGCATAGAAAGGAAAGAAAACATGGTGCTTGACATGATTTTTGAATATTTTTGTTGTTTTTGGAACGGGAAGACAGATGCATGAGTATTGATGAACCAGTTCGCCTTTGAATCAACGAATATGCGAGAGATGTGAATGTATGGTTTTATTCATCTCGTCGGGGAATCCGAAACTTTTTATTAAACTATGATACCGGTGGTCTGACTTTCAAATGGTCTTTTTTATACTTGCGTCACCCACACTGTAAAAAATTTTGTAATTCCCCGGCGCTCATTGAAATGCATGCAAAATGAGATGTTTTTATATTTATTTATGTGATATGCAAAGAAGAAAAGAAAAGAAGAAAAAAAAAAGAATAGGTGCTAAAATGAAATATTTGTTTTATTTTTTCAAGAAAATGGGGAAAAAATGCACTAGTATTTGTTTGAATGCATGAATATTAAGCTCCTTTGTGTCCTAGAAGGGTTTCCTTAGGAATAGATCTAAGATTCTTTCTACTGAGTGAACCTTTCAAAGGGTAGCTCTACAAGGTCCTAATAAGGTTCCTAGAGCCAACGACCCCGTTTGAGAACGCTAGCCACAACAATAGGCAAGCTATTAGAAGTGATAGCACCCTCGAAGGGACCAAACTCTAGGTGAGACTTTCGTAACCACCGAGCTGGACGTACATCCAGAGGGCCATTACTACGCAGTCTCGTTCTAACTTAGTTTATGCTCCAGTCTGGGTATAGGACTATTCTCACGTGTGTGCAAAAGTGTGATAGTGGAGTGTGTGAAGGAGCAAAATATCAGGAAAACCCCCCAAGCTGCAAAACAAACAAACACACATACAACAATAATAGTCTTCTACCCTAGGGTTTATATACATAAAAGAATATAATTGGCAATAAAATAAAGGAATAATCACATATACAAGCATAATGGTCTTCTATCCTAAGGTTTACATATCATATGAAAATAATATAATATGCAAGAATAAAAGACAAAAGGATAGGGTAAAAATAAACATTAAATTAACAACTACTCCTACAACTAATTAACTAGGTTTGACTCTCTAAAAAAATGTCCCCAGTGGAGTCGCCAGCTGTAGCGACCGAAAAATCCGGGTGAGGATTCCTCGAAGGTTCAAAAATGAAGCCGCCACCAAAGTTTAGTTTATAAGGGCAAACATTGGAAAATCCCTTTTGGAATGGATAAGGGTCCTTGAGACCAGATAAGGGTTCGGGAGTCGGTTATGCGTGGGGAAGGTATTAGCACCCCACGACATCCTTCCTAATGAAGGTTACCTGCTAACTAGTTGTAGGAAAGAATATTAATTTTGAAAATGTTAAGTTTTACCCTTTTATTGAAAGAAAAAGACTTAATAAAAATTTTAGTTTTTTGTGCTTGACAGGAGTGGGCCCCCGCTCCTACGTATCTCCAGGTGCGATGGAGAAATCAAAGCTACGTAGTTCTTGGTAGAAAATGTTTGTTGGTTGGTGTTTTTTTTAATATAGGGGTTTTAGGATTGTGTGATCTGTGTTGAAGGACCACTGGGGGTCTGAAGGAGCGCTGGGGCTCTGAAGGGCCGCTGGGGGCTGAAGGAGCACTGGGGCTCTGAAGGACCACAGTTCACTTATCCTAAAACGATGATTAACCCGGCCGTACGACCGACTTAATCCCCTACTTTAAAAATAAGATTTTTGATTTTTGAAACGAAAGAGATGTGTTTGTATTTTTTATTTAGAAATTTTTATTTTAAATAGGGACTTTAGGACCTGATCCGTAACGGTTCATTAGTGGCCTAAAAAAACAGACTAACCCGACTGTACAGTTGACTTAGTCCCCTATTTATATTTTGTGCTTTTTTGTAAAAAATGAATTAAGAAAGAAAGGTAATGGAAATTGTTTATTTTTGCGCTTGACAGGGGTCTGACCCTGCTCCTACGTATCTTCTGGTAGAGAATCAAAGGCTACGTAGTTCTAGGGTTAAAAAAAAGATTGTTTTTATTTAGGGATTTTAGGACCCCTGATCCGTAACGGTTCATTCGTCCTAAAACGATGATTAACCCGGCCGTACGGCCGATTTAATCCCCTGTTTGTGAAAATAAGATTTTGATTTTTTGGAAGAAAATTATTTGTGTATGGAGTGATTTGATTTTATTTAAATAGGTATTTTAGGACTCTTGAGCCGTACGGCCCTTTCATCCTAAGATGATGACTAACCCAGCCATGCGGCCGACTTAGTCCCCTATTTTGAGAATTTCGTTCGGGGAAAGAAGTATGTTTGTATTTATTTTAATTTAGAAATTGTTTGTTTTAAATAGGGATTTTAGGACATGATCCGTAACGGTTCATTTGTAGTCCTAAAAAGGTTACTAATCCGACTGTACAGTCGACTTAATCCCCTATTTATATTTTTGAAATTTTTATAAAATAATTTGTGTATTTAAAAAATTAATGACGACACTAACAATTAATAAAGCGTAAAGTTAATAAATAAATAACTATACATATAAATAAATAAATGAATAAATAAATAATAAATAATTATTTACATAGATAAATAAACAATATAAATAATAAATAAGTATGTACATAAATAAACAGTATACATAATAAATAAATATATACAAAAGTAAATAAATAAATTAAATAAATAAATGCAAAACTAACCTCCAGCTGATCAATGCGATCAACGGCGAAACGGACCGAGCAATCTGACCATATCAACCGCGAACCGGACTCCTATCTGGTCCGTTTTCACCCGAAAACCACTAAGTAAAGGAACTCAACGGCCATCCCAAAAATAACTAAAGACGGGCTTTTAATCTAACGGACTGCAAAAGCTAGTCCAAAAGAATTAAAGACAGGCTTTTAATCTAATGGACTGCAAATACTAGCCCAAAAGATCACTTACCCCATCAATCACCCATGTCCATAGCCTTTGCATCTCCATCTCTTTTATAGCCAAAGGCTAGGTAGTTCTTGTTTCTCCCAAGCAATGTGGGACTAAAACAACATAGAAAAGCAATTTTCGTTTTTCTCAAACCAGCCTCCGTAAAAGTGTGATTTCGGATTTTTTAACCGTTGGATCATCTTTGTTTTTTGACACAAGGTTCGTGAGACATATATCTTCAATTTCACCGTTCGGATCGTTGAAAAAAGGTCTGAGAAGAAAGAAATTGCATTTTGAAAGTAGGTAAAAACTAATCCCGTTTTTTCTCAAACCAGCCATATTGACAGTGCGATTCCGGATTCGTTAACCGTTGGATCATCGTTGTTTTTTGACACCAAGTTCATGAGACAACCATCTTCACTTCTACCGTTCGGATTGTCGAGACGAGGTCTGAGGAGATAGAAATTGCCTTCGCAAAAGTAGAAAAAATAACTCCCGTTTTTCTCAAACCAGCCACCGTACAAGTGCGATTCTGGATTCGTTAACCGTTGGATCATCGCTGTTTTTTGACACCAAGTTCATGAGACATCCATCTTCACTTTCACCGGTCGGATCGTCGAAATAATGTCTGAAGAGAGAGAAATCACCTTTGCAAAGTAGCTGCAGTTTTGGGTACTTGGTTTATTTTTGTATTTTTGTAACTTTGGCATTCTTGGGCCAAGTCATGTACATGGACATTCTCCTTTTTTGTAATAATAATCTTTTATTGCACCTCCCCTTTTTTATTTTCTTTTGTAATTTGTATTATTTCTTATCTATTTTATTTTTTATTTTCGTTTTTTAATTAAAGATATTGTAACAAGAAAAATAAATTAAATCTACTATGTAATTTTTTGTGTTAGCATATTTTTTTAATTTTTGTTTAACCACTAAAATAAGTAATAACAATGAAAAATTAGTAAATTAGCACAAAATGACCTATTCGAGGGATTAGGAATCAAATATACGCGGAAAACTTTATTTTTGGATTTTTTTTAATTAGCCGAACAAAATTAGGGTATGACAGCTGCCCCTCTTTATTTATATTCCGTAGATAAACTGAAAGATTTTCATAGTAGGAATAGAAATAAAGATAAGACAAATGCTAATTTTGTCCTCTTAGTAGAAAAGTGTAGAGTTTGAGAATTAACAGAGAACGGTTAACACTCGGGGCACCGACAAGAAAGGAATAAAGAGGGAGCACTGGGGCTCTGAAGGAGCACTGGGGCTCTGAAGGAGCACTGGGGCTCTGAAGGACCGCTGGGGGTCTAAAGGAGCACTGGGGCTCTGAAGGACCACTGCGGGTCTGAAGGATCGATGCCCTGAAGTATCGGCATAATGATCTGAGGGTCTAATTCGCAGTCGATGCTTGGCGCATTGATTTGAATTAAACTGAAGGACCGGTGGGTCTGAAGAGCTGCCTGGGCCTGATGGACCAAAATGGTCTGATGGACTGCAACTAGCTATGGTACTAATAAAACAGTCTAAGGGTGACCTATACGTCGATGCGGCCGTGAGGGTCAAGATCAGATCTAGAACTGATATGTTGACCACGAAGGATGTCCACTATGTCTTAGGCAGACAAAGCTAACCTGAAGGACCTCTGGGGGTCTGAAGGATCTGCCGCGCTCAGTGGCGACGTCAAGATCTGATGGTAGAGTTCAAAGCCGTCGTTTTGACGTGTTAATTCGAACTGAACTGAAGGACCAAACTGGTCTGAAGGATCTATGCTAGACTCTGTGCTAACACCGCAATCTGGTGTTTGATATAAGATTCAACGCTTGTCGTATTGACTTAAGAAGTGGAAGTATATAGGGATCGACACTTGAAGCAATAGATGTTATGTATATGACATGCATGTAATGTATGCACATGCAATGATTGATGTTTGTTAAGATAGTGAATGAGATGTGGTGGATAATGAATGCTGAAGTTGCTGGAATAATAAAGTTGATACACTGTGTATGCGTATGCAGATATAAGATGCAATTGTAATGCTTAGATGTAAGTGTTGCGATGAAATGCATGTAATATTTGCGCATGCAATTATCAATACTTTGGTGGGGGTAATGAATGCAATTTGAATGATTTTTGCCTTTGTTTACTTTCTTTTTTTTTCTTTTTTTTAATATATGATGTAGGTATATGAATGAATGAATGTGCAAATGTAATGCTTAGATGCAAAAGTTGTGGTAGATGCATGGCTTGATGTTGGAATAAAATGTATGGTATGATTTATTGATGATGCATTTTTGCGGTTTTTGAGATGAGAAAAAGATTTTTTTTATGTGAGAAATTGAGAGGTGGATGTTTTGGAATCATCACTTATTGGATGCATGGTTGTATGGCGGGATGATTTATGCTATGATTTTATTGATGATGCAGAAAGATTTCTGTAATGATGAGAGATGAGGCTTTTGATGCAGAAGTGAATATTTTGCGATTATCGTTCCTTGGAAAAAAAGTGGATTTTATTTGAATTCAAGCTTTGTCAATCTCAAGGTTGTTATTTACAGTCACTGATGTGCAACCGTACTTGACTGTATTTACAGATTCGTTCACGTTGTTCTTCCCTTACGGTGTCCCATGATTGATTGAATTTTAGGTCCACAAAGTTAACAGAGTGAGTGTTCAACGTCACATTATTAACTTGTGTTCTCTCTCTTTGAAGCATTGTTTAGTAGACATGTAGAGCAGTGCAAATACGGATGACTGAATCAGTTGACTTGGTAAGACAGATATGAGACGTGATGGGATGAATGGTAGGTTTTCCCCAAAGTCATGAAAGGTATGTTTTTCCCAGCTCAAGAAATGTGGAGCTGCCCCGATTTAGACTACCAGTGAAGGTTATCGAATAGTTTTCCCCTGTATAGTGATGACAACAGCAAGGGGTGTAGAGGAAACAATTAGTTGGGAATACCATGACTTTGGAATGTAGGGTGGCAAACGAGGGATTTTATCTCAACCCATGACGTTTGGTGTTGCCCCAATCTTGACGAGAGCAATGTTTCCCCGACTAGAGTAACATTGTGAAGGGCCGTATTTAGGATAATGGGTTGAGAAGATGCCTCGACATGGTTGTGTGGATGTGGATATGACAAGGGGATGAGATGGGTGTAGAGCGAATTTCCCCGACTTTAGGTGAAGTGAAGAGTGATGGGATTGTCCCACTTTGGAATGATATTTAAATGATTGCTTTTAGTGGGGTTATGAAAGGTAACTGAGTTAGGGTCATGGGTCTTTGGAATTGGTCGTATGTATTGGATGGGGTATATGAATTGGATGGATGTCGGACATTTTCCAAGTTCAAGAAGCATGAAAGGTGGAAGGTATGCCCCACTTTGGGATCTAGGTGATGGTCCTAGTATAAACTTTTGGTTCTCTTTTAGGTGAATCCCAAAGACTGTGACAGTCTTGATTTTTTTGATATGATGAGAATTTCAATTGGTGATCACTATACCTTGTCTTGATATCAGTGCGATTTGAATGAACATGGAGTGCAAGCCTTTTGAGTTTTTTTTCTTTTTTTTTTTGAATTTTTTCAGCTTTCTTTTTTTTGAGAATTTTTTTTTGCAAATATATTGTAAATAAATATACTTACTTGTCCTAAAATTAAATCTTTGAGAAAACAAAAACAACCAATCATTGATCAGCATGGACTCGTTAGGGTTGTAACATGGCCAGTGGTTAGGATTTTATGAAAGAAGGGTTTGTGATGTGGTTACATTGTATGGGTAATGTGGTCATTGGTTATGGGTTTGTGGAGCATAGGCTCAAATGGGCTCAGAGAGGTGTTTGATGGTTTATTGATACAATGACCTTTTAAAAAATAAGTAGGTTCAGAGAAGTGTTAACTTGAGGTCAATGATTTGGGTTTTGTGGAAGAAATGATAATTCGGCCTAAGGAGGTGTTTGTGGGTTTATTCGGACAAGGATATCTTTTGTGTTCGGTGGTATTATGTATCAGCTCACAATTTCTACTGCTTTTGCTTTTTCTTTTTGAGGATTTTTTTAATCCTCTTTTTTGAATTTAACTTTTTTGTGATTTTTTTCTTTTTTTGAGTAGAGTGAGCTGATAAAAGCGACACACCATTTTTGATGTGGAATTGATCATTGTCTAGGGTGACTGAAAGATTTTTTGATTTTTTTTTGGCTCAATGGGGTAGTAAAGAACCTTTTTTAGGATACGGGAAGACGACCAAACTTCATTTCAAATCATGATTGCTTGTTTTTCTCAAAAATTAATTCAAGGACAACAATTATTTATTTTTATATATCCGCTCTTTTTCTCTTTATTTCTTTTATTTGACCTAATTTTTGCTTAGGCTGCTCTTGCGAGTTTTCAATCTAACAGGCTTATTTGTTTTTTTTTGTAAAGGACTTGCACCAAGGGAATACAATGTTGACAAGATATCTAGTGATCACAAATTTGCCCCAGCATGGGGACCTAAAGTGTTAGTTTATGAAATTTTATCATTGGGAACCAACCGAATAGTTGACTAGGTACTTGTGGAGAATATGCACCTTATGGGATGGTCGGGGTGGGACTGGACATGAACAAGGGATGATGATGGGAAAGATACGGACACTAACTGACTCAAACAAGAGTAAATGCATGTTCCATACAAGTTCACTATACGAATGCTTCACAGAGAGTTAACATAGTTAGCGACATGATAGAAGAAATTTTTTATAACACATTGGTTAACAAAATGGACCATTTTGATCGTTTATCATGGGACTGATGAGATGCATCGTTTTTGCTGGTAAAAATTTGTGAACGAGCTGCAAAATTTTGAAAATTGAGTGTCTCGAAAACACCTTGAGTTTGCAACTGAGTTTGATCGTGTTTTGTACAGCTAAAACTTTTCCAAAGGAAAATAAACAATTTCGTCTCATCTCTCATCCATTTTTTGAAGAAGCACTGCTCATATTTTTTTTATGTATGGATGAACACATGATCATGTATATGCGATGAAAATGCAAATGCATGAAACACGTGAATGCACGATCATTTGGAAATAAACCAATGATTCTAAATGATCTTTGAAGGCAATGCAACCTGTGAAGGATGCAAAGTCACAAATTCTCATTTTTATTGGATGCCCAATGATGCATGAAAAAGAGTGATAATATATTTTTGTTTTTTGTTTTGTTTTAGAACACGATGATGGATATGTACGATGAAAATGCAAATGTATGAAGTGCATGGAGAAACTGATCACTTGAAAAGACCAACGATTTTATTCCTATTATGAATGCATGATGATTTTCTCTAGTCAAAAGATTAACTATACTCATGCAACGATGATAAATAAATTACATGCCCCTTGTGTCCTAATGCATGAATAAACACATGGTGATAGATATGCATGATGAAAATGCAGATGCAAATGCATGAAATGCGCGCATGAATGATCACTTGGAAAGACCAATTATTCTAAATGATTTTTTTTTGGGCAATACAGCATGTGGCTGATGCAGGGCCTCATAACTTTTGTGAAATGATGCATGCCGAAATAAGGAATGAAATGACGCATGAATGATCGATGAAACAGAGGTTTTTTTTATTTATTAGGATGAGTGAGATGATGTATGAATGCTATGTTTTTACATGCATCTCATGATGTTGCAAATGATGAAATGTCTACATTATTTGATGATGGTTTTTTGTGAATGGAAGTGCATGCTAAATGAGATATTCCAATGTTTATCACAATTTTTTAATCGTGCTCGTGGTTTTTTTTTATTCTCTTTTTTTTAAAAAGAAAAAAATGCATGAATGAACAAATGATGTTGCATGATGCAGATGCATGGAATGTGAATGATCACTTGAAAAGATTGACTGTCCAAAAATGATTTAATGCAAGAAAGTGGCATTATTTTTTTTATTTGGAAATGATGCATGCAAGATGACTAATGTATTCGATGTGGTTAAGAATGAAGAGCTTTTGTTTTTATTTTTATATTTTTTTTTTGCACGAAGAGGAGTAATGAATATAGTATATTTTTTCTATATGAGTATGCAAGATGATGCAAGTTGGGCAAAAGTGTCTTTGTTTTTTTGGATGATGATCATATGCATGTTAGTACCATGAGAACGAGATGTATATAAAAACAAGTGATTCGTTCTATGGTGATTTTTTATTTTTTAGCAAAATATAATGCTCGTGATGACGGATATGTATGGAAAATGCAAATGCATGTATGCATGAAGAAATAAATGTTTGATCCTGTTGCAATTATTTTTATTTTTCAAGAGGTAGTGCAACATGTATGCAGACTCTTATTTTTGATTTATTCGATGACGAATTATACAATTATAATGAAGTGATTTTTTTATTTTATTTGGGAAAATGATACACGAACGTGGAGTTGATGCATTTAAACTAGGATGGCAACATGAGGGAAAATGATGTATGAATGATATGTTTTTTTTTGAAATGTAATTCATGACTTTACAAATGATGTGATGCCTACGCTATGTGATAATGATTTTGAATGATTATGTATGAATGTCAGTGCATGCTCATGTTATATGACTAAAAATTACTCTTTTTTGTGCGAGGAAATAAAATGCATGACACTCGCAGTGATTTTTTTATGCATAGAAAGGAAAGAAAACATGGTGCTTGACATGATTTTTGAATATTTTTGTTGTTTTTGGAACGGGAAGACAGATGCATGAGTATTGATGAACCAGTTCGCCTTTGAATGAACGAATATGCGAGAGATGTGAATGTATGGTTTTATTCATCTCGTCGGGGAATCCGAAACTTTTTATTAAACTATGATACCGGTGGTCTGACTTTCAAATGGTCTTTTTTATACTTGCGTCACCCACACTGTAAAAAATTTTGTAATTCCCCGGCGCTCATTGAAATGCATGCAAAATGAGATGTTTTTATATTTATTTATGTGATTTGCAAAGAAGAAAAGAAAAGAAGGAAAAAAAAGAATAGGTGCTAAAATGAAATATTTGTTTTATTTTTTCAAGAAAATGGGGAAAAAATGCACTAGTATTTGTTTGAATGCATGAATATTAAGCTCCTTTGTGTCCTAGAAGGGTTTCCTTAGGAATAGATCTAAGATTCTTTCTACTGAGTGAACCTTTCAAAGGGTAGCTCTACAATGTCCTAATAAGGTTCCTAGAGCCAACGACCCCGTTTGAGAACGCTAGCCACAACAATAGGCAAGCTATTAGAAGTGATAGCACCCTCGAAGGGACCAAACTCTAGGTGAGACTTTCGTAACCACCGAGCTGGACGTACATCCAGAGGGCCATTACTACGCAGTCTCGTTCTAACTTAGTTTATGCTCCAGTCTGGGTATAGGACTATTCTCACGTGTGTGCAAAAGTGTGATAGTGGAGTGTGTGAAGAAGCAAAATATCGGGAAAACCCCCCGAAGCTGCAAAACAAACAAACACACATACAACAATAATAGTCTTCTACCCTAGGGTTTATATACATAAAAGAATATAATTGGCAATAAAATAAAGGAATAATCACATATACAAGCATAATGGTCTTCTATCCTAAGGTTTACATATCATATGAAAATAATATAATATGCAAGAATAAAAGACAAAAGGATAGGGTAAAAATAAACATTAAATTAACAACTACTCCTACAACTAATTAACTAGGTTTGACTCTCTAAAAAAAATGTCCCCAGTGGAGTCGCCAGCTGTAGCGACCGAAAAATCCGGGTGAGGATTCCTCGAAGGTTCAAAAATGAGGCTGCCACCAAAGTTTAGTTTATAAGGGCAAACATTGGAAAATCCCTTTTGGAATGGATAAGGGTCCTTGAGACCAGATAAGGGTTCGGGAGTCGGTTATGCGTGGGAAAGGTATTAGCACCCCACGACATCCTTCCTAATGAAGGTTACCTGCTAACTAGTTGTAGGAAAGAATATTAATTTTGAAAATGTTAAGTTTTACCCTTTTATTGAAAGAAAAAGACTTAATAAAAATTTTAGTTTTTTGTGCTTGACAGGAGTGGGCCACCGCTCCTACGTATCTCCAGGTGCGATGGAGAAATCAAAGCTACGTAGTTCTTGGTAGAAAATGTTTGTTGGTTGGTGTTTTTTTTAATATAGGGGTTTTAGGATTGTGTGATCTGTGTTGAAGGACCACTGGGGGTCTAAAGGAGCGCTGGGGCTCTAAAGGGCCGCTGGGGGCTGAAGGAGCACTGGGGCTCTGAAGGACCACAGTTCACTTATCCTAAAACGATGATTAACCCGGCCGTACGACCGACTTAATCCCCTACTTTAAAAATAAGATTTTTGATTTTTGAAACGAAAGGGATGTGTTTGTATTTTTTATTTAGAAATTATTTATTTTAAATAGGGACTTTAGGACCTGATCCGTAACGGTTCATTAGTGGCCTAAAAAAAACAGACTAACCCGACTGTACAGTCGACTTAGTCCCCTATTTATATTTTGTGCTTTTTTGTAAAAAATGAATTAAGAAAGAAAGGTAATGGAAATTGTTTATTTTTGCGCTTGACAGGGGCGTGACCCTGCTCCTACGTATCTCCTGGTAGAGAATCAAAGGCTACGTAGTTCTAGGGTTAAAAAAAAGATTGTTTTTATTTAGGGATTTTAGGACCCCTGATCCCTAACGGTTCATTCGTCCTAAAACGATGATTAACCCGGCCGTACGGCCGATTTAATCCCCTGTTTGTGAAAATAAGATTTTGATTTTTTGGAAGAAAATTATTTGTGTATGGAGTGATTTGATTTTATTTAAATAGGTATTTTAGGACTCTTGAGCCGTACGACCCGTTCATCCTAAGATGATGACTAACCCGGCCATGCGGCCGACTTAGTCCCCTATTTTGAGAATTTGGTTCGGGGAAAGAAGTATGTTTGTATTTATTTTAATTTAGAAATTGTTTGTTTTAAATAGGGATTTTAGGACATGATCCGTAACGGTTCATTTGTAGTCCTAAAAAGCTGACTAATCCGACTGTACAGTCGACTTAATCCCTTATTTATATTTTTGAAATTTTTATAAAATAATTTGTGTATTTAAAAAATTAATGACGACACTAACAATTAATAAAGCGTAAAGTTAATAAATAAATAACTATACATATAAATAAATAAATGAATAAATAAATAATAAATAATGATTTACATAGATAAATAAACAATATAAATAATAAATAAGTATGTACATAAATAAACAGTATACATAATAAATAAATATATACAAAAGTAAATAAATAAATGCAAAACTAACCTCCAGCTGATCAATGCGATCAACGCCGAAACGGACCGAGCAATCTGACCATATCAACCGCGAACCGGACTCCTATCTGGTCCGTTTTCACCCGAAAACCACCAAGTAAAGGACCTCAACGGCCATCCCAAAAATAACTAAAGACGGGCTTTTAATCTAACGGACTGCAAAAGCTAGTCCAAAAGAATTAAAGACATGCTTTTAATCTAATGGACTGCAAATGCTAGCCCAAAAGATCACTTACCCCATCAATCACCCATGTCCATAGCCTTTGCATCTCCATCTCTTTTATAGCCAAAGGCTAGGTAGTTCTTGTTTCTCCCAAGCAATGTGAGACTAAAACAACATAGAAAAGCAATTTTCGTTTTTCTTAAACCAGCCTCCGTAAAAGTGTGATTTCGGATTTTTTAACCGTTGGATCATCTTTGTTTTTTGACACAAGGTTCGTGAGACATATATCTTCAATTTCACCGTTCGGATCGTTGAAAAAAGGTCTGAGAAGAGAGAAATTGCATTTTGAAAGTAGCTAAAAACTAATCCCGTTTTTTCTCAAACCAGCCATATTGACAGTGCGATTCCGGATTCGTTAACCGTTGGATCATCGTTATTTTTTGACACCAGGTTCATGAGACATCCATCTTCACTTCTACCGTTCGGATCGTCGAAACGAGGTCTGAGGAGATAGAAATTGCCTTCGCAAAAGTAGAAAAAACAACTCTCGTTTTTCTCAAACCAGCCACCGTACAAGTGCGATTCTGGATTCGTTAACCGTTGGATCATCGCTGTTTTTTGACACCAAGTTCATGAGACATCCATCTTCACTTTCACCGGTCGGATCGTTGAAATAATGCCTGAAGAGAGAGAAATGACCTTTGCAAAGTAGCTGCAGTTTTGGGTACTTGGTTTATTTGTGTATTTTTGTAACTTTGGCATTCTTGGGCCAAGTCATGTACATGGACATTCTCCTTTTTTGTAATAATAATCTTTTATTGGACCTCCCCTTTTTTATTTTCTTTTGTAATTTGTATTATTTCTTATCTATTTTATTTTTTATTTTCGTTTTTTAATTAAAGATATTGTAACAAGAAAAATAAATAAATCTACTATGTAATTTTTTGTGTTAGCATATTTTTTTAATTTTTGTTTAACCACTAAAAAAAGTAATAACAACGCAAAATTAGTAAATTAGCACAAAATGACCTATTCGAGGGATTAGGAATCAAATATACGCGGAAAACTTTTTTTTTGGATTTTTTTTAATTAGCCGGACAAAATTAGGGTATGACAGTTTGTATAAGGGATTAAAGACACATCACTTATAGTAGACGCCCGGGTTAAAATCTCACCCTTTGGGAAGCTGAGCAGGTAGAAAATTTTGAGACCTGTAGCCATGAAGGCCCCATTATCTTTCTTTTAATCAGAAATAGCTCGAGTGCACTGCAGGTAGTGAATACAGTAACAGAAAATAACTGTTCAATTTACGGACATTACATTCTCAGCAGTATAGGACTTAAGCTCCAACAAAGCGTTTTAAAAATCCTAAGCATGATACTAAGTTATTAATGCAATACTTCTCTGGAAAAAAAACTCTGTAAATAAAGACTTCAGTAAACAAGGCTATAGATTCTGTTCACCAAAAAAAGAAGTTTGTAGTTACTAGTAAGACCGATTGACTGGTTCAATAACCTTTCTTTGAGCTCCATGTTTTAATTACATCAAAAGGTAACATCACACTGGAGAATCTCTGAATACTATAATACCTGCAACGAGTTCCCAGAAGAGCACAGAAGCTTTCGCCTTTGAGATCTATTGGAAGTGCTGGATCCTGCAACGGTTAGAATATTTTAAACAGTAAAACAAATTGCATAACAAGCTCATGTTCTATCATTAGAAAATGATTTTAAAAAGAAAGCATAATTTGGAGTTTGCAGCAGTCATTGAAGCAAACGTGAGTAATAAATAACAATGATAATTTTGACATTCTTCATTTAAAAATTGTTTGAGAATGTTAATAGATTTAATAGTGTACCTTGAATGGATAATTTATTTTTACAGCATAATTTTCACCTGCAGGAATGCCAAATCGTTCAATTGCATATTTCCTCTGCAAAAATGAGCAAGGAATTAGAATAGAAAGACCGGCAACAAATTTAGATGTCACAAGCATATCACAAAACTCATTTATGCACTCAAGGCATCAGAAACTTTTTACTAACAAACCTTAACAGGTGCCATGCTAAAGGTAGAAACACCCAGATCCATCAGATGTTTTGCTATCTCATTCTTCGTGTCGGATACTACTTCCTAAAATTTTAAAGAATAAAAGAAAAACCAGAATGTATCAACCCCAAACTAACAGAAAATTAGGCAAGAAACTCAATATAAAGAAAAATAAGAACAAAAAATTGTATAAATTTATGGCAACGGTCAGCAAAATCGTATCTTACTTGCAGCTTTTTACGGAAATCTGCAGGAGAAATACGAGACTCTTGGACATGATTCTCGAGCTTCATCACCTCATCAATGTAATTCAAAGGACGACTTGGAATTGCATATACACACCTCGGCATGTTCTTCACAACAACACAGCAACTCTGATACAAATTCCCTGTCTTGACCTAATTATCAACACAGCAACTCTGATACAAATGTCAACTGTACCACATCACCCGAAATGAACCAAATCTGGAAAATCACAGATAAAGGTTAGGGTTTCGTTTAAAAAAATTGGGACAAATTAAAGAAAGTAAGGTTAGGGTTTCGTTTAAATTAAGGGAAGAGGGAGAACGAGAGGGAGGGAAGAGGGAGGACCGCAAGGAGAATGAGAGTGAGGGAAGAGGGAGAACGAGAGGGAAGAGGGCGTAACGGAGGACCACACTTAGCGATGTAGGAGGGCGGAGGAGGGCGGTGGAGGATGGAGGAGGGCTGTGGAGGACAGAGGAGGGTGGTTTAGTGGAAGACGGCGGAGGAGAGTGAAAGGCGAGAGGGAGAGGGAGGGGGCAGCGTGAGGGAAGCGAGAAAGAGGGCAACTAAGAGAGAGAAGTGAGAGTGGAATATTGCGTGAAATGAGAGGATCGTGGAAGAGCTTCGGTTTAATTTAAGATCTGTTACTTTGCGACGGACTTTTAGCGTTTTCCGATGGACATAGCCGTCGCAAATTTGCGACGAAACACGTTTTCGTCGAAAACGTAAGCGGGAAATTAAGCGCCTTTTTTTTCCTGAACATTTGCGACGAATAAGAGTTCGTCGGAAAAAATGGCAGGAAAAAGCACTCATTCTTGTAGTGAAATTTTAGTGATGGGTAACCTTATATATGATTATCAAATATTATTATTATTATATGAAATATGACAATATATATGTAATTCATTCTAGGTGAACTTTTTTATCCATAATAAAGAATTCAACTATCACCAATACAAGGAAAATCAAAAGTGTATAAATACATGCAATGTGTAATTGAAATATACAAGTTAATAGAAAGAGAACATACATAAAAAAACGTCTTCAATTCCTTTCCCAGTCTTCGCTCTTCCCATCACAGCAACACCATTCTCTAGCGAGGTTCTTTGTCTTCATTCCCATGAACTTCGTGTATATGCAAAACGAACTGAAACCAGCAAAATTGAGATTAGGGTTTCATAGCTTCCGGGTTAGCTTCGTAGAGAGAAGCGGGCGAAAAGAAAGAGTAGAGAGAGAAAGAAAATAACCTAATGAACTTAGATTAAGCGTTCCTTTTTCTTTTACCCTCCTAACCATACCGCACCGTTGTTTCCAAAGAGTTACGATGATGAGTTATAGGAATACATACACAATGAATAATCAAGTAATACATTTTACCATGGCAAAACATGGCATACAAGCCTTGTCCCTTCAATAATACAGTATTAGGTTATGACTTTACAATGATTCTATATAATTTGAGCTACTGAAATATGGAAACAACAACGAGACATAAGATAAAAATTAAAATTTACAATGTTAAGGCATCAACTAAACAAACTCATCAGACATAATTTTAGAAATGATTACTCCTTTCGTTCATCGCCAAAATTGAAGACTTTTCAACCCAAAGGGGTTTTTGTCGACTTTTCCAATGGCACAAAAATCATTTCAACCTAAGCACTAGTTACTGCAGTCAAAATATATACCACAATAGTTTTGGTTAATATGAGCTGGAATTTTCCAACTCAAAATTTTCAATCAATTCATACAAAAGTTTAGTGAAATCAGTGCCCATTTCGAAAGACACTAAGTCGAATTTATATTTATAAGGCTAAATAGCACTTTTGGTCATTTATCTTTGCTCCAGATTTCACTTTGATCCTTTATCTTTTTTTTGGTCCGTTTTGGTCCCTTATATTTCATTTTTGTTTCATTTTGGTCCCTGCCGTCAGTTTTGACTAACGGACGCCACGTTGGCAGTTAACTGCTGACGTGGCGTCCTCAATTCATTAAATGACGTGGCACACTCATTTCCACGTCAGCAATTCGTTTTTTAAAACATAAAACAATAAAACATAAAACAATAAAACAAACATAAAACCAAAAACATAATAATCTAAAACAGAATTTCTGGAAAAACTGAAAAGTCAAGTTGCTAAAAACATAAAACTGAAAATTAAAATGGAACATAAAACTGAAAACATAAAAACATTCAACCCAGAAAAGAATAACATCAAAAAACCAACACCAACATCAAATGAAGAACAGCGATTTCCAACAACACCAACACTAACATCAAACGAAGAACAACGATTTCCAGCATCTAACATCTTCAAACCCAGAATTTTTCCACTGCGTTTTCTTTCGTTTTCCAAAACATTCAACATCTTCTCCATTAATTGAATCTAGTGATTTAGGAAACCATTTTGTTTGATCTTGGATGGGTTTTGATCGCAAGAAAGAGGTCTAAAGAAGCCCTAAATCAGTTTCGTAAAACAACAAGTTTCTGGCTTTTCGCCATTGATGCAGAGTTGCAGTTTCAATTTAGTTTCAGTTTGGTCCTCTACGTTTTCTTTTAGTTTCAGTTTGGTCCTCTACGTTTTCTTTTAGTTTCAGTTTGATCCCTTATATTTTTTAAACGAAGAACAGATCTGGATTTCTTCCATTAAAGCAATTAAAGCAATTTTGTTCTTCCATCATCAGTGGTCCCTCTCATTGTTTGTGTTGTTCTTCCATTAAAACAAATTCAAAAAACAAAAGGGGAAACACAAAAGCAAATATGAAACAAAACATAAGAAATTAGAACAAAATATATGAAGAGTTCACACTTCCATATCTGAAACAAAACATAAAACAAATTAAAACTCATTAAAAAAACAAAACGAAATCGAAATCGAAACATGAGGAGGAAAAACGAAATCCAGATTGAAGAACAACTAAGAACAACGCAGATCTGGATAAGAACAACTAAGAACAATGAAAACGAAAAACCAAGAACAATGCAGATCTGGATAAAACCCAGATTGAAGAACAACTAAGAACAACGAAAACGAAATCGCTGGTTTTGGGTTATGTTTCTGGGTTATGTATAAGATGAGTTATGTTTGTGATTGCAATGCCTAGAAACGAAAAAAGGATGGAACTTTTCTATGTTGATTTATCTTTTATGTTTTCTGGGTTATGTTGAAGATGGTTTAATTGTTTTATTGAATTAACAAATTCGTTTTTATGTTTTATTTAAATTAAAAAATGATTTGCTGACGTGGAAATGAGTGTGCCACGTCATTTAATGAATTGAGGACGCCACGTCAGCAGTTAACTGCCAACGTGGCGTCCGTTAGTCAAAACTGACGGCAGGGACCAAAATGAAACAAAAATGAAACATGAGGGACCAAAACGGACCAAAAAAAAGATAAATGAACAAGTTCTGGACTTTTGGGTGAATAGGCGCATCATTTGATCTCTCATCTCTCACTCACGGTCTCATCTCTCACTCACGGTCTCATCTCACTCACGGTTCGTTTTCGATTTCACTCTCACTCTCACTCGTTTTCGATTTCACTCTCACTCTCACTCGTTTTCGGTTCACATCTCTCTGTTGTTGTATTTTCGAATCTGAAATTTTCGTTAAATCTGTTGTAAATTGTACTGTTGTTGCCCAGAAATCTGAATCTCTTGTAAATTTTCCTTATTTATATGTTTGTCTTATAAATTATTATAAGCTGTGGCAGGGTTTCTCTACTTTATCTTTGCTAGTTGATCAATATATGCTTGTTTGAAGTCACAGACACAGTTGCATTTATATTTCAAATTTCGATATCAAGATTGTATTAGTTTTTTCTGACACCCCGATGATTAAAATAGTGAGATGAACAAATTCTATTTATGTTTGCGGTTGCCTGATTCTGGTGCTCTTTAAATTGTATTAGTTTTTAATGTATTGTTCCGTCTCGCTAAAAACCGCACAAACCGCACCAATCCAAACCGCATTGGTTTGGTTTGGTTTGGTTTTTTTTTTTTAAAGTCAACCGAACCGAACCAAACCAAACCGCTTCTATTTAGGCCTTGCGGTTTGGTCCACTTTTTTGCCCAAAACCGAACCAAACCGCACCGCGAACACCCCTACATCTCACCTTTTTCATTTCAAGAATTATATTCCCTATTCCATCTAACCAACTAAGTAATCGGAACCTACAATGAGCGAGGGATTAGTCACTGCTGTCCATGCGGTGGATACTCGAGTTTACCCAAAAAATATCGGTACCCAAAACACATCATCATATCATATAATACTTAAATCATCGTATCAACAGAACATGTAATCATAAGATCAATAGAAAGCCATAATGCATTCAACAGTTGTAAGATTTGATTTAAATTCAAAACAAATTCGGATTGGAGTCAATGGTCACTCTTTGGAAATCATAAGATGTCTACTTTGTGAATATAATTTTTATTTTACAAGTCAATTATCCAATTAGTACAATTTCTCAAAAAATGCTACTTAGGTTCTGTTATGGATTGGCCCAATCCACAATAATGAGGCCCAACACCAAATACAGATCCATCAACCGATGGTTGAGATCGCAACGCAAGATCGGACGGTCCTGATTCATCAGGTCAAACACCATCAAACTCTATAAATAAGCATTGAATGCTTCATTAAAGGTACACACTCTTTCCTACTCTTCACCTCTAATTAGCTCTCTGGCTGACTTGAGCGTCGGAGTGTCCCCGCAGGTACCACCTGCCCCGGATCGGAAGCGGAGCTCGGTTGATCAAGACCAACCCCTACCAACTATCTCGGATCGGACCTTGTGTCTAAGATCGGGTACAAGTCCAGAGATACGGTACAGAACATTGGCGACCACAGTGGGAGGATCTTGTACTCTAGTTCCTCTCCCATCTCCTTGATTGACGATGGCTCCGACCTTACGACATAGGACTGTCCTGAATGTCGGTGAAGGGCCGGTCCTGCAGCAGGTGACTTCGGAAGAAGTGGCGGTCATCTTACCCCTTAGCCCGGTGCATGCTCGAAGCTCGGCTACGGCTATGGTGCATGGGAGCCCATCCCGGAACCGGCTTCCACCTCCCCCTCCGACCGTCCAGGTACCGGTCGATGCTGTTCAACAGCTCATCCTTTTCCTAAATCGACGAGCCGAGGTCGGCCAGCAGGAAAGACAACGCTACACCCAGTTAGAAGCTCAGGTTGCTGAGACCCGAGCTCGTAACATCCCGGATCGGAGTTCCTCTCTGCGCAACTCTTCAAGTGGAACGACTCATGGCCGCGGCCGCCGCCGATCTCCGGCTTGGGAGAGATACCATCACCGCACTCCACCTTGTTATAGAGGAGCGCGGGGATCGGAGATTCCCCCAAGTCGGACCCCGGATGATTCCTATGGTCCTGAGGGTTCCCCTCGGCCTAGCTCGTTTTTGTTTTCCTCTTCTCCGAGGCGACGTTCCAGAAGTCGGAAAAGGTCTCCGAGGCAGGAACGTCGACGCCCTAGCTCACGGGGGTCCCCCGGCAAGTATGGCTACCGACGATCTCCACCCCTTGAGAGGTCGGCAAAGCGTAAAGGACCCTTTACAACTAAAATCGACTACTTTCCGGTGCCCAAGCACTTAGAGAAGCCCCCTGAAGGTCTGAAAATGCATGACGGGACTGGCGATCCAGATCGCCATCTCGACTACTTTGACACGGTTATGCAATACCGCAACGTTCCAGAAGAGATAAAGTGCCGAACTTTTCCCCTCACTCTAGAGAAGGCGGCTCTAGACTGGTTCAGGGCTCTTAAGCCAAATACAATCTCCTCTTGGGATCAGTTGGCCAAGCTTTTTTCTGCACACTTCGCCCACTCGAAGATGAAGCCTAAATCTCGGAAGGTATTGCAAGCAATTCGGCAAGGAGAAAATGAGTCCCTCCGGGACTATATAGAGAGATTCAACAGAGAAGCTGCTCAAGTTCGGAACCTCGACGACTCCTTCCGTCTTTTCTTCATGGAGGCTGGCCTTCGTGAAGGAAGTCTATTTCAGATAGACGTCGGGGTCAACCAAGTTGAGTCGCTTGCCGAGTTCCTCCAGCGATCTCAGAAGTATATCGATCATGAAGAAGGGATTAACGTAGGAAGGCCACGTTTCTCCTAGGTCTCGGAATGAGCCTACGGGCGTGATGTAATCCGACTTTGTAAATGTTTAACCATCTAATATATATGGGTCGGCTACAATTTTCCTCACATTTATTGCTTAGTAAAAGTAAGTTCCGAGGTTGGATGAAAGGATTTGGGATCGGTCGAGCGATCACCTTAAAGTTTCACGCTAAGACCGAAACTCCACCTAGGATCGGAACTCCGGGTGGTTCCTACTGATCCGAGGGTTCCCCTCGGCCCGGCTCATCTCTGGCTTTTGCCCACAGAGATCCTCCGACTTTAAATTGACACCTCGAGTCCCTCAGGTGGTCACATTTTAAATGGCCGAGTTTGCCATTACCCTGAAGGGCGAGTTCGATCTGGGCCGAGTCCCGGTAAACTGCCCTGAAGGCGACTTTAAATTGACACCTCGAGTCCCTCAGGTGGTCACGTTTTAAATGGCCGAGTTTGCCATTACCCTGAAGGGCGAGTTCGATCTGGGCCGAGTCCCGGTAAACTGCCCTGAAGGCGACTTTAAATTGACACCTCGAGTCCCTCAGTTGGTCACGTTTTTAACATTGCCGAGGCTGGTGGCAAACACCCTTGCTGGTATAAGCCCGGCCTCGAAGATCTTTTGACAAGACCCGTATCTCGGGCACTCTGAGGCTGGGGGCAGACACTCTCGTTGGTATAAGCCCGGCACTCAAAGATCTTTGACAAGACCCGTATCTCGGGCACTCCGAGGCTGGGGGCAGCCCTATTTGTAGCTATAAGCCCGGCCTTGAAGAAGGTCGCCACGAAGGTCCGACCTCAATTTCAAAAACTCTCACAAAGTCCATATAAGGCATCAAGTCTAGCTCGCCCCAAGACGACCCGACTTGGGGGGCAACTGTTATGGATTGGCCCAATCCACAATAATGAGGCCCAACACCAAATACAGATCTATCAACCGATGGTTGAGATCGCAACGCAAGATCGGACGGTCCTGATTCATCAGGTCAAACACCATCAAACTCTATAAATAAGCATTGAATGCTTCATTAAAGGTACACACTCTTTCCTACTCTTCACCTCTAATTAGCTCTCTGGCTGACTTGAGCGTCGGAGTGTCCCCGCAGGTACCACCTGCCCCGGATCGGAAGCGGAGCTCGGTTGATCAAGACCAACCCCTACCAACTATCTCGGATCGGACCTTGTGTCTAAGATCGGGTACAAGTCCAGAGATACGGTACAGAACAGGTTCGAAACAGGACAACACACTTTTTACCCTCTAGTATTGCATTTTAAAATATCTATACTCAATCAATTCATATAGAGTTTGTGCTCAAAATAGTGAAATGCAGAAACACGAGTCTAGTTTCTAAGGGAACAAAAACCATTTCGATCTACACATTTATATAAAGAATTGTCTTCAGAATACTATCAGGTCAACACGGATTTAAAGTAATTAATATTTGTAAGATTTATCTATTCTCCATGTCTATATAGAGGAAAATGCTAGTGCAAATTTTTTGGCTAAGCTTGCTAACAAGAATGTCATGAGGATTAGCTTTTAGAACTCTCCTCCCAGACGTTATTAGAATGTGTTCGTGCTGGCAGATCCCTCAAGCATCTAATTCCTTGTGTTGAGTTGTGATTTTTCTTTTATGTTAACAAAAAAAGTGATCGTACAAGTGATTATTTGAAAACCAAGGCATTAGCCTTTCCTAATGTGAATCGGTGTTCAGTGTAAAAATGACATATTCATTACGACTATTGGTCAATGAATCTGTCTATGGTTATTTTTTTTAGGTCAAAATACACATTTGGTCCTTTATGTTTCACCAAAATTTCAATTTGGTTCTTTATGTACTTTCTTTTCTAACTTTGGTCTTTTATGTTTCAAATTTGTATTAAAGCAGTCATTTTTTTAACTTTCCATCCACTAATGTTAACAGATGTCACGTTGGTCGTTAATAGGTGACGCGACTTGCTTAGTAGGCATTAATTACTGGGGAAAAAACATAAAGGACCAAACTAAAATTCTGGTGAAACATAAAAGACCAAACTGAACTTTTGCCAGAAAGAAACTTGATCTTCATCCCCAATTCCCACCACCACAACCACCACCCTTTTACACTCTCTCCACCGCACCACCATGACCACAAGTGCAACCTCTTTCTCCTCACTGGCTATCTCTCTCCTCCCTCCGTCTCTCTCCTCTTTCCTCTTCCTCCCCTTCATCTTCAACCTCAAACTGAAAAGTTAGAGAGTTGGATTTGTAGAGGGAGCCTCCTTTTGCAATATTGTTAATGCAAGTATGCATTTTTTCAAAAAATGTTGGAACCAAACTCTAATTTTTAAATTTGGAGATAAAGATGAAGGGGGTAGAGAAAAGAGGAGAGAGAGAGAGAGGGAGAAAGGAGAGAGATGTAGTAGCGGTGGTGATGGTGGTGCAATGGAGAGAGAGTGAGAGGCTGGTTGTGGTGGTGGGGGGACTGGAGATGAAGATGAAGGTTTTTTTTGCAAAAGTTCACTCTGGTCCTTTATGTTTCACCAAAATTTTAGTTGGGTCATTTATGTTTTTTTTGCCTAGTCACTAATGTCAACTAAGCAAGTCACATCACTTATTAACGGCCAGCGTGACTTCTGTTAACATTATTGGACGAAAAATTAGAAAAATGACTACTTTGACAGGGATTTGAAATATAAATGACCAAAGAGAGAAAAAAAACATAAACAACCAAACCAAAATTTTGGTGAAACATAAAGGAACAAATATGCGTCTTGGCCGATCTTCAACTGGCCTGCCACATCAAAATTTATTTTATAAGAATAGAGCAAAGTTTTTATAAAATAAATGTTTTTAGTAATTGATACTTAAAAATTAGCACAAGTGACCCGATTAGTATTTTATATTATTTTCCTCTATTTTACCTACTATGATAATAATAATAATAATAATAATAATAATAATAATAATAATAATGAATTTTCATATTACGTGTTACAATATTATGCCTCTATTCACTCTGACGTCCTCATTATAATTGTCACTGGTACTTTATCGTGCATACGCAGGGTGATACTGTATAGTCGGTATATTGCCATGAAGTCAAAATAGTAATTTGAAAGATAATCATAAGTTGTGAACAATGTCCAAAATGTATGATTTTAAATTCAAAGTGGAAAGAGATAGGTATTATGTCGTATAAGATACAAATGAAAATTATAAGAAAATAAATGCGATTGACGATCAGAATTACATTGATCCATAATAATGTATTTGGCCGGACATTAGAGGTAAAATATGCATCACCGTTGACACTCCCGTTTGCATACTCGTTGACCCTCCCGTTGGCACTCCCGTTGCCACTCTCATTACCTTTCTCGTTGCCACTCCCGTTGCATGCTCCCATTGCCAGTCTCTCATTGTCGCTCTCGTTGCCACATGTTAACTCATATTATTCTATATGATTTAACATTAATTAAATCATACTCGTTTAATTATAAGTAAGTTATTTTGTAAAGTTTGGTAGTGGCTAAAGTTGTATTTTTATAATTCTTAGTGGTTAAATTGATTGATTTTAATAGTTTTAATAGAGAGATTATAGTAAATAATAAATTTTAGATGGAGTAAAAATGAAGAAAAAAGAAAATAAGATTTTTTAAAATATGCATCCACGTTGGCGCTCTGTTGGCGCTCTCCTTGCCTCATTTGTTCCCACTCATGTTCCCGTTGCTCGTTGTCGATTCCATTGCCAGTCTAGCATTGCCGCTCTCGTTGTGTTGCAAATTTTGTCTTTTAGCGATGAACTTACTAAAATAGTTGTGTTGCAAAAAGTTAAAACAAAATCGGTATCTTCTTATAATATTAATAATGTAGCAAAAGGTAAAATATGCAGCCATGTCGCTCTCATTCCCTCTTTTGTTGGCACTCTCGTTGGCGCTCTCGTTCCCTCTTTTGTTGGCACTCCCGTTGCCGCTCTCGTTGCCGATCTCGTTGTCAGTCTCTCGTTGTCGCTCCCGTTGCCACATGTTTTCTCCTTTTTTCTATATGATTTAATATTACAATTGTTACTGGTTAAATTGATTGATTTTATTTATTACATGAAAAATTGATTGATTTTAGTAGTTTTAATAGAGAGATTATAATAAATAATAAATTTTAAATTATTTAACTATTGAGTGTGATACTAATTTAATAATTTATTTTTTTGGAATAAATAATTTTGAAACTATTGTTAGAGGTATGGTTTTTTTTTACTATTGGTAGTAGTTAAATTGATTAATTTTAGTAGTTTGAGTAAATTATAGAAATAGTTAAAAAAATTATGTTTTTAGTAAAAACACTGACAAAAAAGTGATTTTTTATGGAAAGAAAAACTGAAAAAAAAAATTGAAAAAAAAACTGAAAAAAAAGTTGGTTTTAAAATTTGCTGTTTTTTGTCCTTTTGCTGCGTCAGTTGCAACTTCTGATTGCAGTTTTCAATCAGTTTTTTGTCCCTCACTTTTTTGTCCCTCTATCGTTGCCACTCTCGTGGCCTCTCCCATTGGCGCTCTCATTGGCACTCACGTTGGCACTCCCGTTGGCATTTTACTCTTTTTTAGTAATTATAAAATAGTTATTTGGTAATTTTTTGTAGTGGTTAAATTGATTGATTTTAACAAAAATAGTTAAATTGATTAGCTTTAGTAGTTATTTTGTAATTTTTGGTAGGAGTTAAAGTTTCTTTACGATTCTTTTTTTGACAATGGATAGTGGCTAATTAATTTATAGTGACTAATTATTTTATTAATTTTAATAGTTTGAGTAGATTATAAAAATAATGAAAATTGATTTGTAGTGACTAATTGCTTTTATAAAAATATTGACAACCATTTTTTTAAAAAAAATTTAAAAACTGTATTGGTACTGTAGTGCGTCAGAAACGTCACTGTAGCGTACTGCAGAGCGACATAAGCGGTACTGTAGCGCGTCTGAAACGTCATTGTAGCGCACTGTAGTGATACTGTAGCATTTTGGCTTTATGTGGTGAATTGTCTATTTTGCTCCTAAATTGTGACATAAGAGCATCACATACTTTGCGAAATCACCAATCCAATGACCTAAATCATTCGAGACAAGCCCACCTGAAGCCATCTCATCACCTGAAGAGCAACTGCCATTAACATTAAGCTTGAAGAAACCATGGTTGGGAGGGTGTCACCTAACCCCAACTCGATGGGGAGAATGATTAAGGGAGTGATAGTGGTTGACAATCTCCACATGCATGAGGTTAACATGGTGAATGACATTTGAATCCTCCACGAAAGATCACTGAGCAAAAATTGGTAGTGAATGACATTTGAATCCTCCTATAGTTGAGCAAAAAATTAACATGGTGAATGACATGATGACCGTACCTCTACTTTAGTTTGTGCTGAAACATTTATTTTATTATTTAAGATTTCACTTATATATAACATTTTAATGTAATGAAATAAATATTGTCAATCAAACCCTCTTAATCGGTGGAAAATATATATTTCAAGCATATAAATCCAAACGCATGCAACCGCCTTTTAGATTTTCCTAATCATATTACTTAATCAATGAAATAACATAGGCCAAATAGCACTTTTGGTCATTTATGTTTGCTCCGAATTTCACTTTGGTCTTTTATCTTTTTTTGGTTTGTTTTGGTCCCTCATGTTTCGTTTTTGTTTCATTTTGGTCTCTCACGTTAGTTTTGACTAACGGACGCCACGCTGGCAGTTAACTGCTGACGTGGCGTCTTAAGTGTCATGTATGACGTGGCAAATAAATTATTTTTTAATTCAAAATTCAGATTTTTAACTTAAAACAAAACTGAAAAATGAAATTAACAAAATATAATAAAACTAAAAACATTAAATATAATAAAACTTAAAACAAAACATAATTCTTCAAAAAAACAACAACACCATCTCCTCCGGTTCCAGATCTACTTCTTCAACAACAATAATTCTTCAACAAAAAAAAACAATAACAAAAGCAACAATTCTTCAACAATAACAACAATTCTTCAACAACAACATCTCTAGAAAAACTACTGATTCATCAACAACAACAACATCTCAGATTCATCCAAAAAATAAGAACAAAATGAGGGTTTGTGTTTTCTGGGTTATGAACCGAAACTGATCGCTCTTTCTCTCTCTCTCTCTCTCTCTCTCTCTCTCTCTCTCTCTCTCTCTCTCTCTCTCTCTCTCTCAATTTGTTCATCGTTTCAATCGTTTCTTCGTTTCTTCATTTTCGTTTCTTCAATCGTTTCTTCGTTTCAATCGTTTCTTGGATTCTTCGTTTCTGATTGCAACGATTTTGGGTAGGTCGGACACCAAATCGTTTAAAACCCAGATCGTTCTGAACGCATCTGAGAAGAAGTTGAAGGATAGATAGTTCTGAACCCAGGTCGGACACCAGATCGTTTCTGAACCCAGATCCTTTGTTGTTGAACGCGTTTTGAAGTTGATGAACAGATCTGGGGAGGAAGATGAAGGAAATACAGAAATCGTTTGAACGGAAATACAGATATGGGGAAGAAGACGCGTTCAATAGAAATTGTCTCCTTTGTTGTTGAACGCGTTTTGAACAGATATGTTTATTTTAGCTTTAGTTTCTGGGTTTGATGTTTTGGTGTTGTGTTGGTGTTGATGTTTAATTGTTTAACAATTAAAATAGTTTAATGGTGATGTGTATTTTCATTAAAATTAAATAATATATTTTTGCCACGTCATTTAATGAAGTTGAGACGCCACGTCAGCAGTTAACTGCCAACGTGGCGTCCGTTAGTCAAAACTAATGTGAGGGACCAAAATGAAACGAAAACGAAACATGAGGGACCAAAACGGACCGAAAAAAAGATAAATGACCAAAGTGAAATCTAGAGCAAACATAAAGGACCAAAAGTGCTATTTAGCCAATAACATATTACTTTTAATGAATTGCGATAAAATGTAGAGAAAATAATGTTTTTCCTTCTTGATGTTTTTTCTCTAAGAAAGATTTTGCTTCAGAAGGTTTTAATGAGACTCCATATTCCTTTTTTTTCTAAAAAAATTGCAATATTGCATTTGTTATTAGCAATTTATTTATAACATTTTTTTAACTTAATCAAGTAAATACTTTTTTCTATTTCATTGTACATTTAATTTTATTCCATTTTGCTGCAGACCTTTCCTAAAATGCATTATCAAATAAAATATATTGTTATTTTGTTGATAGTAAAATTATATTAATCTACTTTACTTACAATAGTTATATGTTCAATGAAATTATTATAGGTTTAAATATGTTTTTAGCCTTGTAAATAGGGGGTCATTTGGTTTTAGTCCCTCCAATTTTATTTTTTTAAATTTCTTGCAAAATACAGATTTTTGATTTACCCCCATAATACATTTTATCCCCAAAATACCCCTCTAATTTTTACCAAAATCTCAACAGAGCTCCAAATTTTTACTCTTTCCGGAAACACGTATATAGGATAATTCCGGAACCTTAAAAGGCACCTTTTTTTGTAACATCCTGGGCCATTTTCTTTCTAGTAGGCTACCCAGCGATGCACTCATGACCTTCTCCACCCCCTGTGGAGTGTTTGCCTTCCGTGGGAATCGAACCATGTACCCTGGGGCTCAAGTACATGCTCAATGCATTTCCACTACCAATTGATTAGATCAATTGGTAGTGGGAATGCATTGAGCATGTACTTGAGCCCCAGGGTACATGGTTCGATTCCCACGGAAGACAAAAACTCTACATGGGGGTAGAGAAGGTCATGATGTACAGTTCTGGGGTAGCCTACTAGAAAGAAAAGGCTGTTACACATTTTATTTGCATCTTCTCCTTTGCAAGAACTAATATCCCAAGTTCAAATAATACTTATTATAATTTTCTTAATCTGATTATGTTTAATATTTGATAAATTTTTAAATGATTTACATGATAGATAGATTTTAAAATCAAGATGGAGGATACGGGAAGTGGCGACGGGCTCCAAGAATCTTGATTTGTTATAAAAAGGATATGTTAAAAATATGATGATTTGTATCATTTCGAGTCTGTTTTTGTTATAGTGATTTTAGGTCTCTTTTTAATTTAGGGACTGAAATAAGTACTTTTGTTGATACTGACGATGTTAGTATGTGGTTTTGGTTTGGTTTATGATTAGTAGTTACATTTCTTTATTAGAAGTATAACTATCTTTAGTTTAAAAATGCAACTCATATACAGTTTATAAAATAAGCTTCCCCTGTACAACTAACTGATTGTATTAACAATCAGTTAGTTTTCCCTTCCCCAATAGCAACACTATAAATACTTTCTTGTAACACAAAATTCATTCAATGAAAATAGATCAATGAGATTCCCTAAACAGAAATTCTGTTACACAGTTACAAAGAAAGAAAACTGAAAATTAAGAAGAGAGAACTACTCTTCTAACATGGTATCATCGTCTTCAGGTCCTGGCGCACAAACGTCAAGGCCTTACAGAGTGATTGGGGAGGCGAATTTCGCTCCTTCTCCACTCTACTACAGCAACTTGGCATTCATCACAGAAATATTTGTCCTCACACCCACCATCAAAATGGTATGGTTGAGAGGAAGCATAGGCAGATTGTAGAGACAGGACTAACACTCATGGCTCATGCCTCTCTCCCTTTTGAGTACTGGGATCATTCGTTCCAAGCAAGTGTGCATCTAATCAATAGACTGCCAACATCTGCTCTCAAGTTTGAGACTCCATATCACAAGCTGTATGGTGCCCAACCTGATTATGGGTTTCTAAGGGTGTTTGGTTGTTCCTGCTTCCCACTTTTGAGGCCTTACAATCAACACAAATTGCAATTTAGATCTGAGGAGTGTCTCTTTTTGGGTTACTCTACATCTCACAAGGGCTACAAATGTCAAGCCTCTAGTGGGAGAGTGTTCATCTCCAAGGATGTGATCTTTAATGAGCACAAGTTTCCCTTCAAGCAACTAATGCTCACTGACTCTTCTCCACCCTCATCCACTACCTTTGTGTCACCAAACATCCCCTTGGCATCCATCAAGCATGTCACTCCTTCTCACCCTCCAGGATTTCCTCCTAATCCCCCATTATCTCCAAATTCAATTAACTCTTCTCCAATAGCTACTGCCAGTGCTTCTCAACCTTCACCATCACCCTCCACCCACTCCTCTGCCCAGTCTGCAGCCTCTGTATCTACCTCAACAGGTACCAGCCCCTCAGAACACCCTCCTCTCAATCCTCTCAACTCTCATCCTATGCAAACTAGAGCCAAAAGTGGTATAGTCTGTCCAAAAATCAATCCCACCCTTCTCCTAGCTCATGTGGAACCTAAAACTGTCAAACAAGCTTTGGCTAGTCCCACTTGGTTAGCAGCTATGAAGGATGAGTTTGATGCTCTCCACAGAAACAACACTTGGACTTTGGTTGCTCTTCCACATAATAGAAAACCCATTGGTTGCAAGTGGGTGTTTAGGGTCAAAGAGAACCCTGATGGGTCTGTCAACAAATATAAAGCACGTCTTGTTGCAAAAGGCTTCCATCAACAGTATGGTGCTGACTATAAAGAAACCTTCTCACCAGTGATCAAGCCTGTTACAGTTAGAACTGTGCTTACTCTTGCCATCTCTCAGTCTTGGCCTCTTCTTCAAATTGATGTGAACAATGCTTTCCTTAATGGAACTCTTGAGGAAGAAGTCTATATGGTGCAACCACCTGGATTTGAATCCACTGACAAGACCTTGGTTTGCAAACTCAACAAGGCCCTGTATGGTCTCAAACAAGCTCCTAGAGCTTGGTTTGAGAAGTTACAATCATCTCTCCTTCACTTGGGTTTCAAGGCAAGCAAGTGTGATCCTTCTCTTTTCACCTTGCACTCTGGCTCTCTCAAAGTTTACATGTTAGTCTATGTTGATGACATAATTGTCACGGGCAGTGACATTATGTTCATCAAGCAACTCATCTCTAAGCTCAATGCTACATTCTCTCTCAAAGACCTTGGCACTTTGGACTACTTCCTTGGGATTGAGGTTAAGCAACAACCCAATGGCTCTCTCCACCTCACTCAAGGCAAGTATATTAGGGATATTTTGCTCAAACACAACCTTCATGAAGCTCAGCCTTTCTCTACTCCTATGGTTGCTGGTAACAAGTTATCCAAGACTGGCAGTGACAAATTCCATGATGTATTCCTATATAGATCAACTGTTGGGGCTCTTCAATATGCCACTATTACCAGACCTGACATTAGCTTTGCAGTTAACAAAGTCTGCCAATTTATGTCTGAGCCTCTTGACAGTCACTGGGTGGCTGTCAAAAGAATACTTAGGTATCTCAAAGGTACCATTTCCTGGGGCCTCACCCTCAAGCCAATTCCTATTGCACCTGTTACACTGTCTGCCTACAGTGATGCTGATTGGGGTAGTGATAGTGATGATAGAAGATCCACTTCAGGTGCTTGTGTGTTCTTAGGCTCTAATCTAGTCTCTTGGTGGGCGAAAAAGCAGGCTGTTGTATCTAGATCCAGCACTGAAGCTGAATACAGAGCCCTAGCTCTGGCCACCACAGAAGTTTTGTGGCTGCAGTCCTTACTTACTGAACTGGGGGTGCCATTTACCACTCCTACAGCTCTCTGTGATAACCTCAGCACTGTCTCTCTTGCTCACAATCCTGTCCTACATGCAAGAACCAAACATATGGAACTTGATTTGTTTTTCCTAAGAGAGAAAGTTCTTCAAAGACAGCTCAAAGTTCTACATGTGCCTGCCACTGCACAGTGTGCTGACATCATGACTAAAGCTCTGCCTCCTTCTACTTTTGAAGTGTTTAGATCCAAGCTAACTGTGTGTGCCACACCCAGTTAGGCTTGCGGGGGAGTATTAGAAGTATAACTATCTTTAGTTTAAAAATGCAACTCATATACAGTTTATAAAATAAGCTTCCCCTGTACAACTAACTGATTGTATTAACAATCAGTTAGTTTTCCCTTCCCCAATAGCAACACTATAAATACTTTCTTGTAACACAAAATTCATTCAATGAAAATAGATCAATGAGATTCCCTAAACAGAAATTCTGTTACACAGTTACAAAGAAAGAAAACTGAAAATTAAGAAGAGAGAACTACTCTTCTAACATTCTTGAGTGTTGAAGATCATGATTAGTTGTTTAATTGGCTATGCATTGTAGGAAAGTTGATATCACCAAAAAATTGCGGTGGAAGATGCTTCAAGGAAGAGCTCTATGGATCTTCCTTTACTTCATGGAGTTGCTGTAAGAGCTTTGAGAAATACAAAGCACCATAAAACAAACTAATGGTGAAAGACTCTTTGTCTGTTGTGCCTTTCAATTACAGCTCTTAAGGAGTGTTTATACTTTATTATAAAGCCATTCTTTCCCTCTTTTATTTTCACAACTGATAATGATATTTTTGAATGCAACACATAACAATTAATTGATTTTCCTTAGTTGAAATGTTGGATTTTGTTTTGCAAATCTGTCAAAATTTGATATACACTACATATACCATCAATCAGTTAGTATGATATGCATGCCTAAGTAATTAAGTTTTTATGGGACAAATTGCTCATTCCTTACTGAATATCAATCTTAATGAATTGATTATACAATCACTATCACTTAATACATTACTCCACTTTACAAATAAATCTTTAACACTCGACAATTAGATCCTAATGTGTATTTGTGAAGCCCTGTCTATTTCTCTTTGTACAGATCTTAGGTGCTTCAAATTCATGATGTGTAGTACTTGGTCATGCCTTTAGAAGTTTCTTTGTCTTTGAGAAACTTTTTCTCTTTTGCTTCTAGCAGCGCCTCAACTTCCCCTATATCTTTGCATATGGTGAGATGGCTGTTACTAGTCTTTCTTATGCATGTTTTCGTTAGCTCTTGGATTTGCATTGAGCTAGAATATAAACAATATGTTCTTACACGAGCTATATAAACAGATTGATGCATTTAGCTGATTGATTCATTTTTTTATTTATATTTGCTATTGATTTTTTTCTTTTTTCCTGTATTCAAAGTTCGATGGTAAAACTCTTTTCTGAATCTTTGATTAATCTTGATTGGATGTTTTGATTTTCATAATAGCTGTTATTTTTCACGGGACTTTGCATTATTTCCCTAATTTTTTGAATCACTTGGGTAATCATGGGACTTTGTATTTTGATCATTTCTTTTATTTATGATAAACGGTGATAACTATCATTTGATTGGTTACTCATAATTTCAACAATGATTCTCGGCAGTTGTAGGAGCCTTTATTTGTTTGCATTTATTTGTTTGTTGCCATTTATGCTTGCTTTAGCCGAGTGTAAATTGGAGAATTATTGAGAAACTAATTTTTATATTTTCTTTTATTTTTGCATTTGGATGATGATATCAGATCTGGGTTGTTGTTTGAAATTTGTGTTGTTTATAGATGTGGGAGGATCTGTTTGAAATTTTTGCATTTGTATGATGATTTCAATAAAAATCTTCATAGAATGAACACAAATATGGACACTGAGGTAAGGTAATGACTAAATTTTGCAGATTTAATTTCCCTTTGCTATTAGATTTATATACTCTTTGCGACAGAACCAAAAGTCCTTAAGTTTCTCTCGGATGTTATGTTTCAGGAGTTCAATTTGTTTTTATGAAGATGTTACTTTCTTTTGTTTTTTACTTTGTTTACTCCTATTTTTGTTTGGAGGCATAATATCATTTTTAGAGTTCGCTTTTTCTCAATTTGGAATGAAGGTTCTGTAAAGATGTGGATGGTAGAATTGCTAAGGAAGGAATTAAATAGGCATTGCATCCTATCAGCCACAAGTTATATGCATACAGGTCCAAAATGCTGAAAAAACAAAAGGGACTTGATGCTAAGAAGAGTTTGATAGGTATATAAATAATTATTATGTTGCTTCTATTTTCATTGAGTTTTTCTTTACAAAAGGCCTTCTTTGATTTGTCTCCTACTTGCTTTTGAATCTCAAATAGGTAATCTTACAAGATGATTTTCATGGTGCAAAAAGGTAAGCTATTCTATAACTTCGAGGATCCTGATAGTTTGTTTTTCCATCTTTGATTGCTAAAACACTTTAATATAACTAAACTGTTTGTAGTATGTTGAGTCTCATGTGATTCTTACAGAATTACATTATCTGTAAGTGAATGATGTTGTTAGCAAGCAGTTAACGCCTCAGAAAAGAGTATGTAGGAGGAACACTAAATATTGTTATGCAGCTTTATGGTTTGCAAAGAATTAAATCTCACTAGCGTTTCACTCTTTTTCTTGAAAATGATGATCTTCTACTTGCATCTCAGATATAGTATAGTTACTACTTTTTCATGTTATGCAGTGTGTAACACCCCGGTATTTCTATTGACTAAAAATACCCAGGTGCACCTTAGTAACACATCAGAGATATTTTTCCTGCTTAGACACTGAATATCACTATAAATTTTTCGCTGAATATAACCCAAACAGTCTTATATACAACAAGACAATATGGTTCTCAGACCATATACCATCAGCAATTATAGTATTCAGTATCATACAAGAAAGCGGAAGAAAGATATACACTAAATACATAATGTTTTAGTATACAGACAACAAAAGGAAAATAAGCTTAAACATAAAGCTAGGCTATCAGCAACCAGTCCGAGCCCAACCTACTCGTGCCTCTTGGATTTCCGCTGCCCCTGTGTCTCTGTAAAACAACAACATTTAAACAGTGAGATACAATCTCAGTGAGTTCTACCGAGACCCCTACTGACACTCCCGACTCAATTATGAAATCCGGTATTAATTCAATACGGCATCGGCTGCGCGAACGCTACCCCCGATGGACCGCATAAAACATTTTAACAGATTACCGCTGACGCGAACGCCGAACCCGGTAACCTATTAGTTTAGTACGATACAGCTGACGCGAACGAAGAACCCGGTAAACGTACTACAAACAACATAACACCGCTGACGCGAACGCTGCAAGGCGGTGAACCCCCCTACCAATACTACATTCTCCTATTGGCATGGAGCCTAGGTAAAAGGATCATGAATGCCTCCCCCTAGTATGTTAAATAATGGGTTGTCACCCAACTCGATATATATAAACATAAATCTACAATCATATGAACTCAAGGCCCATTTACATTCATACCAATACTCGGAACATTCATTTTTGATTAAGAAAGGTTAAGTTCTCTCTCGAGTACTAATTTACCGCTTTTCGAACCCAATTAACAACTCCAAAAGTTCAGTTTTACTTTAAAAATAGAATATTCAGTTAGGCCTCTGAATAAGCTTTCCAACGCATTTTAGAACACCTCAATCGGGTTCCCGGATCAAAAGATATCGCGAAAACAAAATCAGTGAAAAACTGTTGAAAATCTGCAAACCGTCGCGACGCGAAAAATGACAGAAACTTTTTGCGTGATAAAACTGGGCCCGGTCGCGACGCGAAGGGGACGGGTCGCGACGCGACCATCTGCAGAAAAGTGTAGGTTTTCCGTTTTCTTGCGAAATTCGCTATTCCGCTCAACTCCGATTCTTGTTCCGATTAAAAACAGATTTAACAACCAGCAAAACAAACCCAACCAATACCACACAATCAATCAATCAATCCAATCAAAAACTCAATCAAAACGGATTTTTATCAAAAACGACATATTTTCCCATTAACGGCTTTTAAGTCAAAATCTTTCGAAATCAAATCACCAAAAATTCTGTGTCAACACGACACAACTCGAGACTCGCCCCGATCGATTCCTAACCCGAAACAGACAATATCAAGTAATATTCCAGACCAGCGAAAGCGATAAAACGATCAGTCAATTAATTCGAAAAACAAAAATCCTAAACGTGAGTAGAACTCACCCTTGACGCGTTATACACGATCGAGCCGAAATCACCGAGTAACCACACGAACATTCCCCACATAAGCTTTCCGTTCCGACGACGCTCAAATCTGCTTCCAAAACTTTCCGCTCAACCGAGACGCCTTTTTGACCGAAATACCGAATTCTTCGATATTCCCCATTCGAACCCTAGTCACCAACCAACTTCCAATTCGCGAAATTGAACTTCGTCTCGCACTCGATACGCTTCGGGTTCGCTCCTAGTCGCCCTTGAATCAACAAATACTATTCATCATCTTCAACCTTTGATTCACTATTCACAAAAACCCCAAATTTGATTTCTCAAATCTCACCCAATCAAACCTTGTTTCTTTCACTCCAAGCTAGTACCCAAGCCTCCATTTGAACTCCCTTAGCCTTCAAACCGCTTTATTGAAGAAGATAGGTCTCAAAAACGCCACCTTGAGCTTCAAACCGAAAATGGTAGATTCGTGTAGAGTGAATTGATGATGAAGATCTTGGTACCAAATCGAAGAGGAAGTAACGCTGAGCGTTTTTCGTGTTGGAAGGAAGTCGTTTTGATGAGCCGAAGTCCTCCCTTTTTCCTCTTCTTCCTCCATGCCCCTTTCCTCTTCTTTCTCTTTTCTCTCTTTTCTCTTCTCTGTATCTCTCGCTTCCTTCTCTCTTTTCTTTCTTTCTTTTTAATTCTTTCTTTTTCTTCTCACTCACATATACGCATACATATATATATTTATTAATATATAAGTGGTAACGTGGTCTAATTACCGTATTGATCTAAATCTCTCATTTAGATTCCGAAACTTCCTTGACCCGTATTATCCGGTTAACGATCCAATGACAACCAATAAATAATTTTAGCACTCGATAAATTTACCCGTTAAGTACTAAATTAATTTAATTGGGTTAACATCCAAATAATTCTATTAATTATTTGCGGATGTTACATTCTCCCCAACTTGAAAGAATTTTGTCCTCAAAATTTCGTCAAGTCTTTCATCTAACTAACCGAGAATCGACATTCTCAGAAGATCTTAAGTTGCTGGAACACAATCTTGAATTAACGAAATAAGTGTAGAAAATCTTCCCAAAGTTGGCACATCAATATCCAAGTATGATCCACTACTACCTTGATACGAACTTTCTGGTTACGAATCTACACGAGAAACTCATCATTCGCCTACACAGGCTCGGCACCGCGTTCGAAAACACTTCCGAAGCTTCATTCCTCACTTGCTCCCCAACTTTGATTAATCTAAATCAAAGGGTCTAATATAAGACACTTGATAGAAATGCAGGTTGAAAATGAGATCCACGAACTGGTATTCCTCGGTAGAGGTAAAAACAAACACGATTTCCTCGAAGGGTGTAAACACGTTCTCGACAAATCTTCTAAAATCCATAATAGTTCTCATACACATTGAAAAATGTGACGGAAAAGTCATCTGTGAAACTTCCCGACTCGCCCTTGGGATTTCGAGATAGAACTTTTCAAAAGGATGGAATGAGGATTCACCAGAAACGTTTATCTTAAACGTAGAAATAAACCGTGGGAACATCAATTAATTTCGAAAGTAATGAAAATCATATCAGTTGTTCTCAAAACAACTACCAGACAGAACACAAAACCCTTCTTCCTTTATTGTAACTTTCCTCACAATATATTCATCTACGACGCACCCAATCCCTTTCCGAATTAGCCAGTAGCGTTGAGTTTCCCCTTTACCTAAGCACGCCTTCTATGATTTTCCTCAATTAGATCCTATTAGCCTCTTGATTCGTTCCCAAAATTAACTTTAGCATGCGGGTTTTCACAAAAATGATTTTTTTTTTAAACTATTACGCCGCACACCAAGCTTCACTTCGGAAATTTCAGTCTCTTGCAAGAAGATCCATCAATTAATCCTTTGATGGTTATTCGCAACGTGAAAACAGTCAGTAGTTACCTCACTTACATATTCGTATTCACGTTCGTCTTGTTAAACGGGATCTCGTGAGACAATCTCATTGTCAACCTTCACCAAGGAGAGGTTAACAAACTAACACCTTGCCACCAAAGTGGAAACTTATGGACGTACTCCAACTTAGATCTAAAAGACTCTAACAATTCCATTTCTTGCATCATTAACTCTGCCATGTAAATGGATCCCCTACTCAGCGCATCCGTTACAACATTGGCCTCTCTTGAATGCTACATCAATACGAATTTATAATCCTTCAGAAACTCAACACACTTCTCGTAGGCAAACAATAAATTCTACAACAAAATTTCTGCCTCCTACGACAAGTAGACAATTCTATACAAAGATTAGGTCTGGACACGATCCCTAGCAGCAGTTAAGATGATTATCGGCTCGGATAGCTGAGATTCGCTAGTCCCAACCAATCCACACATGATTGAGCTATAAAACAATGGGTTGCACCCGAATCGTATAATGTACTGACAGAGTTATTGAAAAGTAGATCCCATACCCCTCAGTAACCTGTCAGCAGTTGTAACTGTTTGAGCATCCAAAGTGTTGACGCATCCTTGCCTTGGAGCTGCTTGTAACCCTTGGAACTCTTCCTTGCTGGGCACTCTTTACCATAGTGACCCTCTACATTACTATAATAGCACCGATTAGATCTTCGCTTGCAATTACCACTGTGAGGCTTTCCACGGTTAGAATATCTTCTGACCCTTGAAGAATCAAAGAATTGCATCTGCTTTTCCTTTGATGAAATTATCTTAGGACTTTGCATTCGGAGTGGATAATTCAACCACCTTCTTTCCTTTCCCATACTTCCTATGAGGTCATCCTCGGCGACACGGGCTGACTGCACCAAGGCAACATAATTGGTAATAGTATAAGAACTGAGACCCTAAGTCATAAAAGCACTGAGGCCCTTCTTATACCTCCGCATTCTCCATTCGTCATCCGGAGCTTACTTTACCTCTTGGAAAAACTGAGACAACTTCTCAAACTTAGCGGTGTATTCTTCTACCGTCATGTCACCTTTCCGGAGGATGCACCGGTTGGAGATCCCGATCTTGGTCGAGGACTGCGTCTTGATCATCCTACCATAATTCCGCTTATGATGCACTAAGTATTAAGTTGATCAGGCTCAATGTCTCTTAGCATCACAAGTGTAATTACAACCAGGACTAACAAGGAATCGACTCAACCCTAAACTAAGTCCGACTAGGTCGAACTGCTCTGATACCAACTGTAACACCCCGGTATTTCTAATGACTAAAAATACCCAGGTGCACCTTAGTAACACATCAGAGATATTTTTCCTGCTTAGACACTGAATATCACTATAAATTTTTCGCTGAATATAACCCAAACAGTCTTATATACAACAAGACAATATGGTTCTCAGACCATATACCATCAGCAATTATAGTATTCAGTATCATACAAGAAAGCGGAAGAAAAATATACACTAAATACATAATGTTTTAGTATACAGACAACAAAAGGGAAATAAGCTTAAACATAAAGCTAGGCTATCAGCAACCAGTCCGAGCCCAACCTACTCGTGCCTCTTGGATTTCCGCTGCCCCTGTGTCTCTGTAAAACAACAACATTTAAACAGTGAGATACAATCTCAGTGAGTTCTACCGAGACCCCTACTGACACTCTCGACTCAATTATGAAATCCGGTATTAATTCAATACGGCATCGGCTGCGCGAACGCTACCCCCGATGGACCGCATAAAACATTTTAACAGATTACCGCTGACGCGAACGCCGAACCCGGTAACCTATTAGTTTAGTACGATACCGCTGACGCGAACGAAGAACCCGGTAAACGTACTACAAACAACATAACACCGCTGACGCGAACGCTGCAAGGCGGTGAACCCCCCTACCAATAGTACATTCTCCTATTGGCATGGAGCCTAGGTAAAAGGATCATGAATGCCTCCCCCTAGTATGTTAAATAATGGGTCGTCACCCAAATCGATATATATAAACATATATCTACAATCATATGAACTCAAGGCCCATTTACATTCATACCAATACTCGAACATTCATTTTTGATTAAGAAAGGTTAAGTTCTCTCTCGAGTACTAATTTACCGCTTTTCGAACCCAATTAACAACTCCAAAAGTTCAGTTTTACTTTAAAAATAGAATATTCAGTTAGGCCTCTGAATAAGCTTTCCAACGCATTTTAGAACACCTCAATCGGGTTCCCGGATCAAAAGATATCGCGAAAACAAAATCAGTGAAAAACTGTTGAAAATCTGCAAACCGTCGCGACGCGAAAGGGTACCGTCGCGACGCGAAAAATGACAGAAACTTTTTGCGTGATAAAACTGGGCCCGATCGCAACGCGAAGGGGACGGGTCGCGGCGCGACCATCTGCAGAAAAGTGCAGGTTTTCCGTTTTCTTGCGAAATTCGCTATTCCGCTCAACTCCGATTCTTGTTCCGATTAAAAACAGATTTAACAACCAGCAAAACAAACCCAACCAATACCACACAATCAATCAATCAAATCAAAAACTCAATCAAAACAGATTTTATCAAAAACGACATATTTTCCCATTAACGGCTTTTAAGTCAAAATCTTTCGAAATCAAATCACCAAAAATTCTGTGTCAACACGACACAACTTGAGACTCGCCCCGATCGATTCCTAACCCGAAACAGACAATATCAAGTAATATTCCAGACCAGCGAAAGCGATAAAACGATCAGTCAATTAATTCGAAAAACAAAAATCCTAAACGTGAGTAGAACTCACCCTTGACGCGTGATACACGATCGAACCGAAATCACCGAGTAACCACACGAACATTCCCCGCATAAGCTTTCCGTTCCGACGACGCTCAAATCTGCTTCCAAAACTTTCCGCTCAACCGAGACGCCTTTTTGACCGAAATACCGAATTCTTCGAAACTTCCCCATTCGAACCAACAAATACTATTCATCATCTTCAACCTTTGATTCACTATTCACAAAAACCCCAAATTTGATTTCTCAAATCTCACCCAATCAAACCTTGTTTCTTTCACTCCAAGCTAGTACCCAAGCCTCCATTTGAACTCCCTTAGCCTTCAAACCGCTTTATTGAAGAAGATAGCTCTCAAAAACGCCACATTGAGCTTCAAACCGAAAATGGTAAATTCGTGTAGAGTGAATTGATGATGAAGATCTTGGTACCAAATCGAAGAGGAAGTAACGCTGAGCGTTTTTCGTGTTGGAAGGAAGTCGTTTTGATGAGCCGAAGTCCTCCCTTTTTCCTCTTCTTCCTCCATGCCCATTTCCTCTTCTTTCTCTTTTCTCTCTTTTCTCTTCTCTGTATCTCTCGCTTCCTTCTCTCTTTTCTTTCTTTCTTTTTAATTCTTTCTTTTTCTTCTCACTCACATATACGCATACATATATATATTTATTAATATATAAGTGGTAACGTGGTCTAATTACCGTATTGATCTAAATCTCTCATTTCGATTCCGAAACTTCCTTGACCTCTATTATCCGGTTAACGATCCGATGACAACCAATAAATAATTTTAGCACTCGATAAATTTACCCGTTAAGTACTAAATTAATTTAATTGGGTTAACATCCAAATAATTCTATTAATTATTTGCGGATGTTACACAGTGAGTTATATAACTCTTATATTCTTTTAGCACTTGGATGTTCATATTTTATTATATTAATTAAATATAATAAATAGCATGTAAGTTTCAAATGCTTATACTCTTTTAGTGTATATTAGATGGATTAACCAAAGATTAAGTAAAAACATGTGTGCAGCCTTATAATGGATCTCTTATATTCAATGAAATTTTTGCCTTTTTTTGTGTGTTTCTGAGTGGATTAAGTTGATCTCAAGTAGGTAGCTCAGTTGGCGAGCTAAGGGATATCGAAGGAGTGCACCAAAAGAGTGCAAGAAGGAGGTCTCGGGTTCAAACCCTGGAAACTAACATTTCCCCACCCCCACTAAAATTGCTTATCAAAAAAAAAGTTGATCCCAGATCTTCTGTTTCTTTAATTACTGCAAAGACTCATCCTTTTTGGTGGGTTTATAGTGTAACTTGGTCATCTTTTTGTTGTTTAAAGGTAGGAGGGGAAAATCAGGTGGAGTGTATTCAGATATGTTGACTTGCATAGTATGTTCAAAGCAACTGAATAATGGATATCTTCACCGGGAAGAAGTTGAAGAAGTTGTGTAGACACCAAGCACGGAGCAAGCCATTAAGGCTCCCACTGCACATGTAAATTGACAAAACCATTTTATTATATATCCCTATTTTGGTTTCTGACAAAATCTCTTTGATTATGCAACCTTCATATTTGGATTCTAATTAACTAGACTTAGAGAATCACAGCTTTATTATTTTGTTAGCATGAAATTTCTTAGTTCTATAGAATTCCATATTCGGATATTCCTATCCTATTTGTTCTCTTTCCCTTGGATTTGCTCATTTAACATAAGTGTTCTTTATGCTTTGGTAGATAGATTTTCCTCCTATGTTTGAAATTGTTTGGCCTGTCATTGTCAACTTTGTTTAAAATGTGGATTGCATCTAGATGTGTTTTCCTTATGTCCTTCAAATTTCCTCTTCAAATGATGACTCTTCTATGTTCTTAATAGATGGATTTTGCACATTTGCTTGAGATTGGTTCATATGTTAAGGATCTTGAAAAGACATTTAGCATCGGTTATCCGACGATGCTAAAGTGGGATATTTAGCATCGGCTAAATGCCACTTTTAACATCGGGTGCTCAAATAACCGATGTTAAATGTCATTTTCATCACTATTTTTGCTGTATGAAAGATGACATTTAGCATCGGGTGTTTGAAACAACTGGTGCTAAATGTCCTGAAAAATGACATTTAGCATCGGGTGTTTAAAACAACCGATGTTAAATGTTATTTTCAGGAATGCTGATTCATATGAACCAGTAGCGCCTTTTGAGTTTAAAACCCTAATTAGTTGACTTTTATGTACATTTCGCGTCTTAACATACGTCATGATTCAATTTGTAGATATATCAACCGTATGAGTTGGATGAGAATTACAACCAAACGTATCTTTTTAAGATTGATCGCACAAGAAACAAAAACACTTTTTTAAAAAAAAAACTCATTATCTAACATTGTAGAAATTTTTTAATAAGTCACCTAACAAAATAAATAATTACTCAATCAAATGTTGCAATTTGGATTCTAATTAGTCACGTTACAGATGTATATTTAAAAAAAAATAGAACTACATAATTATAGGAATCTACAAAACACACACATATATATATATATATATATGACGAAATAAATTCAAAAAATATGTGTATAACAAGAACATGTATATCCGTGTAGCGCACAGGTTATACATACTAGTTTAATTTAATTTATATAAAATTTATAAATATGTTCCCAATTTTTTACACAAATAAACATATTTTATTTCATTATATACGGCTGTTAAAAAATAGGTAATTGCCATAGAATATCTCAGATATTACAACACAGCGCATTCTTTTTTGGTAATAACACAGCACATTATTGAGTCACGCATCTAATAGATGTACTAGTTATTTTAGTAATTTGAGTTAAACAGACTAGTTGTCGTTGTAGATGCCATGTACATTGAATAGTTTAACAAAAATAATTTGAACTTTGAATGAGATATAAAACAAAGTGTCTCCTTCATAGAAACTCAAGTCAACAAGGCTTGCTATTGTGGCTTGCGTTGACATGACCCATTGTTTGCATTGTAGATGTTGAGGCTAGGAGGGTTGTAAATTTTTACCACACTTTTTTTTAAACAATTTCTTGAAGCCTAATTAAAGAAATTGTTTAAAAAATGGAGTTGCAGAGAGAAAGAATATGACCATAATGGAGATGGTTTGCAGCACTCTGTCAATAAAGAAAGTCACTAAAGAATTTTAGCCAGTGGCGGACCCAGGACCCCGGGGTCAGGGGTGTCAAATTTTTTAAATCCACAATTTGCTAAAAATATAATTAAAAACAATTATAATATATTTAAATAAATAAATTATACATTTCATAATTGTCCTCTACGTGATTTCATATTCTGAAATCGTAGAATAATAAGCTCAGAGTCAATTTTATTAAATACATCACTCTCATAATGAGCTAGATCCACATTCATCAATTGATGACCTTGGTCTCTTTACTAAAAATTTATCCATTTGAAACTACAAAGGCATAAAGCCACAAACACAAACAGAAGCACAAAAACTACTCAAATTTGGGTATAAATTTCAACGTCCAAAGCACAAACAGAAGCACAAAGCCACAATCACAAATCAATTCAGGCTATTGGTGCAATTCAATTCAGAAAAACAATTTTCAGCACAAACAGAAGCACAATTCAGGCTATTGGTGCAATTCAATTCAACACAAACAGAAGTCAGAAGCACAAAGCCACAATCACAAATTAAATTCAATTCAGAATCAAATCAATTCAATTCAGAATCACAAATCTCAGAATCACAAATCTCAGAATCACAAAAACAATTCAATTCAGAATCACAATCAATTCAGATTCACAATCAGAAACACAATTTTCAACCAAAATCAAATCAATTCGGATTCTCAGAATCAGAATCCCAATTTTTAGTTTAGGGTTTTCAAATTTCAACCAAATCAGAAATTACCAGCTAATAACAGAGAAGAAAAATGCTACAAAACATACCTCAGCTTCAGTTACAGAGGAAAACGAAGAAGAACAGTGGCGACGGCGAGGCGACGGCGAGGCGACCGCGACTGGCTGGCGAGAGAGAACAGAGAAGGCTTCGTTCGTGTATCGTGTTCCTGTCCTGCGCGAGAGAACAGAGAAGAAGAAGGCTTCAGTTCAGCGCCTAGCAAGAACGAACGGAGAAGGAAGAAGAACGGTGGCCGGCGGAGGCGGAGGCGGTGGGTGCGTGCGAAGGCGAAATTGCGAGAGTGGGTGTGCGCAAGTGCGTTTGCGAGAACGAGAGAGGGAGAGTCAGAGACACTGAGACACAGTGAGACACAGTGTGTGTTTTGGATAAGTGAACTTTGGGTATTTGGTGCAAATGAGTGCAAAATTTAGGCTATTGGTGCAATTAAAAAAATTCAGGGGTGTCAAAAAAAATTCAAGGGTGTCAAAAAAAATTCAGGGGTGTCAAAAAAAAAATTTATAGGGTGGTAAGCAGAAATTTTTTTTTTCAGGGGTGTCAGCTGAACCCCCTCAATATACACTGGGTCCGCCACTGATTTTAGCCACAAGCAATCAATTGGGTTGTCTAAGTGCAAAATAGAAGCCCTGAAGTGGCAGTGAAGAATTCAACTCCAGAAGAGGCTTGGAGTGGCATTAAGCCATCTGTCAAACACTTTCGTATCTTTGGGTGCTTGGCATATGCTCATGTCCCTGATAGTCAAAGAAAAAAACTTGATGATAGACTCTTTAAGTGAGTGAAGAGTCCAAAGCCTATAAGCTCTTTGACCCTATCTCCAAGAAAATTGTGGTGAGTAGATATGTGGTATTTGATGAACAAGGAGAGTGGGACTGTTCTAAGAAAGGGAAGTGAGACAAGGGTGAAGCCACTGATCTATGTGACAGGGAAGATACCAGTGACAGTGAATCTGATGTGGGAGGCACTAAGACACCCGGAGCCACTTTTAATGAGCTTAATTCTGAAAGAAACTCAGAGTTTGGCATGTCTGACTTGGGAAATATGAGTTACTTCCTAGGAGTGGAAGTTGTACAAAGTGAAAAGGGAATTTTCATCAATCAGGACAAGTATGCCAAAGATGTGCTTGAGAGGTTTGGGATGAGTGATAGCAAACCAGTCAATAATCCTATAGTGCTTGGCAGTAAACTAACTAAAGAAGGAAGTGGAGCAACGGTGGATGCAACAAAGTACAAGCAAATGGTGGGGAGTTTAATGTATCTTACACCAACAAGGCCCGACCTCATGTATGCACTCATCCTTGTAAGTCGATTTATGGAAGCTCCAACTGAAGAACACCTTCAAGCAGTCAAGAGAATCTTGAGATACCTTAAGGGGACAAAAACCTTAGATGGCAGAAAAGGCAGTTGTGAGATACTATGTTACACTGATAGTGATTATGCAGGTGATACTATTGACAAGAAAAGCACATGTGGCTATGTTTTCTCTCTTGAATCTGGTGCAATATCATGGGCATATAAAAAGCAGCCCATTGTAACTCTATCAACTACAGAAACAGAGTTTGTGGCAGCTGCTTTGTGTGCCCCTCAAGCTATTTGGCTTGAGAGAATTTTGAGAAAGCTGACGCAATGACACATGCAGTGTCTGACTCTACTGTGTGACAACAATTCTACAAAAAAACTGTCAAAGAATCAGATGATGCATGGTAGATGCAAACACATTGATGTAAGATTTCATTTTTTGAGGGATTTGACTAAGGAGGGCAAAATAGAACTGGTTCACTATAACACTCACGAGCAGGTAGCTGATATTATGACTAAACCAGTCAAACTTGATACTTTCTTAAACTTGTGAGCTAAACTTGGAATGCATTCTGCAGAAGAAGTGTAAACTGCAGTGCTAGCACTGAGTTTAAGGAAGGAATTATTTGGCTTGTTTAGCTTAGTTGGGCCTATTGTCTCTACACTGTGGCCTTAGCCCAATAGCAGTGAGCCCAATCTTGTATTAATGATTCAATTGTTGTTAGTTAACATTGTAACAAACCTTTGTATACAAGTTCTATTCAATCTATTAATAGCAAGAGAAGTTTACACACAGTTGCAAATTCATTTTCTGTCTTATTCCCTAACACAAAAGAGACAATTTGGGATGTATTTGTCATTTTGATACACTCAATGACCACATTAACAGCCCTTCACACAATTAGAGACCTAAATTAATGTTTACCTATTTTAATTAGTAGTTATAACTATCCTAAAATTGTTTGTGTCAAAAAAGAAAACTATCCTAAAATTTTAGGCATGCTATTATAAATAACACAAACTATAACTACGATTATTATTATTATTATTATTATTATTATTATTATTATTATTATTATTATTATTATTATTGGTGTTCATCTATAACACATTTTCAGATTATTAAATTTAATTTAAATCTTCAGTTACTGTAGCTATTATTTGTGCTCATCTATAACATTGTATATGTATATAAATTAAACTCTTTCGGATGAATTTAATTTATATAAACAATAAGTGGATAAGTATTTTATACTATCTACCAATTACAAGTTGGCACAGTATTTTACACTATCTACCAATTACAAGTTGGCATATCATTAAAAAGAAGTTAGTCAATTGGTAACCACCTTATATGTCAACCATTTCATGAATTGTTATTTGTGTAATTGTAAAAGCCTATACACTGTATGTGTACATAAATTAAACTCTTTCAGATGAATTTCATTTATATACACAATAGATGTATAAGTTTTTTACGCTATCTACAAATTAAAAGTTGACACATCATTAAAAAAGTTAGTAAATTGATAACCACCTTATATGTCAACAATTTCATGAATTGTTATTGGTGGTGGTTGTAAAAACTTATACACCATATGTATACATAAATTAAACTTTTTTCAGATTATTAAAATTTAATTTAATTTAAATCTTCAGTTAATAAATAAAGATTTTTTTGACAATAAAGATATTGAAGAGTTATTAAATTTAAATTAAATTAAATCTTTATTATTAAATAAGGGTGCTTATAGGGTGATGGAGCAAATCAAATCCCTCACCGGTGAACCATTAAAATTGACCGTAGGATATTGTGTAAAATGCTATAAGTGGTTAAGATTGAATACACGAGTATTAAATCTCCATCGTTGATGAATTTTTATACTACATTTTACAGTCATATTTATTGGTTCACCGGTGATGAATTTGATTTGCTCCCTCACACTATAAGCACCCATTAAATAAAGATGGTTTTTTTTACCCCACTCTTTCTCCACTATACCCCCATTTTTGTGCAAATCCCTAAAATACCCCGTATTTTTATTAAAAAAACGTTTTTGAAGCATTTTCCGGAAATATAGGCATTTTCTGGAAAGCATTTTTTTAAACTTTCGGAAGTACCTCTTTTGAGGTGTTTCCGGAAAGATCAAAAAATGTGTTTTCCGGAATTGTCCTCTTTAGAGGTACTTCCGGAAATTTTAAAAAAAAAAGTTTTTTTAATTTTTTTTTTAAAATTATACGATTATGATTAATAATAATAGCGATACTCGCTATAATACGATAACGTTAAATAACGATAAAAATAAAATACGAGTACAAATACCATAAAAAATACGAGTACAAATACCATAAAAAAATACAACTAAGAGTCAATGGTCAAAACAGCTAAAGCACGCAAGAGTCTCTCATATGCAGGAGGTGGAAGACCCTCGACTCCCATGACATCCCGGATATGTGCAGCTGCAGTTGGAGCCTATCCTCATTGGTCAGTGGACCAATATCCTCAGCTATTAAAACCTCATCTGGTACATCCTCCGGAGGCGTAGGCAGAGGCACAATGAGACGGGGAATGGACGCCTGTAAGTACTATGGCATGTAATCCTCATCGCACTCACCCGAATGTGTGGCCTGTCTAGAAGATCTAATCAAAGTCCGCATCGGGGCCTGGTAGTACAACCATCTCTCGAGAATAGTCTCTGAAGATGGACGTGAGGCACCAACCGTAAGGGGCGCCACAGGGATCTCCTGGATGTATCCAAACTGCCAACGGACCCTCTCTGGCATGTATGGAACAGTCACATCACCCCATAGCAGATGACCTCTAAAAAGGAGATCTGGAGAAATCCCCAGTAGGGCCTGTGGTCCTCCCAAGGCCTCCATATGACATCCTCCCACCGTAAGTCATCCAACTGGACCTGAAAATGCTCAAGCTTGACAGCGTCATTTTTTTTATTCGGCCACCTGCAGCAACGTGGACGCTCAGAAGCACCGTGATCTCTGCGATCCCCGATGGTGGGGAAGTACTCATAAATCCTACTCATCATAATGCTCCTGCTGCGGGGTGTCTGCAGCCTCATAATCCTGCTGAACACGCTCGTCATACTGTTGTTGTTGTGGAGCGTCTGCAGCCTCATAAGCCCCACCTAAGTCCCGGTCACGGACACGCCTGTTACGCTCAGAAGCGTGACCGGCTTGCCTGACCAACCTAATCCTCCTAGTCCTGGTACTAGGAGCAGGAGGAGTATGATCTGCATCTCCGCCTGCCTGTGAAGACTCGCCTCGCTCTAAACGTCCTAAACGTCTCGCCACTAAAAAAACCAAAACAAAAAAAATTAAAAACGAAATATAAAAAAAATTAAAAACGAAATTAAAAAAAAAACAATTCCGGAAGCATCCCCTTGGGGAGATAATTGCGGAAGGGAAAATCCCTGGGATTTTCGGAAATACCTCAGCAGGGGGCGTACTTCCGGAAGTCAAAAACGACTTCCGAAAATACCCCATTTTGAGGTGTCTCCGAAAATCCCAAATTTTTTCCTTCCGCATTTACCTTCTATGAGGTGTTTCCGAAAAGTTTAAAAGATTGCCTTCCGGAAATACCCCATGTTTCCGGAAAGTTTAAAGCGAAAATCTTTTTTTTTTTCCTGGAAATAGATGTAAATGAGGAAAGATTACGTTTTTAATGTATTCTAAGGGGTATTTTTATCCGTTTGCGTTAATTGGGTAACAGGCGAGAGGGGTTTGGTAAAAAAAAAACCCAATAAAGATATAGAAGAGTTTGATAGGCAATTTAATAAAAAAAAGTGCGCGTGAAACGAGAGGGTAGGAATAAGCGCGTGGTCAAAAAATAAATAAAAACTTGAAAATGTCGCAACGCAGCAAGGACCAGAACCAATGGAAACAAAACCCACCTCACCAGTCACCGTACCGTTGCTTTGCTTCTCCGCCAAACATCCAACAACTTCTCAACAACCGCGCTTTTCTCCAACAATTACCGTTCCATTCTCCATGGAACCCCAATCCGAATCCCAATCCGAATCCCAATCCCAATCCCAGTCCCAATCCCAATCCCAATCCCAATCCCAATCCATTCTTCCACTCATGGACGCAGCAGAAGACTCTTCTTCTGTTTGGGACCTCTCTTACCTCCTTGACTTCAATCTCGACGACGACGACTTGAATCTCCCTTTAAACCTCGACAACAAAACTTCACTTCTTCCTCCTGGACCCGAACCTGGACCCGAACCTGAACCCGATCCTAACCCTAATCCCGATCCTCAGGATATTATCCCAAACGATAAAATCCGAAAACGTGACCCGAGACTTGCATGCTCTAACTTTCTAGCGGGTGTGGTTCCATGTGCATGTCCCGAACTTGATGCAGCGCTTGAAGAAGAAGAACGTTTACATGGTAAAAAACGTGTTCGAACTGCGCGTGCTTCTGCATCTGCACGCTGTCAGGTACCTGGTTGCCAAGTCGATATATCTGAACTCAAAGGCTATCATCGACGACATAGGGTTTGTTTGCGTTGCGCGAATGCTGCTACTGTTTTGCTTCATGGCGAGGCTATGAGATACTGTCAACAGTGTGGAAAGTAAGATCGAAATTAATTGTGATGTTTATGCTTAAATTTAATGTTTATGCAATTGTAATTATGTTGATTGTTAACTAGGGATCGTGTTGATGTGATAGGTTTCACGTTTTGTCGGATTTTGACGAAGGAAAACGTAGCTGTAGAAGAAAATTGGAACGCCATAACACTAGGAGGAGGAGAAAGCCTGTAGATTCTAGAGTAGTAGCTGATCATGAACTTCAAACTGTTACTCAAAATGAGGATTCCAATTGTGATGTTGAAGCAGGAAGAGGTTGGTTTTTATTAACTATTAATTAATTATCACACTATCACTGTGTTGCTGAGCCAATAATTTCATAAATGTTAACATTATTTTCATCTGACAGCGTGTTTAATTTTTTTTTTCTACTGGGAGATAGAGTTGACTTTTATGTTACCAGAGTGTTCAATAGTTCTTTTATGCATTGTACAGATTATTCGAATTTGAGTAGCGAGAATATGGAAAAAAGTGTGTCGCCGGATCAGGAAGAGGAACCAGTTGCTATTCACTCATCAACTCCTGATACACAGAATATTAATTTTAATACTGATAGTGTCGTGTCTTTTGTTGCTTCTGCTCAAACACAATTGAATGGTGGAAAAGATGTTTCCAATGTATCTAAGTTGTCTTCAGATTATGAAAATAAGAGTGCTGCTTACTCATCTATGGTTGGTTTCTTTATTGTATTTCTTTCACTGTGTGTATTTTTGGTGCGAGAGGTTGTGGTTGGTTTTTGCTGATTGAAGGTTCACTTGTAGTGCCAAACAGGTCGGATTTCTTTTAAGCTTTACGATTGGAATCCTGCAGAATTTCCTAGAAGGCTACGGCATCAAGTATTTTAAAGCACTTTTGTTACAGTTTAGTATTTAAATTGTGGCATGATTTTCTGCCCGCTACGTGTCGGTAAGTGATTAACAAGCAGTCAAATGTTTTTGCAGATATTCCAATGGTTGTCAAGTATGCCTGTGGAGCTGGAGGGATATATCCGCCCTGGGTGTACAATCCTGACAATTTTTATTGCAATGCCAAATATTATGTGGATAAATGTAAGGGTTCAACTTGATGTTTTTTACAATATAGTTCTAGTATCATAGCTAAATTGGTCGTTAGATCAAAATTCATGCTTTCTTATTGCCGGTTAAGTGCCTCGCATTAGACTTTATGGTTCTTTGTTATGCTCATTATTGTGGTTGTTAGTTTTTGCTGTATTGAGACACTTGTTTGTTCTCTAATTTGTTGTGTGCCACCCGTTACAAGTCTCCATCTCTCCTCCCCTCTCTTGATGAATTGGGAATCTCATTTACTAACTAATAAAAAGAATTGAAATTCTCCTTCTCAGTTTCCAAGTTTTTACCGAATTTGATTGGTTAATCCTTTGTCCCATTCCTGTTTCCTGATTATATTTTTTCTTTCTCTTATGGATCAACCAGTTACTCAAAGACCCTCTGTACTATGTGCATGATCTTGTTGCTCCCAGAAAGATGCTATCTGGAAGAGGCAACGCACTGATTCATCTGAATGACTTGATCTTTCGTGTTATGAAAGGTTTGTTGCTGTTTCATTTGTTTACTTCTTATTCTTCGTTCATTCCACCCTGAATAATTTCTTAGTTGTATTTTTAAGAGTATTTTATAACTTGATCTTTATGATAGTATTAATGATTTTTGGTGGGTTTCTCCATTTTTGAAATACGATACGAGTTATGTTTCTAATTTTTATGCAACAAATCGAACAATTCTATAATTGTATCTGCGTAGTTAATGGAATTTTGTATTTTTTTGAGTTGAAAGCTTTAAGTTATGACTTTGGAAGCTTTCATTTCGTTTAAATTCATTAGCACATTTCAATGGTTACAGATGGAAGTTCAGTGACAAAAGTCGAGGTAAACATGCAGGCACCAAAGCTTCACTATATTCATCCCACATGCTTTGAAGCAGGAAAACCTATGGAGTTTTTTGCTTGTGGAAGTAATTTACTGCAGCCTAAATTTCGGTATGGAATTATCACCTCTTCTAAACGTCATCTAAAGCAGTTTTTGCTGTATATATTCATACGACAGACATAAGCACATTTATCTGCATTTGTATATCGTATATACTTTTGGCAATGTATTATTGTGGGCTTAAAGTTGGGGGAAGTACCCATTGGTCCAGTGTTGTCAATGACGGATGGCGGTTCATGGCGGCGAGCCAAAAATCCGCCATAAACATATGGCGGATGGCATAACGGCATATGGCGGACGCCATGGCGGACAATTTAATATATATATATATATATATATATATATATATATATAAAACTACAAAAAACAAATGAAAATCCAAAACTTATCAATATATGTCAAAATAAAGGTAGACAAGTTCGTAATCCTACTTAGGAACGATGAGGGGTCATAGGTTCATAAAGCACGGGTTCGTAGCATGAAACCTAAGATCCTAACAAAATGTCCAACTAGTATATATATGCATATTTAAACATATAGTGATAAAAATCATAAATAAGTGGAGAAAAAAAAGATTTATACAATTACTCTGTTACAAAACAGAGTTTACACAGAACATAAAATTAATCCATAAAAAAAGACCAGAAATTAAAAAAAGGAATTTATTTACGCAGTAAAAGCAAAAAAAAGAGTTTACACATAAACTGTTACAAAACAGAGTTTACAGAATAACTCTGTTGCAAAACAGAGTTTACACAGAATAGAAGTGTCACTGAGAAGAGATGAGACTGAGAGAGAACTGGGAAGAGTCGTTGCCGTCGCCGGAAGAAAGTGTTGTGCCTCCGTCGTCGGGAGAAAGCGTCGCCTGAGTTGGTCTCATTCGTAGCGAGAGAAGAGGGAGATGAGGGATGATGTGCAGAGATGATGCGTTGCGCATACACGAAGAAGTTGGGTTCGTGGCTGACTAGTAGAAGAGGAAAGGTGTGCAGTAAAATTGAGTAAAAGTAAGTATCAGTAAAAAAAATAAACCCTAAAAATCTATTACACAATGGGCCAACTAAATACCCATGATTGAACACAGACCCGGCCCAATAACATCATCTTCTCCCTTAGAAACCCTAAGTCACATGCGCCGCAATCAACCGGGTCTTCGATCCGACCCGAGCACAGAGTTTCTTCCAACATTGCCTGAACTCGCAAAAACGGCGCGATTCAGCAATTTCGCCTCCGATCCACTTCGATTCCACCGGTGAGCTGCAAAAGACGATTCTACCTGTGCACGAACGGCGAGATTCAGTGATTTCGCCTCCGATCCACTGCGATTTCGCCCGATTGTTTTAAAAAAATTCCGTTTTGTCCGCCATTCGCCGCTACACCGCCACAACCGCCACACATATAACGCCCGCCATGTCGCCGCCATTGGCATTCCGTCATATATCCGTTTTTGTATGGCGGCGTCCTCAATTTCCGCCACGCCATACCGCCATGGCGCCGCCATAACCGTTAATTGACAACACTGCATTGGTCACAAGCAAAGGGATAGAGGGAGATTTTGTATGTTATGGCTGAGTAGTGGGATTGTAGCATCTATAGTTCTCACTGAATCTAAACTCTGAACAACTTTCGTGGAATCCTTCAAAAACAAGAATCTATTAACCTTGAAAGGAACTCCGAGTTCACATGTAATTTTGGTGGCAAAGAAGTAATGATCAGCAAGACACAATATTGTTTTCCTCTTTTAAGGGGGTGGGTGGGGTTTATGGGGTAGGGGAGGAAAACATATTTAAAATTAATAAATCAATGTTAGAAAGAGGCTTTAAGAATCATGAACACATTGGAAAGAAAAAACAAGATCTGATAATAAATGAGAACATTGAAGAAACTCAAGAAAGAAAAAGAGATATAAATACATGCTCATAATTCATAATTGTTAACATATAAAACTCTATCAATAGTGTCAAATAAAAATACATTTATGTATTTTTTAATGTTTTTCAAGTTTTATGAAGAGCATGCTGATTAATATTATAAAATGAATTGCAGATCTAAATAACATATCGACCTAATATACCCCCAACATACTATATATTTGATTGAGTAACATACTAATTTCTGCAAAGGGAAAGGCATGCGAGTACTTGTTAACTATGGTTAAAAACATATGGAATTATCCATCTGGAGTTAAGAAGAGAATACTACTCTATGCTGTAGGAAGTGATCACACGATTGTGCTCATCATTGGCAACAAGTTTTACGCATAAGACAGCACATAAAAAAATTTAATAGCAGCATAGGAAATTGCATAATCAATTATCATTGAAGTAACATACCTTTAGTAGCTGTATATTTTAGTATCAAACTTCCTTATAGGGTTACAGCTCCATAGCATGGTAAATACACTAATTTAGTTGGTGCCTAGTTAGCCTAGTTAGTCATTTGCACCGCTATCACACACAATTGCAGAATCGCTTTGCGGCGTGCAGCCTTGCTGTGGCGCACTTCTCTGGTGGGTTTGTTTTGCAGGGATGGCTATCGTAGCTCTAATCGCATCAGAATTGCAGTGGCACCTGCGTACAGGGCTGCGGCTGCACCAGGAGAGGGGAAGGAAAATCTGAAGAAAAGGGAAAACCTGGAGTTTCACACAGTTTGTAGTGGCCTTCCTCCTCCCTCCGGGGTCTCACTCCACCTGTGTTTTCTAGCCAGCTTTGCATTTTTCGGCCAACTATTGCATTTTCAGACCAGTTTCAACATGTGGCCTCAACTTGTTTCTGATACAGGAGGATCAACTGATGCGGCTGCACATTGTTTCTTTGAAGGAGCAGCTGTGTTTTGTTCTGACAGTTGTTGTAGGGTTTTAAGTAAAATTTTTTTTATTTTTGTCCTAAGTGAATGATGGGCTCTACAAACGGTTAAGTGGTTTGGGCTTGGAATTAGAATCCCATCGGTTTGATTTTATCTTTTGTTTTATTCTTGAGTTTAAGTAGGTTTATATTCGCCATAATAAAATATATAATAATAACAAAAATAAGAAAATAAATAAAATTTTCATATATAGTATTAGTTATTTATAGTCTTAATTATTTAGTAAATAGTATTAATTCTTATGTATAATATTATGTAATTATTGTCTTAATTATTTAGTTATATATAAATACATAAATATATATACTTATATCTAGTATTAATTGTTAATTATTTTAAAAAATAAATGTATTAAAATAGCGGCCATCCTGATACACGCTATACCTGTATCCCAGTTTCAGAGGTCGGTCATTCCGCGTTGCTATTTGGGATTGACAACATAGGTTGATCCTAATTTTTTTTCGTTATTTTTTGTGGTGCGACTCCAATATCAATTTGATGGCAGATACATAGTAACTAGTATCTTAGGATTCATGCAATGTGTATCTCGATTCAATACAAAATCAAATGCAATCGATAGGTATCGGACTGTGAATCTCTTTTGCACCTGATTCTCATCATGAATCCCGATTCACTCCGCTGAATCTTACGAATCGTGAATCTTGCTGAATTTCATGGTACAAATTCCAAAACGAGTCAAATTGCGCTACCCTGTTTCGAAAAGGTTTGCTAGAGTTGTTTTTTTCTTTTCGATTTTTCTTAAATGCAATTGCTTCCTTCTTCGTGCCTACACAGTGAGTCACACCCTCCCCTCTCCTTTGTTCTCTGTTTTTTGAATTACTTTGAAGTTCATTTATTATGTATCGGCTTATATTCTTTTGCAATGTCACTTGTTTTTACCTACAAATGTCATATTTTTATTGATCATAAATCTTACCATTCATAAAAAGGTCTGACTCACAATTTGGAAAATAGGTATTCCGATTCATGAAACGTATCTCGATTCAATAATCATGAAGTCTAATAATGTAATATATAATTGATCTTACTTGGGGTTTCATATATTTCACTCGACACACATATGCTCATTTTCAAATGTATCATCTTTGTACTACTAGTTGAGGTTGTGGTTCACTTATCAACATGCTTCTGACTGTAAAAAGGTGGTCATTGCAGGCTTCTTATATCTTTTTATGGAAAGTATCTGAAGTGTGAGTCTAGTGTTGCATCTCCACATAACTGGTCTGAAGACAACATTTCTTGTGCTTTTGACGATCAATTATACAAGATATGTGTACCTCATATGGAGGAAAGTCTCTTTGGGCCTGCATTTATTGAGGTAGTTATTGACAATTTATTTCCTAACTGCTATGTTTCTTAGCCTATACAATGGGAACACTTGATGTTGACCTTCACTATTGCTGGGCCTGTGAAAGTGTATATTTTCTTTTTATATTCAGTAACTTCTGATGCATTTGTTACAAGTGAATTTTTTCTGTCTGGCATGATAATTTAACAGTTCATTCTAGAAAATCATCAAACAAATTAGGGAACATTTAATGGTCACATCACAGTTGAATACTTTGAGCTAAAGCGTTTTTTTGGGTCCTTAGTACTAACAGTTGGAGGATGGGGGAGTGGGGAAGGGGAAAGTGGAGTGATGCGGGTTCGAACCGGCACTCCTGATGTCCACACAACACTTGTATTTTACCACTAGGAATTGGTCTTGGGATTTAGTATAATATGTATATGCCATTTTTTGGTTGGTAATTCCCTTTTGTATTTTTTCTTGTTTATTTCTGATTAATAAATTTTGATGCATCAAAATATCACCTTAATGCAGCATGCCAAATTCTAGCATATCCATAGGAAGTCTCCCCCTGGCATTAAACTCATCACTGTTCTCTTGTCAGTTTTTATTTGACTGGGTCTTATCAAGGACGCTCTGTGACTCATAGCTGCAATTACCTCTACTTGTCTTGATGATAATAACATCAGATTTAGATATATTGCCAGAACCTTTTAAGTCAATACGATATAGGTAGACGATACATTTAAAAGTCTGATTAAGTTTCATTTATAAATAAATGGATTACAGCAATATGGAAATGCTTTTATGCCACTTCATTTTTCACCCCCCCTTGTATTTAATCGTATTCATTTTCCTTTCTTTAGGTTGAGAATGAGTCTGGTTTATCAAACTTTATTCCTGTTCTCATTGGGGACAAAGAAACTTGCACTGAAATGAAGACATTGCAGCAAAAATCAAATCCATCTCTCCTTTCTAAACAATTCCAGTCTGCATCTGGTGGTTCTATCTGCAGCTCATGTGAAGCTTTTGCACATATTCACACATCATCATCAGATTTACTTGTAGATATAGCATGGTTGCTCAAGGACACTACTTCAGAAAGTTTTGAAAGAATGATGACAGCTTCACAAATTCAAAGATATTGTTATTTATTGGATTTTCTAATATGCAATGATTCAACAATCATTTTGGGAAAGATATTACCAAATTTGATAATTTTGACGGAAAGCATGAAATCCAATGTGAGTGATGTTGACATGGCGCAACTACAAATGTACATGCAAAATGCTAGAGATGCTATTTGTCAGAAACACCAGAAATATGGAGGTATAGTTTTTCACTCCAACATGGAAGGCTTTAAACCTGGTCAGAGCTGTTCCCAAGATAACATGTCATCAACTGATGAAGTTAACAGTCAGGTTAGGGCTATTGATTTTCTTCGTTTTATCCCGCTGGCGATGAAATATGAATGACTTTTATCCCCCGAATGGTGAAATATGAGTAACACTTTTATCCCCCTAAACTATTTACTGACATGGAAAAACTGTTTTTCCCGATGCGCAGTAACATTTAGTAGAAAACTATTCCTTTATTTCTATCCTAAAACAATGGCCTTGCAAACAAACTAAATTTGATTACTTGAAGGCCAAAACTAAATTTGATTTCAGTTGCAAGTTCTGATGATACCCAGCTGATAATTTGCAAGATCTGGTGATACTACTACTGTAATTAACATGTATCTTCAACAATGATATTTGTTCCACAGGGTTTCTTATTGACAGCAGATGCAGAGTTGGGATTTCTGAGAAGTCCCACTTCTGATGACAAAAATGTTAGGGTACCGCTTTTGAAGAGGGATATTATAATGAATGTGGAAGAGTTGCCTAAAAGATATGGCCGTCGACATCTTGCCAGGGGATTTTTGAGCTCTCGATCAGCTATTTTTGTGGTTGTTTCAGTTGCTGTTTGTCTTGCAGTGTGTGTATCCATTCTTCATCCTGGGAGGGTTGGTGAGTTAGCAGTATCCATTAGAAGGTGTTTGTTCAACCATTAATAGGCTTCTCAATTTTTTGTACTTAGATTTCTTGTTGGTACATATTTGTTGTAACACTAAATAAACAGGTGTTATTGGGAATGGGTAGATAGTTTACATTGGAAGCTTAATCCAGGGTTGCTGATTTGTGGATTACCAATTTAATTGAATGCCCACAAAGGAACCAACAGGTGCTAATTGTGACTGCAATAAGCTTGGTAGAGGTAGAAGGCGAAGTTAGGCCTTCCTCGGTCTTTTTTTTTACAAAAGAAACTTAGCTCATTTCATTCATAACAATTGAAACAATACAGGTTGGACTGAAATCTAAAACTTAGGAACTAGCATACAGTCTTGATGTCCTTGCAAGAGAGTGAGCGACGAGATTTCCTTGCCTCATAATGTAGCTAATCCTGTAGCTTTGTAAATTTGAGAGTAGCGTGTTACAAGATGACAAAATAGAGCCTAAATTAGAATTAAGCTTGTTAGGCCCTTTCAACCCATTTACTATTGGTAAACAATCCAGTTCAATTGGATTCCTAGTTTGCTTAGCCAAATAATGGCAAATTTCAATTCCATGGCTTCAGTTTCTTGGGGACGGGGATCCGGTTAAACAACATTGTTTTTGTCTTGACAAATTCACCTTTTCATTGCGCATCTCCTATATCACCCACAACATCGCAAAGGAATTTTTTTTAGGAATTAGAAACTCTCTAAGGGCCTTAAAGATTGAGCTGTTAAAACAATTTGCACCATTTACAAGATTGTGAAACTCACCATTGATACCATTATGTTGTGAAATTTCAAGCGCTTTTGGACACTCTATAAATGTGTGCCAAACCTTACTTATCGATATCTGGACAGTGATCACAATTGAAATCACAGTTCACACGTCTCTTCCTCAAATTGTCTCTAATCGGTAAGACATCACACACTGCTCTCCAAATAAAAAGCTTCACCTTTTGAGGTATTTTTAGCTTCCAAATTGCCATCCAATCTCCCTCTTTTCTAAGATGCGTGTTATCTATGAGATCCTCCATAACACCATAGTACGCCGACCGCACCGAGTAGCATTGCCAAATTGAAACCGTAAAAATGACGAAAGTTCATGGCACCATATTTTTTTCCAGTCTTAAAAACATAATAACTTCTGTTCATTTTCAGAATACATTATAAGGTGAGTTCATTTTGGTACTAGCTTACTTCCCGGCTTAATAATTAGACAAAACACTTGTAAAATTTAGCACCCTTTTTATGCAAATCTTGGTAAAAGTTGAAAATTTCATTTTTTGACAAAAGCAAAATCGCGGCATGTCATCAGATAACAAAGAATCAATACGGTTTGGAGTGTAATCGGAAAATACATATTAAACTTTGGCTTAAATGTACGTTTGGTCCCTGCAAATATCCAAAAAATCCAGTTTCGTCCCTACAATTTAATTTTTTTAAAAAAAGCCCTTGCAAATACGAAATGCTTCTAGTTTGGCCTCTGTCGTTAGTTTTTGGCTAACACCATTAGTGGATCTGACGTGGCTGCCAACATGGATGCCAAATCATCATATCTTTCATTCCTCTTTCTCTAAAACTCTCTTTTTCGTTCTTTCTCTGAAACGCGTTCCAAAAACATATTGCTCCATCGTTCTTCTCTATCAATAACAGAAACGCATTCACTCAATCTCCTTATCTCCGAAAAGCAAGAACTCATCTTACACCATCTCAATCCCCTTAGATCTCACTTCTTCTTCTATTCCCACTCTTTTCTCTCATCCGCCTCAGCACCACAACACAAATAACAACCATCTCACCTCCCTTAGCTTCGTATCACCTTATCACCACTCTCTTGCTGAGCGTTATTAACAGGCTGTTATATCCTTCTTGCCGCTGCTGGTGGTGGTGTATACGAAAAATTACAATACAAAGCGGCAATAATTCTACAAAACCAGCTTTTTGTGCAGAAATATTGAAACTAAAGAAGCAGGGAGAGATGTTTGTGGAAACCCGAAGAACGAGATCTATAGAGAGGGGTTTAGGAAAAGAGATCTGAAGAGAGGGGTTTAGGAAAAAAATCTGGATAAGAGGAAAAACAGATTTGGAGAAGAGGAAAAACAAATCTGGAGAAGACGATGTTAAATGATAGTTTAGGGTTCATAGCTTACTGGAGCTGTGAACAACCAATTTTCACCGGTATTTTTCATTTTTAGAAAAAAAATTTATCATAAAAATATGTTTTCTGCGTATATTCGATTCCTAATCCCTCGGATAGGTCGTTTTGTGCTCATTTACCGATTTTGCATTATTTGGTTGGTTGAACAAAAATATATTAAAAGCAAAAATAATAATAATAAAAAGAGAGGTACAAGAAAAAAAGTATTATTACAAAAAAAAAGAGTGTCCATTTACATGCATTTACATGACTCGGTCCAAATTACAAAAATAGACCTCAAACTCAAAAGGGCCCAAAAAATAATAAAACACAATAAAATAAAATAAAACATATAGAAGCCCAGAGTCAGCCAGCCAACGCTGCTGAGGGTTTTGGCTCAACCCTAGCTTGCTGAGGAAGGCTTCTCCTAGCTGGTCCTGACCTGGCCATAACCTGAAAATGGTAGGAAAATATTTGAGTCATAAATTCTTGATTCAATTTTTTACCTATAAAAGCCAGCGAATTCAGTATTGGAGGGGACAGAAATTCGGACACACAACACTGAGAAAACAAAAAAGTTAAGCACTAGGCAGTTGAAGGCAGCAAATATCAGAAGCTGGAGTAAAGGTTGGTAAAATTTGCTAATTGTTCTTTTTTCGTTGTTCATCAGTAGGTTCCTGTATGTAGTCTCTGTTTTTGTTTTGTTTACAAATGTTGATTTAAGGCTTCTAAAGTATTCAGGCCCGTAAATACAAAATAAAAAAAGTCTTAAGAGATTAGGGTTATGTCTAGTTGTTTCAAAAAAAAAGAAATCAGCAAGTGTTTAAGCAGTAATTTTACTCAATAAACTTAATCTGTTAAAAAGAGAAAAACGAAATCAATAGGACATTTGAAACCTTTGTTTAGTTCTTTAGAAATCCCTTTTAAAAAAATGAAACAGTGAGAGAACTAGAAAAAAGGAGAGAACAGAATAGGTAACAAAATAGAAAGAAGGTGGAAGAAGAGAAGAGACGAAGATGTATAAAAAAAAGGAACCAGAGTCATACCCATTAGCTCCGGCCACCATAGACGGTGGTGGCTGTCCTCCCCAAACCGTCATAACCTCCGCGAAAACGCAGCCAAGAAACGCCGTGAACTCCCCAACGCTGTCGTGTTCTCGTCACCACCGCCGGAGCCGCCGCGAACAGCCACCCCATCGCCGTCGAACGTAGCCGGCCACGTCCCTCTTCTCTCTTCCCGAAATCCTTCTTCTTTTTTTCTCTCCCATTCTTTCTCTCTCTCACATCTTCTCCGTTTTCTTTCAAAAATTTCGCAAAAAAAAATTCTCTCTCCTCCTGAACTTGCTGCTTGCGGCGCTGGAGAGTGGGGAAGAATGAATTTGGGTTGCTGTCTTCATTAGTTTCCTTATATATATATGCGCTTTCTTTTTTTATTTTAAATTTTAATCAGTTTGTTTTTTTTACACCTTTTTTTTTAATTCGTAGAGCCCCTCACTTAAGCCCTTAAGTTCGCAGATCAGCTCTTAAAAAGGGCCCAGAGAAAAACTGGGCTGGTGCTTTACGCACCCCGTCTTCCATAATACAACCCCTGCAGCTAATTGAACCCCTATTCTACTATTACACCCCCTTTTCGTTTTTTATTTCTTTCTTTCAAAAAAACAATTTCTTTCAAAAAAAAAACTTATAAAAATAATAAAAATGAGTTGGATTGAGAGGTACATCTTATCAAACCCACAACCCGGTTTAAGACGCCTGAGTTGTACAATTTGGTGATCTCAAACCCCTTCAAAAAAAATTAAAATCAATCAACAAACAAATATTTTCTAAAAGAACTACGTAGCCTTTGATTCTCCGCACATGGAGATACGTAGGAGCGTGGCTTCCCCGTCAAGCCAAATTAATCTTCTTCAAATAAATAATCATTTTTTTCTTGAACACTTATTTTTTCTAAAAAATATAAAAACAGGGATCGGCTGAGATGTAACATCTTGTCGATCCTGGTTTAAGACGCCTAAGTTGTACAACTTGGTGATCTCAAACCCCTTCAAAAATAAAATCAACCAACCAAAAAAAAAATTCAAGAAAGAACTACGTGACTTTTAAGTTCCTCATTGCATTAGAGGATACGTAGGAGCGGGGCTTTCCCGTCAAGTCAAAATTAAATTTTTCTAAATTAGTTCTTCTTCTATTTCTTTGTAAATAATTAGTATTTTTCTATTAAATATTATTATACTTTATTTTTGGGTAAACAAATAATTAAGTAATTTATTAATACTTGCACAACCAGATTTAGGGTAACTGTCTTAGGACGGATGTACTAGGGGTGCAGTGAAATTAGGTTTTCGCTCTTCCCTTTGCATAACCGACTCCCGAATCCAACCTAGTTTTCGCAGACCAATAACTTTTAGTTATGTTTTTCTCAATTTTTCCTTATTTAATAAATTGGGTGGCGACTCCTTTAATAATCAATTTTTGAGCTGTCTACGTCGGGATCATGGTCACGACAGATGGCGACTCCACTAGGGAGTTCACGGTGTTTCGTGGCTGCAATTTCCACGGTGGTTACGACGGTTTGAGGCGAACGGCCACCGTCTACGGTGGTCGGAGCTAACATGTATACTTTTGGTTCTCTTTTTCTTTTATACATCTTCCTCCCATCTTCTCTCCTAACAGAAATTGAAACTGGAACTTCAGAAAGAGTAGAGTAGGAGAGAAGATGAGAGGAAGATGTATAAAAGAAAAAGAGAACCAGAAGTATACATGTTAGCTCCGGCCATCGCAGACGGTGGCCGTCCGCCTGAAACCGTCGTAACCACCGTGAACTCCCCAGTGGAGTCTCCATCTATCGTGACCGTGATCCCGACGTAGACGGCTCAAAAATTGATTATTAAAGGAGTCGCCACCCAATTTATTAAATAAAGAAAAATTGAGAAAAACCTAACTAAAAGTTATTGGACTGCGAAAGCTAGGTTGGATTCGGAAGTCGGTTATGCAAAGGGAAGGGAGAGAACCTAATTTCACTGCACCCCTAGTACATCTGTCCTAAGACAGTTACCCTAAATCTGGTTGTGCAAGTATTAATAAATTACTTAATTATTTGTTTAACCAAAAATAAAGTATAATAATATTTAATAGAAAAATACTAATACTAACTATTTACAAAGAAATAGAAGAAGAACTAATTTAGAAAAATTTAATTTTGACTTGACGGGGAAGCCCCACTCCTACGTATCCTCTGATGCAATGAGGAACTCAAAAGTCATGTAGTTCTTTCTTGAATTTTTTTTTTGGTTGGTTGATTTTATTTTTGAAGGGGTTTTAAGATCACCAAGTTGTACAACTCAGGCGTCTTAAACCAGGATCGACAAGATGTCACATCTTAGTTGATCCCTGTTTTTATATTTTTTAGAAAAAAAATGATTATATTTTTTAGAAAAAAAATGATTATTTATTTGAAGAAGATTAATTTGGCTTGACGGGGAAGCCCCGCTCCTACGTATCTCCATGTGCGGACAATCAAAGACTACGTAGTTCTTCTAGAAAATATTTATTTGTTGATTGATTTTATAGCCCTGCGGTGACTGACGTTTTTATAGCCCGCAAATGTCGAGGGGAAAACTCGGTGTTCCCAATCTTAGTATACATGTACCATACATTGAGTTACTGCCATGAGCTGAAAGGAATTTGGATTGTGTGTTGTCTTCCGGTATTGTATGTGTGGGTGGCTGCTCATGTGCTCAAGAGAAAAAATAGTTCGTTCTGCTCTGTTTTTGAACTGACAAATATGGGGTCACGAACCTACAGTGACAAAGAGTGGAGGCAGATATTCATGGGGCTCAATGAAGATTCAGTACGTTGGTACACATTGGCAACGGGTGTGGTACGAGTACTTTTCTCCTGTGGTGAGTTCCCGAATGTACCTCTGATGGGGACCTTGGGATGTATCAACTACAACCCCATCTTGGCATTGTGGCAGCTGCGTTATCCTTTGACAGGCTCCCGCCGGCTAAAGAATTGTTACTTCCTTTTACGGCTGACCTCAAAGATGAAATTATGCTAGACAAAATTCGCAAGGCATGAAGGGATGTCACCTATAAGGCATGAGAGTTGGGGAAAAGAGGTACTGGAGCTGCAGTTACCTATAAAGAATGGGTACGGGGCAGAGCGGAAGAGATTAAGCTGCCGTTTCGGGCGTTGACACCCAACCCACCGCAAGAGACAGATACAGTCATAGAGGAGAGTGATGAGGTGAAGATTTTGAAGGAAAAATTGGTCAGGTCATAAGGTGAGAAAGAAGCCTTGGAAATCCAACTGAAGGAAGCCCACTCCACTCTCGAAGACCTCAAGGTGGAATGTAATGAAAAAGGCCCGTCACTTGAGCGGGCCAACAAAAGAGCCCGAACTGAGAAAAATTCTAGGAATCATATAAGTGTTGCACACCAAAACCTGAAGGAACGAATTGCCGAGTACCACAGTGTTATGAAAGAAAATGAACAGGTGAGGAGAATTGTGAGGGAAGCAGAACAGCGGGCGGCCACTCTCAAAGCCCGGATGGAAGATCAGGAGGATCGTAGGTTCGACGAACAAACCTACGGCGAGATAATCAAAGGGTACCAAGAACACCTGGAAGGAAGGGACTTAGAGGTGCATAAGCTCAATATCGAAAGGGAAGAAGTGCTTGAGGAAAACTGGCATTTGAAAGGAGAGAAGATGACTCTTGAGGCAGCCCAATCGGAGACTCAGCAGTGCCTACTTGACCTCGACTTGAAAATGAGAGAAATGATCGTTCACTATGAAGGAGAAATCCAGAATAACCGGTTAGAGGCTAGCCGTGTGATCAATATATACAGGGCCACCATCGAAAGGAAGGAGGAGGAACTAAGAGGACTGGAGCACTGGTCCAAAGAAGAAACCACTTCTTGGGCCTGATCGAAGCATCACAGAGAACCTATATAGAGGCTTGGTATGTAGTTGGGCATTGTGTAACACCCCTTTTCTACCCGGTAAACTTTTGACAAAAATCAGAGTTTCAAAAACATTTTCACTACACCTACAAGGGATGCCACATTTACACCAATAGAACATCACACACCAATAATAAAATTCACCATTTAAAAATAGTACGATGCATAGCACTTCATAAATGGGACGAACTCCCAAAAAACCTGTTCAGTCTACATGACAATAACTCTATCACCACGCAGCAGAATAAAATAAAGGTTCAAACGAATAATCATAACATCACCATAAAACTTCAGCAATTAAATAATAAGGACAACTAATAAAGCCTAGCGTTCATCCCCCCGAGTGCTACGTATCAGAGCGATGACACCGACTCGACTAGCGAAGGTAGACATGCCTTCACTCGCAGTCACCTGCACGTTACCAGCATAGGGGTAACATTCAAACAGAAGGGGTGAGTTATCTAACATTATAATAGCATATATGATAGGCAATATGCTAGAGTTACGACAACTATATCTACCGCTTCACAACAACATCAAATTGCAATCACCAAGAATCATCACCGATGTCATGAGCAAATGAGTGAGATGCAACCCACACCAACGGGTATATGCATGTGGTACCAATCATCACCAATAAAATAGCCAATAAGGGCATCATCACCTATATCATCATCTATAGCTCCAAGGTCGAAGCCTTCATCACCAAAATAATGCATATGAAATGTATGCGACACCATGAACAATGCACCAGAGACAATCAACAAAAATAGCCATCTAAGTGCCACAGCAACACCAATATCAACAAATGGTCATAGACCCATCACCTATCACCTTAGCCAATAAAATAGGCACATCACCTGTTATATCATCACCAATAACACCAATCATCACCAATAATACCAACACCTATAGGACAATCCAACAACTTGATCAACAACCACCGACACCAAAGACACCAATAGATTTACAACATCAATGGCAACAACAATTATACGACACCGAGAACAACGACAATTTACATCACCTGGAACAACAACGATTTTACAACACCAAACGCTAACAACCACCGGGACAGCCACCCAGGTGCCCAGCCACCAACAACCAAACAGGACATGGCAGGAACTGGCGCCCAGCAACAGGGCGCCAACAGACAACATCATCCAGCAAGAACTGGCGCCCAGCAACAGGGCGCCAACAGGCAACAACAACCAACAGGAACTGGCGCCCAGCAACAGGGCGCCAACAGGCAACAACAACCAACAGGAACTGGCGCCCAGCAATAGGGCGCCAACAGGCAACAACAACCAACAGGAACTGGCGCCCAACAACAGGGCGCCTAGCACAACAGCAGCAACAACAGACATGGCGCCCAGGGGTAGGGCGCCTAGCACAACAACAGCAACAACAGACATGGCGCCCAGGCGCAGGGCGCCTAGCACAACAGCAGCAACAACAGACATGGCGCCCAGGGGCAGGGCGCCTTCAGCAATCAGGAACCAAACAGGCATGGCGCCCAAGGACAGGGCGCCTTCAACAGAAACAATAACAGACACGGCGCCCAGGAGCAGGGCGCCTTCAACAGCAACAAAACATGACACAGGCATGGCGCCCAGGAGCAGGGCGCCGTTTTCAGCAACCAAGACAGCAACAACATCAATGGCGCCCATGGCGCCTAGGGGTCAAATTTTTGATTTTTCACCATGATCAATCACCAAACACCAAATTGCAATCATCACGAATACATTTAACATCACCAAATAAACATCAAACAAAATCAAAGAGACAACCTAGAGCCTATCTCCCACATAACACCCATCATACACCCTATTATAAAGGTAGAACCCACCCTTACCTTAGATTTGCCGAATACGAGATCCCCTTGCACGAAAACTCCAAACAACCACAGCAACAAGAGCTCCTCTCCTCTTTCTCCTTGGTTGCGCCTCCACCCTTCCCTTCTCTCTTCGCAATCTCTCTTTCTTTTTCCTCAAAAATGCGCAAATACCCAAACCCTAGCTAATGCCCTCACCAATGCGCCTATGCCATTGGGCTCTTGGATCACGGGCCTCCTTCTACTACTTAGCTTAATTACTAAACACCACTCCCTGATTTAAATGAAACACCATATTATTATTTTAATATGACTATACCAATAAAATACCTAAATAATTTAATTAAATAAATAATTAAATTATTTGGGCGTTACAACTCTCCCCCACTTAGAATATTTCGTCCTCGAAATTTACCTGATTCAAACAGCTCGGGATAGGACTCCCGCATCTTGCTCTCCCGCTCCCACGTCATGCTCTCTCCGGCAGCTCCTAGCCAGACTACTTTCACCAACGCAATCTCCTTGCCTCTTAGAATTTTCACCTCATGATCTTCGATCCGTACAGGCATCGTCTCCACCGTGATATTATCCCGTACCTCCACATCATCCATGCGGATTACATGAGATGGATCTGAAATGTACTTCCGAAGTTGCGACACATGAAACACGTCATGCAAATTCGAAAGGTTAGGCGGTAAAGCCACTCTATATGCAACATTCCCGACTCTCTCTGAAATCTGATAAGGACCAATGAAACGAGGAGTGAGCTTCTTCGACTTCAAAGCGCGTCCAACACCGGTCACTGGGGTGACTCTCAAAAATACATGCTCACCCGCTTGAAACTCTAAATCTTTCCTCCGCTTGTCGTGATAACTCTTCTGTCGACTCTGTGAAGCCTTCATCTTCTCACGAATCAACTTCACTTTTTCAGTTGTCTCTCGAACAATCTCCGGTCCAAGCACCACACTCTCTCCAGACTCATACCAACACAACGGGGTTCTACACTTCCGACCATATAATGCTTCAAAAGGTGTCATCCCAATACTAGAATGGTAACTGTTATTATACGTGAACTCTATCAGTGGAAGGTAGGAATCCCACGAACCTCCTTGTTCCAAGACACAAGCCCTCAACAAATCTTCTAATGACTGAATTGTCCCCTCTGCCTGACCATCTGTCTGAGGATGATATGCCGAACTCAACCTCAACTTAGACCCCAACTTCTCTTACAAACTCTTCCCGAAATCTAAAGTGAACCTCGGATCTCTATCCGAAACAATACTCATAGGAACTCCATGAAGCTTCACAATCTCCCGGATATAAATCTCCGCCAACCTCGACACCGGATACGTGATGTTGATAGGAACAAAATGAGACGATTTCGTTAACCTGTCAACAATCACCCAAATTGCATCATACCCTCTCGCAGTATTAGGCAACCCCGTCACAAAATCCATCGAAATGCTATCCCATTTCCACTCTGGAATTTCTAACGGTTGCATCAATCCAGCAGGCTTCTGATGCCCAACCTTTGACTTTTGGAAAGTCAAACATGCATAAGCGAACTGCGCCACATCTCGCTTCATACCAGGCCACCAAAACAACTTCTTCAAGTCTTGGTACATCTTTGTAGCTCCCGGATGAATACTTAGCTTACTTCTGTGACTCTCTTCAAGAATGGCTCTCTTCATGTCTGCATCATCAGGAATACAAATCCTACCACGGAACCTCAACACACATTGGGAATCCAACCTGAAATCCTCATTCTCAGATGGATCAATCCCGACCATCAAGTCTACCTGTTTAACATCTGATTTCTGGGCCTCTCTGATGCTGTCCAGAAAATCATTACCAATCTTCAACATTCCTAACTTAACACTCTGAGGTGTCACTTCACAAACCGGACTTATATCTCTGAACTCCTCAATCAGTTCTAACTCCTTAACCATCATTGCCGACATATGCAAAGTCTTCCGGCTTAAAGCATCAGCCACGACATTAGCTTTGCCTGGATGATAGTTCAAACCGAAATCATAGTCCTTCAACAACTCCAACCATCGTCGCTGCCTCATATTCAACTCCTTCTGGTCAAACAAGTATCTCAAGCTCTTATGGTCACTAAACACCTCAAATCTGGAACCATAGAGATAGTGCCTCCAAATCTTCAGCACAAAGACCACTGCAGCTAACTCCAAGTCATGAGTGGGATAATTCTTCTCATGAACTCTTAACTGTCTCGATGCATACGCAATAACCTTCCCATATTGCATAAGCACACCACCTAGACCCATTTTTGAAGCATCACAATACACCATAAACGACCCTTCCGGATTGGACAACGTCAAGACAGGAGACGTCGTCAACCTCTTCTTCAACTCCAAGAAACTTTCTTCACAACGGGCATCCCAAACAAACGCCTTTCCTTTGCAGGTTAACTGAGTTAACGGAAGTGCTAACTTAGAAAAACCTGCAATGAATCTTCTATAATAGCCGGCCAATCCCAAAAAGCTTCTAATTTCAGTAGCCGACTTCGGAGCTTCCCAATTCAACACTGCTTCAACTTTCGACGGGTCCACCGCAATACCACTACCAGAAATGACATGACCGAGAAAACTCACTTCCTTCAACCAGAACTCACACTTTGACAACTTCGCATACAGCTTCTTTTCCTTCAGTACCTCCAATACTAACCTCAGATGCTCTGCATGCTCTTCCTCCGATTTAGAGTAAATCAGAATGTCATCGATGAATACCACCACAAACCGATCTAAGTAAGTATGAAATATACGATTCATATATTCCATAAATACTCCTGGTGCGTTGGTAACACCGAACGGCATCACCGAATACTCATAATGACCATAACGGGTTCTGAAAGCCGTCTTCTGAATATCTTCGTCCCACACAGAGTCTCATACTACCATCCTTCTTCTCACTAACAACATAGGAGCTCCCCACGGCGATACACTCAGCCTCACAAACTTCTTCTCGAGCAGATTCTCAAGTTGCTTCTTCAACTCAGACAATTCGGGTGCGGACATCCTGTACGGTGCCATAGAAACAGGTTTGGTACCAGGTACAAGATCAATAGAGAATTCAACTTCCCTCTCTGGCGGCACAAAGTCTGAGAACACACTAGAGAAGTAGTTACCGACCCCTTAGCTGGAGTGTCGACAACCATCTCTCCATTCATAGCAGATAATACAAGACCCAATCTCTTACAACAATCAGCAGCAATAAAGCAATGAGTAGCACCAGTATCAACAATAGATTTTAGAGGAGTATCATTAATGAAGCACGTACCTCTAATAAGTCCATCATCTTCAGTAGGCTCTTCACCTGCCAAAGCGAACACTTTTCCACTGGACCTTTCTTTCTTCGGCTTCGGACACTGCGTACTAATGTGCCCTCCTTCACCACAGTTGTAGCAGACCTCCTCCTTACGCTCACACTCAGCCACCACATGACCCTCCTTACCATAACGGTAACACTTCTTCACTTCAGCTTTGCACACGTTACTCTTGTGACCAGCTCTGCCACATTTGTAACACACAATGCTAGCAGGAGCATCTCCCCCACTAGTCCCCTTGCCCACAGCAGCTTTCTGTTTACCCTTACCAGCAGGAACATCATACGGCTTACCATGACTTTGAAATTTGCTCCTCTTCTCATTCATAATCTTGTAGTGAACATTGTGTCTTCCTCATAAATTCTGCAGCTATCAATCAAGTCGGAGAAAACACGGATCTTCTGGTAACCAATCGCCTTCTTAATTTCAGGCCGCAGCCCATTCTCAAACTTAATGCACTTGGAAAACTCAGCAGTAGCCTCACTGTAATGCGGGTAAAATTTTGCTAATTCCACGAACATAGCAGCAAACTCAGTCAAGGACATATTCCCTTGTTTCAGCTCCAGTAACTCAATCTCTTTCTTACCTCGGACATCCTCCGGGTAATATTTTCTCATAAACTCCCTGCGGAACACATCCCAAGTGATCTCTTCGTTTGCAGTCTCCAACCTCTGCCTAGCCTCTAACCACCAGTCATCGACCTCCTCTGCCAGCATATGCGTACCATAACGGACCTTCTGTGCTGGAGTGCAGTCCATCACACGAAAGATCCTCTCCATCTCTTTCAACCAAGCTAAAGCCCCATCGGGATCATACCTGCCCTTGAAGGTAGGCGGATTCTCTCTCTGAAAGGTAGCCAAACTACGAGACCCAGCATTCTCACCAGCATTCTGCTGACCCTCCACGGCCTGAGCCATAGCAGCCAACGCATCAGCAATAGCAGCATTGTTCCTTCCAGCCATCTCAACTAATCACTACAATCATAAGCAACAGTTAGAACTAATTGACAATACTTGATCGTCAATGACACAATGACTTGACAACTTGGCCGGACAGACCGAAACTGCTCTGATACCACTAATGTAACACCCCTTTTCTACCCGATAAACTTTTGACAAAAATCAGAGTTTCAAAAACATTTTTCACTACACCTACAAGGGATGCCACATTTACACCAATAGAACATCACACGCCAATAATAAAATTCACCATTTAAAAATAGTACGATGCATAGCACTTCATAAATGGGACGAACTCTCAAAACACCTGTTCAGTCTACATGACAATAACTCTATCACCACGCAGCGGAATAAAATAAAGGTTCAAATGAATAATCATAACATCACCATAAAACTTCAGCAATTAAATAATAAGGACAACTAATAAAGCCTAGCATTCATCCCCCCAAGTGCTACGTATCAGAGCGACAACACCGACTCGACTAGCGAAGGTAGACATGCATTCACTCGCAATCACCTGCACGTTACCAGCATAGGGGTAACATTCAAACAGAAGGGGTGAGTTATCTAACATTATAATAGCATATATGATAGGCAATATGCTAGAGTTACGACAACTATATCTACCGCTTCACAACAACATCAAATTGCAATCACCAAGAATCATCACCGATGTCATGAGCAAATGAATGAGATGCAACCCACACCAACGGGTATATGCATGTGGTACCAATCATCACCAATAAAATAGCCAATAAGGGCATCATCACCTATAGCTCCAAGGCCGAAACCTTCATCACCAAAATAATGCATATGAAATGTATGCGACACCATGAATAATGCACCAGAGATAATCAACAAAAATAGTCATCTAAATGACACAGCAACACCAATATCAACAAATGGTCATAGACCCATCACCTAGATGACTATTTTTGTTGATATTGGTGTTGCTGTGTCACTTAGATGACTATTTTTGTTGATTGTCTCTGGTGCATTGTTCATGGTGTCGCATACATTTCATATGCATTATTTTGGTGATGAAGGCTTCGGCCTTGGAGCTATAGGTGATGATATAGGTGATGATGCCCTTATTGGCTATTTTATTGGTGATGATTGGTACCACATACATATACCCGTTGGTGTGGGTTGCATCTCACTCATTTGCTCATGACATCGGTGATGATTCTTGGTGATTGCAATTTGATGTTGTTGTGAATCGGTAGATATAGTTGTCGTAACTCTAGCATATTGCCTATCATATATGCTATTATAATGTTAGATAACTCCCCCCTTCTGTTTGAATGTTACCCATATGCTGGTAACGTGCAGGTGATTGCGAGTGAAGGCATGTCTACCTTCGCTAGTCGAGTCAGTGTTGTCGCTCTGATACGTAGCACTCGGGGGATGAACGCTAGGCTTTATTAGTTGTCCTTATTATTTAATTGCTGAAGTTTTATGGTGATGTTATGATTATTCATTTGAACCTTTATTTTATTCCGCTGCGTGGTGATAGAGTTATTGTCATGTAGACTGAACAGGTGTTTTGGGAGTTCGTCCCATTTATGAAGTGCTATGCATCGTACTATTTTTAAATGGTGAATTTTATTATTGGCGTGTGATGTTCTATTGGTGTAAATGTGGCATCCCTTGTAGGTGTAGTGAAAAATGTTTTTGAAACTCTGATTTTTGTCAAAAGTTTACCGGGTGGAAAATGGGTGTTACATTAGTGGTATCAGAGCAGTTTCGGTCTGTCCGGCCAAGTTGTCAAGTCATTGTGTCATTGACGATCAAGTATTGTCAATTAGGTCTAACTGTTGCTTATGATTGTAGTGATTAGTTGAGATGGCTGGAAGGAACGATGCTGTTATTGCTGCTGCGTTGGCTGCTATGGCTCAGGCCGTGGAGGGTCAGCAGAATGCTGGTGAGAATGCTGGGTCTCGTAGTTTGGCTACCTTTCAGAGAGATATTCCGCCTACCTTCAAGGGCAGGTATGATCCCGATGGGGCTTTAGCTTGGTTGAAAGAGATGGAGAGGATCTTTCGTGTGATGGACTGCACTCCAGCACAGAAGGTCCGTTATGGTACGCATATGCTGGCAGAGGAGGCCGATGACTGGTGGTTAGAGGCTAGGCAGAGGTTGGAGACTGCAAACGAAGAGATCACTTGGGATGTGTTCCGCAGGGAGTTTATTAGAAAATATTATCCGGAGGATGTCCGAGGTAAGAAAGAGATTGAGTTCCAGGAGCTGAAACAAGGGAATATGTCCGTGACTGAGTTTGCTGCTAAGTTCGTGGAATTAGCAAAGTTTTACCCGCATTACAGTGAGGCTACTGCTGAGTTTTCCAAGTGCATTAAGTTTGAGAATGGGCCGCTGCCTGAAATTAAGAAGGCGATTGGTTACCAGAAGATCCGTGTTTTCTCCGACTTGATTGATAGCTGCAGAATTTATGATGAAGACAACAATGCTCACTACAAGATTATGAATGAGAAGAGGAGCAAATTTCAAAATCGTGGTAAGCCGTATGATGTTCCTGCTGGTAAGGGTAAACAGAAAGCTGCTGTGGGCAAGGGGACTAGTGGGGGAGATGCTTCTGCTAGCATTGTGTGTTACAAATGTGGCAGAGCTGGTCACAAGAGTAACGTGTGCAAAGCTGAAGTGAAGAAGTGTTACCGTTATGGTAAGGAGGGTCATGTGGTGGCTGAGTGTGAGCGTAAGGAGATGGTCTGCTACAACTGTGGTGAAGGAGGGCACATTAGTACGCAGTGTCCGAAGCCGAAGAAAGAAAGGTCCAGTGGAAAAGTGTTCGCTTTGGCAGGTGAAGAGCCTACTGAAGATGATGGACTTATTAGAGGTACGTGCTTCATTAATGATACTCCTCTAAAATCTATTGTTGATACTGGTGCTACTCATTGCTTTATTGCTGCTGATTGTTGTAAGAGATTGGGTCTTGTATTATCTGCTATGAATGGAGAGATGGTTGTCGACACTCCAGCTAAAGGGTCGGTAACTACTTCTCTAGTGTGTTCTCAGTGTCCCTTGTCGATCTTCGACAGAGACTTTGTTGTGGATTTTGTTTGTTTGCCGTTGAGCGGATTGGATGTAATCTTGGGTATGAACTGGTTAGAGCATAACCATGTCCATATTAATTGTCGTAGCAAGTCGGTGAGTTTTGGAGGAGAGGAGTCTGGTCTGTTATCCACTAGTCAGTTGCGGAAGTTGATGAAGGAAGGAGTTCAGTTATTCTCACTGATGGCATCGTTGTCTGTTGAGAATCAAGCTATCATTGAAGAGTTGCAGGTGGTGCGCGAGTTTCCTGATGTTTTCCCTGATGAGATACCCAGTGTGCCGCCAGAGAGGGAAGTTGAATTCTCTATTGATCTTGTACCTGGTACCGGCTGTTTCTATGGCACCGTACAGGATGTCCGCACCCGAATTGTCTGAGTTGAAGAAGCAACTTGAGGATCTGCTCGAGAAGAAGTTTGTGAGGCCGAGTGTATCGCCGTGGGGAGCTCCTGTGTTGTTAGTGAGAAAAAGGATGGTAGTATGAGACTCTGTGTGGATTATCGGCAGTTGAATAATGTGACAATTAAGAACAAGTATCCACTTCCGAGGATAGACGATTTGATGGATCAGTTGGTGGGTGCTCAAGAGTTCAGTAAGATTGATTTGAGATCAGGTTATCATCAGATCAAGGTGAGGGACGAAGATATTCAGAAGACGGCTTTCAGAACCCGTTATGGTCATTATGAGTATTCGGTGATGCCGTTCGGTGTTACCAACGCACCAGGAGTATTTATGGAATATATGAATCGTATATTTCATACTTACTTAGATCGGTTTGTGGTGGTATTTATCGATGACATTCTGATTTACTCTAAATCGGAGGAAGAGCATGCAGAGCATCTGAGGTTAGTATTGGAGGTACTGAAGGAAAAGAAGCTGTATGCGAAGTTGTCAAAGTGTGAGTTCTGGTTGAAGGAAGTGAGTTTTCTCGGTCATGTCATTTCTGGTAGTGGTATTGCGGTGGACCCGTCGAAAGTTGAAGCAGTGTTGAATTGGGAAGCTCCGAAGTCGGCTACTGAAATTAGAAGCTTTTTGGGATTGGCCGGCTATTATAGAAGATTCATTGCTTTTTGGGATTGGCCGGCTATTATAGAAGATTCATTGCAGATTTTTCTAAGTTAGCACTTCCGTTAACTCAGTTAACCTGCAAAGGAAAGGCGTTTGTTTGGGATGCCCGTTGTGAAGAAAGTTTCTTGGAGTTGAAGAAGAGGTTGACGACATCTCCTGTCTTGACGTTGCCCAATCCGGAAGGGTCGTTTGTGGTGTATTGTGATGCTTCAAAAATGGGTCTAGATGGTGTGCTTATGCAAGATGGGAAGGTTATTGCGTATGCATCGAGACAGTTAAGACTTCATGAGAGGAATTATCCCACTCATGACTTGGAGTTAGCTGCAGTGGTCTTGTGCTGAAGATTTGAAGGTACTATTTCTATGGTTCCAGATTTGAGGTGTTTAGTGACCATAAGAGCTTGAGATACTTGTTTGACCAGAAGGAGTTGAATATGAGGCAGCGACGATGGTTGGAGTTGTTGAAGGACTATGATTTCGGTTTGAACTATCATCCAGGCAAAGCTAATGTTGTGGCTGATGCTTTAAGCCGGAAGACTTTGCATATGTCGGCAATGATGGTTAAGGAGTTAGAACTGATTGAGGAGTTCAGAGATATAAGTCTGGTTTGTGAAGTTACACCTCAGAGTGTTAAGTTAGGAATGTTGAAGATTGGTAATGATTTTCTGGACAGCATCAGAGAGGCCCAGAAATCAGATGTTAAACTGGTAGACTTGATGGTCGGGATTGATCGATCTGAGAATGAGGATTTCAGGTTGGATTCCCAATGTGTGTTGAGGTTCCGTGGTAGGATTTGTATTCCTGATGATGCAGACATGAAGAGAGCCATTCTTGAAGAGAGTCACAGAAGTAAGCTAAGTATTCATCCGGGAGCTACAAAGATGTACCAAGACCTGAAGAAGTTGTTTTGGTGGCCTGGTATGAAGCGAGATGTGGCGCAGTTCGCTTATGCATGTTTGACTTTCCAGAAGTCAAAGGTTGAGCATCAGAAGCCTGCTGGATTGATGCAACCGTTAGAAATTCCAGAGTGGAAATGGGATAGCATTTCGATGGATTTTGTGACGGGGTTGCCTAATACTGCGAGAGGGTATGATGCAATTTAGGTGATTGTTGACAGGTTAACGAAATCGTCTCATTTTGTTCCTATCAACATCACGTATCCGGTGTCGAGGTTGGCGGAGATTTATATCCGGGAGATTATGAAGCTTCATGGAGTTCCAATGAGTATTGTTTCGGATAGAGATCCGAGGTTCACTTCAGATTTCTGGAAGAGTTTGCAAGAGAAGTTGGGGTCTAAGTTGAGGTTGAGTTCGGCATATCATCCTCAGACAGATGATCAGTCAGAGAGGACAATTTAGTCATTAGAAGATTTGTTGAGGGCTTGTGTCTTGGAACAAGGAGGTTCGTGGGATTCCTACCTTCCACTGATAGAGTTCACGTATAACAACAGTTACCATTCTAGTATTGGGATGACACCTTTTGAAGCATTATATGGTCGGAAGTGTAGAACCCCGCTGTGTTGGTATGAGTCTGGAGAGAGTGTGGTGTTTGGACCGGAGATTTTTCGAGAGACAACTGAAAACGTGAAGTTGATTCATGAGAAGATGAAGGCTTCATAGAGTCGACAGAAGAGTTATCACGACAAGCGGAGGAAAGATTTAGAGTTTCAAGTGGGTGAGCATGTATTTTTGAGAGTCACCCCAGTGACCGGTGTTGGACGCGCTTTGAAGTCGAAGAAGCTCACTCCTCGTTTCATTGGTCTTTATCAGATTTCAGAGAGAGTCCGGAATGTTGCATATAGAGTGGCTTTACCGCCCAACCTTTCGAATTTGCATGACGTGTTTCATGTGTCGCAACTTCGGAAGTACGTTTCAGATCCATCTCATGTAATCCGCATGGATGATGTGGAGGTACGGGATAATCTCCAGTGGAGACGATGCCTGTACGGATCAAAGATCATGAGGTGAAAATTCTAAGAGGCAAGGAGATTGCGTTGGTGAAAGTAGTCTGGCTAGGAGCTGCCGGAGAGAGCATGACGTGGGAGCTGGAGAGCAAGATGCGGGAGTCCTATCCCGAGCTGTTTGAATCAGGTAAATTTCGAGGACGAAATATTCTAAATGGGGGAGAGTTGTAACGCCCAAATAATTTAATTATTTATTTAATTAAATTATTTAGGTATTTTATTGGTATAGTCATATTAAAATAATAATATGGTGTTTCATTTAAATCAGGGAGTGGTGTTTAGTAATTAAGCTGAGTAGTAGAAGGAGGCCCGTGATCCAAGAGCCCAATGGCATAGGCGCATAGGTGAGGGCATTAGCTAGGGTTTGGGTATTTGCGCTTTTTTGAGGAAAAAGAAAGAGAGATTGCGAAGAGAGAAGGGAAGGGTGGAGGCACAACCAAGGAGAAAGAGGAGAGGAGCTCTTGTTGCTGTGGTTGTTTGGAGTTTTCGTGCAAGGGGATCTCGTATTCGGCAAATCTAAGGTAAGGGTGGGTTCTACCTTTATAATAGGGTGTATGATGGGTGTTATGTGGGAGATAGGCTCTAGGTTGTCTCTTTGATTTTGTTTGATGTTTATTTGGTGATGTTAAATGTATTCGTGATGATTGCAATTTGGTGTTTGGTGATTGATCATGGTGAAAAATCAAAAATTTGACCCCTAGGCGCCATGGGCGCCATTGATGTTGTTGCTGGAAACGGCGCCCTGCTCCTGGGCGCCATGCCTGTGTCATGTTTTGTTGCTGTTGAAGGCGCCCTGCTCCTGGGCGCCGTGTCTGTTATTGTTTCTGTTGAAGGCGCCCTGTCCCTGGGCGCCATGCCTGTTTGGTTGCTGATTGCTGAAGGCGCCCTGCCCCTGGGCGCCATGTCTGTTGTTGCTTCTGTTGTGCTAGGCGCCCTGCCCCTGGGCGCCATGTCTGTTGTTGCTTCTGTGGTGCTAGGCGCCCTGCCCCTGGGCGCCATGTCTGTTGTTGCTTCTGTTGTGCTAGGCGCCTTGCTCCTGGGCGCCATGTCTGTTGTTACTGCTGTTGTGCTAGGCGCCCTGCTCCTGGGCGCCATGTCTGTTGTTGCTGCTGTTGTGCTAGGCGCCCTGCCCCTGGGCGCCATGTCTGTTGTTGCTGCTGTTGTGCTAGGTGCCCTGTTGCTGGGCGCCAGTTCCTGTTGGTTGTTGTTGCCTGTTGGCGCCCTGTTGTTGGGCGCCAGTTCCTGTTGGTTGTTGTTGCCTGTTGGCGCCCTGTTGCTTGGCGCCAGTTCCTGCTGGATGATGTTGTCTGTTGGCGCCCTGTTGCTGGGCGCCAGTTCCTGCCATGTCCTGTTTGGTTGTTGGTGGTTGGGCACATGGGTGGCTGTCCCGGTGGTTGTTGGCATTGGTGTTGTAAAATCGTTGTTGTTCCAGGTGATGTAAATTGTCGTTGTTCTCGGTGTCGTATAATTGTTGTTGCCATTGATGTTGTAAATCTATTGGTGTCTTTGGTGTCGGTGGTTGTTGATCAAGTTGTTAGATTGTCCTATAGGTGTTGGTATTATTGGTGATGATTGGTGTTGTTGGTGATGATATAACAGGTGATGTGCCTATTTTATTGGCTAAGGTGATAGGTGATGGATCTATGACCATTTGTTGATATTGGTGTTGCTGTGTCACTTAGATGACTATTTTTGTTGATTGTCTCTGGTGCATTGTTCATGGTGTCGCATACATTTCATATGCATTATTTTGGTGATGAAGGCTTCGGCCTTGGAGCTATAGGTGATGATATAGGTGATGATGCCCTTATTGGCTATTTTATTAGTGATGATTGGTACCACATGCATATACCCGTTGGTGTGGGTTGCATCTCACTCATTTGCTCATGACATTGGTGATGATTCTTGGTGATTGCAATTTGATGTTGTTGTGAAGCGGTAGATATAGTTGTCGTAACTCTAGCATATTGCCTATCATATATGCTATTATAATGTTCGATAACTCACCCCTTCTGTTTGAATGTTACCCCTATGCTGGTAACGTGCAGGTGATTGCGAGTAAATGGATGTCTACCTTCGCTAGTCTAGTCGGTGTCGTCGCTCTGATACGTAGCACTCGGGGGGATGAACGCTAGGCTTTATTAGTTGTCCTTATTATTTAATTGCTGAAGTTTTATGGTGATGTTATGATTATTCATTTGAACCTTTATTTTATTCCGCTGCGTGGTGATAGAGTTATTGTCATGTAGACTGAATAGGTGTTTTGGGAGTTCGTCCCATTTATGAAGTGCTATGCATCGTACTATTTTTAAATGGTGAATTTTATTATTGGCTTGTGATGTTCTATTGGTGTAAATGTGGCATCCCTTGTAGGTGTAGTGAAAAATGTTTTTGAAACTCTGATTTTTGTCAAAAGTTTACGGGGTAGAAAAATGGTGTTACAAGCCTCCCCGAATATCGCTTCCCAGCTGCCACATCCAAATATGCCTTACACAACGAGCCCAAACACGAACCCTTCACCTACACAATCATTTCTCGTAAACAACATCCCAGGAACATACCCACAGCCACTTCCAAACTACTAACAGACCCGTCCAAATTTTCGCCAAACACAAACCAACTTCCCACCATTCCCTAAACTGTCCATTACCAATGCAGAATTGTTCCAACGATTGGAAAATGCTCGCTTGATCGTAGGTTTCCCCGTAAAAAACTTTGAGCCCCCATTTCCGGCATGGTATAATCCAAATCTGACTTGCAAGTTCCACCTGGGGGCCATAGGACACTCCATTGAGGATTGTGAGTCTTTTAAGAATGCTGTAAGAAGATTGATTGCCCATGTGAAGTTTTATATTCAAGAAGAGGCAGGACTGAGCATCACCAGTGATCCCCTCCACGATCATAATGGGAGCAATGCGGTGAGCGTGATAGAAGGAGATCAAATGCCTATCAAAAAAGTTTTGAAACTCCGAACCCCTATGATAGAAATACGGGAAGGATTGCACAAAGCTGGCTATGAGGTGTTGGCCCCAACCAAGGGGGTCATAAGATATGCCATGTGTGATGAAGAGAGTGTGTGTAGCACCATGATTGTGCAGGTCATGATATTGAAGATTGTTGGGACTTCAATGCCTAATGTCGCTTGGGGTGGTGCAAGCTAGGAGATCTATGCTTCAAGAGGAGATTAACGTGCTGGAACATTTTGTGCTTAGAGTTCCACCGCTCAACCAACCCGCAACACCTGAAAAGGTTGTAGTAACTGTAAAGAAGTCCACACCCTTTGCTTGCAAAGATACTCATGCAATTCCCTGGAACTATGAGACCCGAGTTGAAGTTGTGGGAGGTGCCACTAAGAGTGAAATGAGCAAGAACAAAAGAGTTGAGGAGTCTGTTGGCAACATTGTGAGTGTTAGTGGAATAACCCGGAGCGGACGATATTTTGGTCCTGAAGAGTCCGAAACGAAAAAGAAAGAGAAAGAGGCTGAAGAGCCATCAGAATAAGAGTTCATGAAGATCATGAAGCAGAGTGAGTAAGATGTGACTGAGCAATTAAAAAAGACTCCTCCTCGGATCTCGTTGCTTTCTCTCATCCTCTCTTCTGAGATACATAGGAAGGCCTTGTTGAGGACGTTGGAAGAAGCTTTCGTAAAACCTGATGTAACTCCCAAACTGTGGTCAACATGGTAGATCCTATGCAGCGAGTTAACCTGATCACATTTGCTGAGAGTGAGGTACACCCTCAAGCCAGGGGAGAACATCGAGCCCTGCACATCACTTTGAAGTGTCGTGATAGCCAAGGGGCTATTTTCATTTTTTTTAAATTTTAGTTAGCTTAAGGGTTAAGCATACAAATATCGAGATATTTATAACTTTTTAATAATATAATAATATGGTTAAATGATAGTTAGTTTTTTAATGGAATTAACATTTTGATTAATGTGAAATAAGTCGTCCTAAATTAGTATTAGATATTCTAGGATAATATTTTCTACTTTTTTTTGTGTTTCGTTTTCTCAATTGTTTTTTGTTTTGATGTTTCTAACCGTCCTTTTGACTCATATTTTGAGAAAATGAACTTTTTCATATTTTTCAACTAAAAATCTTATAAATGTTCTTTAATAGTCATATTAGATATAAATGTTATAAATGTTCTTATAAATGAACTTTTTCATATAAAAATCTTATAAATGTTCTTATAAATGAACTTCTTCATATTTTTCAACTAAAAATCTTATAAATGAACATTTTCATATTAGATATTATAAATGTTCTTTATCACCAGTGATCCCCTCCACGATCTTACTAAAAATCTTATAATTCCTAATTCCTAATTGATTCTGGGCAAACACGATTTCAGGTGTTGAAGATTGAAGATGAACAGCTTTTATTGACGGTGTTGTTGTTGTTGAGTTGAAGGTGTTGTTGTTTCTGGGTTGAAGGTGTTGTTGTTGTTGAAGAATTGTTAATGTTATTTGTTTTTCATTCTTTATGTTATTTGTTTTTTGTTAAACTTTATTTTCTGATGTGTAATTGTGAATTGGAATTAAATAATATTTTTTTGCCACATCATTTAATGAAAATGGACGCCACGTCAGCAGTTAACTGCCAGTGTGGCGTCCGTTAGTCAAAACTGACGTGAGGGACCAAAATGAAACAAAAACGAAACATGAGGGACCAAAACGGACCAAAAAAAAGATAAAGGACCAAAGTGAAATCTAGAGCAAACATAAATCCCAAGAAGGTAGCTCAGTTGGCGAGCTAAGTGATATCGAAGGAGTGCACCTAAAGAGTGCAAGAAGGAGGTCCCGGGTTCAAACCCCGGAAACTAACATTCCCCCACCCTGACTAACATTGCTTATCAAAAAACCAAAAGTGCTATTTAGGCTATAATATATTAGGTTCTAAATCGATTTTTAATTTGGTGAAAGCACACATAAATTCAGGGGCAAAATATACACGCATTAGCGTGAAAGAAACACACAAAAGAAAACACATAACCCTCTAGAGGGAAAATGTGGTAATTTTTCTTTAATTTTAATGGGGCTGCCAATGGTGTTTTAAAGGGAGAGAATATTAATTTTTCTTTAATTTTAATGGTAAATTTAATGACTATTAACTCATATCTTTGGACCCCACATTTTATTTTTTTATCGTTCCAGGTTAGCATGTGGATGGCATTTGAAAGAGTAATGGCAATAGGTGGACATGAGTGCCTAGTATTCATGGTTTTTTTTACCCCCTTATTACACCTTAGCCCCATAATTTACCAAACGGACGATTTTACCCATTTGACTTTCAGAATTATGCCAAAATACATAATTTCGGAAGCCAATTTTTTGACTTCCGGAATTAGGTCATTTGGAATAATTCTGGAAATCTTTTAAAAACTGTGTTCCGAAATCACCTCAAAAGATGATAATTTCGGAAAACCTTAGTTTAAAACTTTCCGGAATCACCCCAAAAGAGGTACTTCCGGAAGTCAAAATTGGCTTCCGAAAATACATATTTTGAGGTGATACCAGAAAGTTTAAAAAATTGGCTCCTAAAATTTTCGGGATTAATTATCCTCTTTTGAGGTAATCCCGAAAATTTTAAAAAAAACCTGATTTTTTTTTTTATTTTGAGGGAGGGGGGGGGGGGGGGGAAGCCAGTATTCATTATGGGTCAATTATATTTTATTTTGTGTAGTGGCTTTTATAGTCGCAGGTGTACATGATGGAACCTAGCCGTTTAAAGAAAAATCTGCATAGGAAAGTAAATGATCGAGTTTGAAATAGACAAAATGGCTATGATCACGAGCGCAAAATGTAGCTTTTGTTTGAAAAATGCAAGAAATTTTGTTCATAAAAGAAATCAAGGAAAACTAATATTTATTATTAAAAATATTAAGCAACATTTTTATCAAAAAGACAACCATAGCAAAAAGAGAAGAGATAGCTGAAAACTATGGGTCCCACACACATTTACTTTTCTACCACTCCCAACCTTTGCAGAGAAATAAGTGAAGTTGGTGCTTTTTTAATTTTTTTAATCATTTTTCAATTTCATCCCTAGTGTATTTGCATATGATAGTAACATACATGATGTTTTCTTGATTTTTTTTCCTTTTTATTTCACAATTGATGTGTTAGGGTATCGAATTTTGAATGGTTTTCTAACTTTGTTTATTTTTTTATGTAAACAGAATGGTAAGTTTCACTTAAAACTCACACACAACTGTGAGATCTCGGATTCGAACTCAAAACATGATATCCTATCTAACAATTCGGTATTTGTCAATTAATTTAGACTTAACTTACTACAAGATAATAGGTGTTTAGCAATAACAAAAGTTTTTGCAAAATGTTTAAAGTTACTGAAACTTACTTTTTTCTAAAAGGAAAATGTCGCTGCATGTTGCTGTTTTAAGTCCCGTTGCAAAAAGTTTGGCAACAATATTTAAAATTGTTGTTGTAACTAATGCTTTCGCAATGATAATTATCGCCGACATTTGAGTATTTTGTTGTTGTCATAAGTAAGTTGTGGTAACGAATATAATTGTTATCATAACTAGTTTATCTCAACAATCTAAGTCGTTGCAATCTAATGATTGGGTTAAATGATTATAATAATATTTTTTCTCATCAATAGAATTTTAATATTTGTTGTCAAAAAAATAGAATTTTAATATTATTTTTGTTAATAATAAAAATTATATAAACTTAACTTTCCAATAAATTTAATAATTTTTTTACTATACCAATAAACTTAGCAATTAATTTTTTTTGTATTAACCGGCATTTAAACATATACAACCTTTTTGTGATAAGGAAACATTTATAATTACTAATGTTATTTAATAAAATTCTAATGACTTTTGCTTAAATTTTATTTATGAAATTAAAATTAATCATATTATAAACTTAGTGATTAATAATACTTGCTTTTGAGCATTTGTTTATGAGAGGATGGGTAGCAACACACTCTTAGAGAGAGAGAGAGAGTACATTGTTTTCTTCAAGTAGTGCTCAATTCTTGTAATAAAATTGCATATCAACTTTCGAAAACCTTTCTTCTTTGCACCAGTATCTTCGAAACCAGTAAAATGTAAAGCTGTAATTTTTATTTCTGTAGTTGCATGTATATATGTAAAACCCTAATTGGGTTGTTAGGATAGTTACAAACAAACTGTAACAACACACTTTCAATTAATTCCAACAGCTCTTTTAAGCTAGGCGTTAGTTTAAACTAGGGTTCAGATTACAATCCAATAGAAACAAGAAGCACTATAAACTAGAATCCACCTCAGTGAGGCCCTAGTTACCAAGAGGATAGATCTAACTTTGCAAACAAAGAAAATGGACCAATAAAAAGCCACAACAAGAGAAGATTCAAGAGACTAAAAATCTAGGGGGAGGCATTACCCTTCATAGACAAAGTTATGCAAGTTAATCCCTTACAGAATTCATAAGTATCGACAACGTAGGTATCTTTCACGACAAAAATAGGTATTTTTTATGGATAAAAATTCTATTTTTTTTGTCAGCATACAAAGTGAAGATCTCGGGTTTGAACCCGGGTAACTATATTAATTATGTTGAAATTTTTTGAATACATTTGAAAAATATTTATCACCTTAAAAGTTGGAATGTTAATTTTTTAAATCTTATTCTTAGTTTTTTGATTAGAATGAGATAATATAAATAAAATGATACATTCATAATTTTTATAAATATAATCTTTTTTAGAATAGGTAAATTTTATTCTATATTAAGCGAGGGAAATATGAATAAAATAAAATAAAAAAAATAATAGTAAAAGAAAAACAACTCAAAGGATTTTTAAAAAAAAAAAGCTATAAACTATCATGATAAGCTCATTTAACCAATATACTGATAGTGGGTGAATCTAGAAATATATTTTAGATGTAGGACTATATTTAATTGGACTTTTTATCTTGTGTTGTTTTAATTGGGCGTTTTAAAACTGGCCAGCAAAATCCTTGCCGCAAGTAGCGAGTGGAGATTAGTCATTCGTTGAAAGCGTTGGGATCACTCCGTGGGTAGCCAGCAATGGTCCGAACCAAAAAAATTTTTGGGCATTGTAGTTCTAGGCCTTTATCTTATTTTACACTATATATGGTCTCTTAGAGACATTTTTTTTACTAAAAATAAGGTATTCATTCATTCAAATTAGTTGATTACATTGAAAACAATACAAATTCCATGTTTCTAAAACTGAAAAGGAAGAATCTGCGAATAAGCTCACAACATCCAAGTTAATAGCATAAAAAGGCAAAATGCCTACAAAAGTGACAAAATTAAATCCACAAGAGTACCCATGCCTCCAGATTTGTAGCGTTGACGGTCAAGCCTTCGTTAGTTGAATCTGTAACAAGTCGAAATTAATATTTTATCAATAAATGTCAATTGAAAGCAAGTAAAAGAAGACATAGGAAAATTAAATACAAATAAAACATATAAATAAGTGTGGCCGGATATGGTTCCTTATAAACAATTATTATTGAAGTAAAAACTACTTGAATCAACTATAAATTCTATAAATCCTACGTGACAGCTAGGCCCATAAAAATTAATTTAATTTACCCTAATATCCCCATTAAAGATGCTCTTAGTGTAATAAAAACTCCCTAACGTATAAAGAAACATATTTATAAGCCAGACACAAAGCTAGTAGTCTACTCATTACCATTAAGCTTACCTAGCCAAAGTGTAATAACAAAAGAATCATTTTGTTATTCTGCTTTTTATTTTATTTAGAAAATTTTGGTATTCTGTTTTGACTCTTGCCAAAACACGATTCAAAAAGTGACATCTACTATCTATCTATTTAAGAAAAAACATAGCTGTTTAAATTATCAAAGTGCCCCTATCTATTTTTAGTAAGTTTACTCTTTATTTGACCAAAAAAAGTTTACTATTTACCAATTGTTGTTTTGCTTTTGAGTTACGATAGGTAAACATAATAAGTGATCAGTTTAATTTCATTTTTATACGTACATAACAATATTTGAAATCACTCGTATCAAGCAACACGGTACGAGCCGCGCGTATGCAGAGTATTTATATCTATTTAAGAAAAGATATGACTATTTAAATTACCAGACTGCCCCTGCATCTATTTTTAAAAAGTTTACTATTTATTAATTATTGTTTTACTTTTGGGTCACGACGGGTAAATATAAGTGAGTAATTTAATTTCATTTCTATAAGTACATAACAATATTTTAAATCATTCGTATCAAGCAACACCGTATACACATATATAGTGCTAGTAATTAAAGTCATAAAAGGGCATCTGAGATTTATTTTTTTATGCAGATTTTTTTTGACAGACAATTTTTTATGCAGTTATTTAATAATATATATTGCTCATCTTTTTCAAACTCTTTTTTTGACAATATCTTTTTGTAAGCTGTCAATGCAAAGTACTAATATGCAAGATACGGACAACACATATTATAATTCTGATCATCACTCAAATGGTTTGCACAAAGACATATATAGCTTAAACATTAGAAGGATATATTCGAATAATGCAACCTCCAAGTTTGAATCACCGATCACAGCCTATTTTCTAATCATTTCATTAAACTAAATTTTTTATCGTATACCACCACTTGCATTAAAATGCATGGTTTAGTTTCTAAATATGAGTAGCGCGTATATCTATCTGAGTAGGAACCACGTAAGCTAAGCTAAGATGAATAAACAAATAGCAATCATGCAATCACAGGATCCACATGCATATTTGTTTACCAAAACTAACACAAATACAACTTGGAGAGAAGCTGCCCTTACTCTAGAAGAGGATAGGCTCTAGAGGATTGCCTTCTTGCCATTTCAATGACAGCTTCAATTCCCACGTGCCACAGCCCACAGCAACTCTCTAGCTAGCTAGCTAGCTAGCTTCATTTCTTTACAAAGTTGGTACGTGGCTACTTGCGTAACGAGAGTCCCCAACAACAGGTCGCACAGTTGGTGAGTTAAGAGACATTAAAGGAGACAAAAAGTGAAGAGTTCGAATCCTGGAGACTAAAGTTCTTCTTCACATAACTAATTAACTATTAATATTTCAATCGATGGGATCCAACTGCTTTGAGAATAGATCCCACCAAATTATGTGGGTCCCACTTGAATTTAATAAAAAACATAAACTTCGGCCAATAGAAAGTATGGAAAAATAGTGTTAGAAAATAAGCTGATAATATTTATTGAATTAATCGTCAATTTGGTTCCTCAAATTTTAGAAAAGTTCAGTTTAGTCATTGACATTAACAATATTCTTAATTAGGCTCTGACATTTCCAAACGTAATTCAATTTAGTCCCTCAATCTCTTGATGGATGTTTGGTTCTTGACTTTTATAACTTAATATCAATTAAGTCCCCGACTTTACCAACTAACAGAGACCAAACCGATACTAAGTTGTCAAAGCTAGAGACTTAATTGATATTAAGTTGTAAAAGTTGGAGACCAAATATGACATCGAGAATTTAAGAGACTAAATGAATACTATTTGAAAATATGAGGGACTAATTAGAAATATTTTATAAGTCACGGCCTAAACTATTTTTTTTTTGAAATTTGAGGTACCAATATGACTATTAACTCAATATTCATTGGTGTAGTATAAATATAGCATGCTTTTGCATGTTGTCTTACACAACATAGCTTTCAACTTCTTGGTGACAAATTCCTGTGTGTCTGTGTTTTTTTAAAAGGGCTATATTGCTATAGAAGAAAATGGCAATTGAGCAAGATAAGGATGTTGAGAATGGAGAAACCAATGTGCTTCAGTATTTACAAGAGCCTTTAATTCAACAAAGGGGCACATGTAAAGGAGTTGGATCAGATAAAAGTGTAGAAAATGGATCTATTGGAATGGTTCTGCTTAGTACATTTGTTGCTGTTTGTGGTTCTTTCTCATTTGGAACTTGTGTAAGTACACTCATGATATCTTAGAAGTCCACAAAAATGTTTCAATGATAAGCTCAAGTTATTATTTTGCCAGGTGGGCTATTCAGCTCCAACTCAAGCTGCTATAAGGGAAGATCTTAATCTATCTCTTGCTGAGGTTAGTATTATGTTTTTGTTTCCTCATTTACATTTACATTTAAATCATATTTTCTTTCTGTTACAGTTTTTTTAAAAAAAATTGTGGATATATTGTGGCAGTTTTCATTGTTTGGTTCTTTGGTGACTATTGGTGCAATGCTTGGGGCTATAACAAGTGGCAGAGTTACTGATTTCATGGGCAGGAAAGGGGTATGTGCAATTTAAATGTCCATTGAAGATGTTTAGGTTAAATATATCTTTGGTCTCTATAAATTGAGTTTTTTGGTTAGTCTCTCAAAAAATTTTCACCTATTTTTGGTCCTCCAAGTTTTTTTCCATCCGTTTTAGTTCTCATGACTTTTAATATCACTTAGAAGCGTTATAAAAGGTCCAAAATAGTGCTATTAAAAGTCATGAAAGACTAAAACTGATGAAAAAAACTTGGGCGACCAAAAATTGGTGAATTTTTTTTGAAGGACTAAAACTATAAAACCCAATTTTATAGGGATAAAAAAATATTTAACCCAAGATATTTTGAACTATATGTGAATTGGCCATTCCATGTTAATAATATGCATTAATTTGCATGAGAAACAGGCTATGAGAATTTCAACAGGATTTTGCATTACAGGATGGTTGGCTGTCTTCTTCTCAAAGGTATCTCTAGACTATGCATCTTCTGAATAATGTGTTTATCTTAAGAAAAGTTGTTGCAAAACAGAATATAAAAAAATTGGTTCTTACGTTATTCCTTCTAATGCAGACTTCTTACTCACTTGACTTGGGAAGATTCTTCACAGGATATGGAATTGGAATTATCTCATATGTGGTAATTAATTAATTGGTAAACATACAATTAGGTTATATTTATATGTTGCCTCTTAATTATAATATTTGTAACAAACAATGAGTAATATGAATCAGGTTCCAGTTTATATAGCAGAAATAGCACCCAAAAACCTTAGAGGAGGACTTGCAACAACAAATCAGGTAAGGAAATATTAAGAATTATTGTAATTTGTTCTTTGGTTAAGAGTTAAGTATCATTAAATTGAACTTTTTTGCAGCTTATGATTGTTATTGGATCATCAGTGTCATTTTTAATAGGAAGTATAATAAACTGGAGAGAACTAGCACTAGTAGGTAAGTGGCATGGTAACATTAATTTGGAATTATTACATAAAGGGTAACAAAAAAAATGGATAAAAATATCTAACTATTTTCTTGTCTTGAACTTTGAAGGACTAGTGCCATGCATTTGCTTGCTTATTGGTTTGTGCTTCATCCCTGAGTCTCCCAGATGGCTGGTAAGCATTCAAATATGTTCCTGATCCCTATAAAATCGTCGACAAAATTGTAGTTTTAGTCCTTATAAAATGTTATTCTTTTCAGGCAAAGGTTGGTCGTGAAAAAGAATTTCAACTTGCTTTAAGAAAACTTCGCGGTAAAGATGCTGATATTTCTGATGAAGCTACTGAAATTCTGGTAAATTCATAGAAAATATTTTTTTTTTAAAAAATTCAATTAATTTGATTTAATCACCATAGCTGAATTCATTTTTTTCTTATAGGATTATATTCAAACTATTCAAAGTCTTCCTAAAACAAAGTTGTTGGATTTGTTTCAAAGCAAATATGTGCGCTCTGTAGTTGTAAGTAACATACTTTGGTTACAAAAATTCAATCATAGTGTATGCAATATTTCTCAAAGGATTCTAATTATTTGTAATAATTTCAGATTGGGGTTGGATTAATGGTGTGTCAACAATCTGTTGGAATTAATGGTATAGGATTCTATACCGCCGAGATATTTGTAGCAGCCGGTAAGTGAGAAGAATCGAGTGAATCATCAATTTAGTTCTTGATCATTTTAGTCGTTTTAAATCAGTCAATTTAGTCTCTAAAATTGTCTCTTAGGGACTGATATGACTAAGAATTTTCAAATTCAGAGATCATTCTAAGTTGAGACTAAATTGACGATTCAGTCGGAAAAAATATATACATGCTGATTATGAAAATCAAAAGAAACCTATTTCTTTTAGTCATAGTTAATTTTTGAACAAATTGAATTGCAGGACTTTCTTCAGCAAAAGTTGGTACAATTGCATATGCTTGTATGCAGGTATAGTTGATTCTGGTGGAAGTTTTGAGTCACTGCACACACACTCACACACGCACTGAGAGAGAGAAGATGTAACTGAAAACGGTTAAGAGTGAAAACTGAAATCCAGTATTTTGTTATTGCATCACTGAATGTTGCTTATATACTCCGTACATGGCATCATGCTGAGTCAGCAACTAATAGAAGACATACGAGCACATCAAAGTGAACTTCGACACAAACAAACTGTCTTTCGACAGCTCAGTTCTGAAAGTCGAACTAATTTACTTGTCGAATCTAGCTTAGTCGAACTAGCCTAGTTTAACATAGTCGAACTAGACAGTCGAACTAGCTTACTTATTTAACAGATTCCTGAATTGATTTATCAGAAAGTAACCATATAACATACACTATTTTATCTAATCTGTATTTTTTCTTATACATTGAGTGACAGGTTCCATTTACCTTATTGGGAGCCATTTTAATGGATAAGTCTGGACGAAAACCTCTTGTAACGGTAAATCAATGTGCAAATACTTAATCATAAATACAATCTAAAAGAAAAATGAATCAAATGCTTAACAAAATTCAGGTTTCTGCAAGTGGAACATTCTTAGGCTGCTTTATTACTGGAATTGCTTTCTTTCTCAAGGCAAGTCTTGTATTATTAATCTATTCAATTTCTATTACTGGAATTCCGTGTATTTAATTTTCAATTCTAAAATTCATTTTTATGATTTTAATGAATCAGAATCAAAGTTTATTGCTTGAATGGGTGCCAACATTAGCACTTGCTGGCGTATTGGTGAGTTTTCTTCCACAAATTTTGATTTTTCTTCTCCTTGCTAAGGTTGATAAGGTAATTGTACAATTCTGTTTCACTCATATATATATATATATGTTCTTCATTGTAATCAGATATACGTAGCAGCATTTGCAATTGGGCTTGGACCAGTTCCTTGGGTGATAATGTCTGAGGTATACATCATTTGAATTATTTTCCATATAAAATACAAAATTTATAATATTTTTTCGAATACTAATTTTCACATTGCAGGTCTTTCCCATAAATGTGAAGGGAATTGCTGGAAGTTTAGTGGTTTTGGTGGCCTGGTTAGGAGCATGGATAGTTTCATATACTTTCAATTTTCTTATGAGTTGGAGTTCCCCTGGTAAGCACACAACATAATAGAAACATCATAGTTGACATTCATTCTTATGTCCATTTCATTCTAACTATAATTAGTAACATTTATTTATATTTGTTTTTGGACAGGTACTTTGTTTTTGTATGCTGGATGTTCCCTCTTAACCATTTTATTTGTTGCAAAAGTAGTCCCCGAAACCAAAGGAAAAACATTGGAAGAAATTCAGGCTTGTATTAGTTCATAGAAACAGAGCAACAAATATCTTGATCAATTTCATGGTGAAAGCTAAAGCCATAAAGCACATCAGAGGGACCAATTATTACCATCATTTACCAAATTCTTTTGGATACATTTAGGACCAGTTTAGGCATAGAAATTAATAACAATAATAATATATTATTGCATTATTACAGGATGTCTCTTTTACTTTTTGTATTTTTATTACTAAGAAAATTTCTTCCTTAAAAGAAATGTTATTTTTGAAAATATAATTAAAATTATTTAATAACAATAATAGATTATATGTATATCTGAAAAGTATGATTTTAACCCAGAGGTGATCCTCCCTTAACCGAGGGTCGGGGGTTCGATCTCCGCATTGGGTATGGAGCAGCGTTAAAACTCTGGGCCAGGTGTCCTGCCCCTCGAGGCACCTACAATGAGCGAGAGATTAGTCACTGTTGTTCGTGCGGTGGAATCCCGGGTTTACCGAAAAAAAGAAAAGTATGATTTTGAATAATGCGAAAATTGTTGTAATGTAACACCATATCTAGAATATTCGCAAAGCATTTAGATACTTGATAGCATAAGACGGCTTCATACATAAACTAAAACATTCATAGTCTGTACAAATTGTAAATCATTATAAGTCGTACAAATTTTTTGAACTTTAAAACACATATTCATAAAAACTTCCCCAAGTATCTAACGGTAACTCGAGTGCTATTCGACTCATAATCCAACAAATAGAAAGGGACTACATAATAAATACAAAATCTGACTAATGAGCCATATGGGCAAACATGAGATACCTAGGAATCCCAGTAAACTTGTCTACACAAATTATCTCATTTTATTAACTAGTTATCTCATTTTATCATCTTTGGTTGGAGAATGTTTTCCAATGTTATCCCAACGCGTGTAACACTGTTACATCGTCATGTAATTGTATCTGAAGACGCAGCTGCCTGCCTACTTTGCTTGCAGGGGTGTGAGACTATGATGCATTTGTTTCTTCGTTGTGGTTTGGCTAAGGAGGTGTGGCTAAGATTGGAGATTGGCTCGAATTGCAAATTCAATATTGTAATAGTGTTGTGGAGCATTTTCTTTTGTTTGGAGCAGTGTATGAACGAAAGAAGGCAAATAAGGCATAGTATATTATTTGGTTACACTACAAAAAAAACGTCTTATTAGCGACGGATTTTTAGCGAGGGAACCAAAATCCGTCGCTAATGTTTAAGTAGCGACGGATTTTAGCAAGGGAACCAAAATCCGTCGCTAATAATGACGAAGGTGCGCTTTTCTTAACAAAAAATTTAAAATCCGTTGCTAAATTTAAAATCCGTTGCAAAAAATCTGTCGCTAATTCCTTGGAAATTGCACCAATTCTGAATCCGTCGCTAAGGCACTAATCCGTCGCTAAGGCACTAATCCGTTGCTAATGCTGACGTGACCGTTGCGCAGACATTGGAATGCGTAAAATTCTGAATCCGTCGCTAATTTGAATTTCCGTCGCTAATTCTAATTTTTTTTATTAAACCGAATCCTCCTCACTTCTTCTCTCTTATCTTCTTCTTTTCTTTTCTCACACTTCACTCTCTTTCTCCCTTACTCTCCTCTCTCTCTACCCAAACCCACCCTACACCACCACACCACCACCCTACTCTCCTCTCTCTCTTCCCAAATTTCACCTCCACCACCACCACCACCACAAAATTAATTTCCACCCTCACTCCTCTCTTTAACCATACCCCCCTCTCTCTCTCTCTCTAGCCCTCTCTCTCTATACACAAACTCCTTCTCATATTTCACCACCACCACCACCACCACAAAATTAACTTCCACCCTCACTCCTCTCTTTAACCATACCCCTCTCTCTCTCTCTAACCGTCTCTCTCTCTCTCTCTCTCTCTCTCTCTCTCTCTCTCTCTATACACAAACTCCTTCCCATATTTCACCACCACCACCACCACCACCACTTCCACCCTCACTCCTCTCTCTAACCATACCCCTCTCTCTCTCTCTAACCGTCTCTCTCTCTCTCTCTCTACACAAACTCATCCCCATATTTCACCTCTATCATCACCATCACCACCAACCACCACCACCATATTTCACAATAATTTAATAATAATTTTATAACAAAATTATAACAAAATTATAACAAAATTATAATTTAATAATATTATAACAATAATTTTATAATATATCGAATATTAAAAATATTATAATAATTGTTATAACAATAATTTTATAATTATTATAATGATATTATAATATTAAAAAAAATCATGAATTACGAGGTCATTAGCGATGGAAAATCCGTCGCTAATTTTAAGCGGGATTTCAAAAAAACACGAATTACGAGGTGATTAGCGACAGAAGTTCCCTCGCTAAATTCTCACGCTAAATTCCGTCGCTAACTTCCGAGCGAGGCCCTTTTTAGCGAGGGATTTGTTCCGTCGCTAATTCTGTCGCTAAGGCACATTAGCGACGGATTTTTGGTCATTAGCGACGGAAAAATCCGTCGCTTATACTGCTTTTTTTTGTAGTGTTAGCAACATGTTGGTGTATTTGACTTGCTAGAAATAACTCAGTTTTAAAGGGTGAACCACTTGTGGTAGATTCTATTGTATCGTTTGTTAAATGTCTATCGTGGAGTTGGTTTATATATGGGGGTAGGTAGACATCTGGGTTATTCTTCTCCTCATGGTGGCTTAATGCCTTCTTGTGTTTAAACAATTTGTAATTTGTGTTTTTTGAGCACATCTAGTGCTTAAGTTTCTAGAAATCACTGCTTATAAAAAAACTACAAATAAGATTCTAAGTTATCAATCATATCATAAGTGTTTTTGTCAAAAAAGAAATCATATCATAAGTGCTAATAAATAACATGTAATATCTATATTATAAATCAAATATAAACTATGGTGATTTATCAATAATATCTAGTGGTTACATATATTGATAGAAGTTGGTACCCCTAAAGGTTCTTGATGTTTTTACTCGATATATATATATATATATATATATATATATATATATATATAGTATTTTTTTTGATAAATAATTTTTTTTCATTAAAGAGTGTAGGTTCGACATCATAGGGTACAACTCTATCCACTTTATAGGAAGTATATATAGTGTTGTATATGTACATTTTAATGAGTGCATATAAAATATGTAGCACGTGTGTATTTTATTGTTGAGTAAACAACTATTTTAGTTTATAATATTATAGCCGTATATCCGTGCATACACACGGTTGTGTTGTGTTGCTTGATACGAATGGTTATGAAATTAAATTTAGATACTAATAAAAGTAAAGATTCACATAAAAGGTTTATCCATACTAAGTCAAAACAAAATATTTATTTATTTATGAAAAATAAAAGTATTAACAAATGAAAAATACAAACCCAGAGCGTGGGGTTCAGCGGTTGGGGTTGATTCACCCATAACCAATGGTCGGGGGTTCGATCCCCGCCTTGGGTACGAAGCAGCGTTAAAACTCTGGGTCAGCTCTCCTGCCCCTCGAGGCACCTCCATTGAGTGAGGAATTAGTCACTGCTGTCCGTGCGGTGGATACCCAAATTTACCCAAAAATGAAAAATACAAAGTTACGTATATTACTGATATGTACTTTTTTTCATCGAGACTTAAAAACAAAAATAGTTATCTGCAAATATAAATACATTGACGAAGACAAGATAAAAAGTAGTATTTTTTTATCACCTCTTGAGACATAAACTCACCTTTTTTTTGACGGAAAATAAAAATAGTATTTTTTTTTAACAAAAAAAGTTTTTATTAGATACATTTAAATGTTATTTTAAGTTCTTACTAATGTTTTAAAACTCGGACCGGTGACCGACTCGGTGAAGGTACGGGTCACTGGGTTAAGGGTCGGACCGAGGGGTCGACAGTTGAACTGCATGACCATGACCCGGTCCAAATTAAAAAATTCCCAAATTTTCAGGACATACAAATTTCATAATTGTAAAATTTAATTTACTAAAATTACACATTATACCTAAAAAATTCTAAAAGAATCCACCACAAATTTAATAATCCCACATAATAATATTATTATCTTTACCTAAGAGAAAACAATAAGAGAGGCAATAGAGTAAGTTGCCGTAACTTTACTAGTTAAGAATGGGCCAAATACAAAATTGCCAACTTTAAAAAAGAGTTTTTTTTACCCCACAATATGCCCCAATACCACCCCCCCCCCCACATATCCTATTATTTTCAAGATACCCCTGGCATTTATTACACATTTCAGATTCTGGTCAACATTCTCTGTGTAGGACCCACTTTTTTGGCCAACGGAATTACCTAGGAAGAAGGTAATTCCGTTTGGCATTTATACTGTTTCTTAACGGAAGTCAGTTTTGAAAAGGTACTTCCGTCGTTGACCTTTTCTAACCAACGAAATTATATCCAAAAGGATACTTCTGTTTGTCATTTAATGCGTTGACAACGGAAGTACCTTTTCAAAACTTACTTCCGTCTTTTGTTTTTTTAACTAACAGAAGTAAGTTTTAAAAACATAAATCTGTTTTACAAAAAACGTAAATATGGATTTATGTATTGAAATGATACTTCCGTTAGTTCTAGTTATAGGTAACAGATGTATCATTTATACACATAAACCCGTTTTAGAAAAAAGCAAAACGGATTTATGTATATAAGAGATAAATCTCTTTCCTATTATATTAATTTTTATTTATTTAATTATTTTTAAATGTGTTAAAATGAAACAGATATGGATACGGAGTCAGAGTTGGTTTCGTTCTCGATAGATACATCAGGGCCATTCATGACGGACGCTGTATATTTAATTAATTATTTTTTAGCTAATATCTATTTTGTAGAATATTAATCAATTAACTAATTAACAATTGTCTATTTTGTAGCTATTTCCAACACGTGATGATGTTGTACGTTGGGTCAGAGACATTGGGAAGCGCATCGAAGTTGTTGTTATCATCCTTAGATTTGACAAAGCTGGAGTTAAAATGAGGCACAGAGATAAAAATATTTTTGGCTGTGAGAAACATGGCAAATTCACCAATAATTCTAGACTCATCGGGTCCAAAAAGTGTAATTGTTCGTTTAAGTTGAGAGCTACATATACGGTTTGTGATGGGGGTTGGCGTTTGAGGGTTGGGTGTGGACTCCACACACATGATATGCTTAAAACCTCAACCGGCTCCTCAATGTTTGGTCGTTTAACGAAGGAGGAGAAGGCTATGGTTGATGAGCACACTGCATTGAGGGTTGCCCCAAAAGATTGTATGAATGGCAGAAATTATTGATGTGGAATGGGATGGAAATTGTGGCTTCCGATCAGTTGCTATTGGTCTTAGTCATGGTGAGGAAAGTTGGCCGTTAAATCGACAAGAACTAATTCAAGAAATTGCCCCACATTATGATCTATATTCTGTATTATTTGGGGTTGAAAGACTTGCAGAAATTAAGGAGACACTGTTTGTTAGGGGTTTTGAGAAGCAGGAGAAGGACAAGTGGCTGAGTATGCCTGAGATGGGGTACATTATATCTACCAAATATAATGTCGCCCTACTTCTGTTTTGCGTTTTTCCAACAAACGAAAGTACCTTTTAGTTATGTAATTCCGTTGAAGTCATAATCTTGAGGGTATTTTCGGAATAACATAAAGTGTGGGGTAAAAAAAAACCTTTAAAAAATCGATTAATATAGGCAATATAGTGTATACTTTACACTTGGATCCAGCCGCCTTTGCCACACTTCTCCCTGGTTTCTCTACTGTAGCAGCAAAATCAATAACAGACTGTGAAATACACAACAGACAGCAGCAACATAGTTAGACCTAGTTCTTTTTGGGGAGTTCTTCGTCATGAATAACTCCATATTTTCTCCTTCTCATCTTCTGTACGATTCAGATCTGAAATATGTGTTTTCTTTTCATCTGTTTCCAACTTTTTTGCATGACTCGACCGAGTCCTTAAAAACCGCCGAGTCACCGAGTTTTGCGAAAAACTGGGCAAGTTGCACGAGTTGCTTGCGTGTCCGATCTGATGAGTAACCCAAACCGCCTATGCCACCGAGTTCCGGTCGGACCGGTCCGAACCGGTTTTTAAAACACCGATGAAGAGTTTAATTTATATACAGTTACGATATATATAATTTAAGCTTTTATAACCACAATTAATCATACTTCATGTAATATTTGGTTATCAATTGACTAATTAATAGTCGTAAATTAACTAATTTATTTTTAATGATGCGTCCGGCGTTTAGTTGGGAGACCGTGTAAAACATAGACGTTCGTGCATCGTTGTTCCACGTGTATTTATTTATGCAAAACGAGAAGGATCGAAGCAAAGACAAGGACGACAAAAGGGGGCTTTGACAAATCCAATTCGTGAAATTCATTCATTCATTCATCCATCCATCACATATACAAACAGTACAATACACTTGCTGCTGACAATATACAACACTCACATAGTCATAGTTTTAGACATAAGACATAGTCAGGCAACTGAATCAAGATTCTCGTGTCGTGTGCGTCGCTTCATCACCACAACTTCACATTCTATTCAGCCAGGTCTTCATTCCGTCCTCAATCTTCTGAATCTTTTATTTATTTATTTATTTCTATAATAAATAAACTGCTTCATAAGTCGCAGTGATGACGATGATGATGATGATGATACTGAATTGTGTTTATAACTAAGAATTCATCTAGGTCACGGTTTCTTATTAGTCTTGATGCTGTTTTGTAGGATATATAGAAAGAGTGAGAAGCAAAGAATAAATTATGAGTCGGTTGGACAAAGATACAAACACTTGTAGGGATGGTAGTACTAGTAATGAATCTTCTGCAAGTGGAAGGGTTGGAGAAGGGAAAAGTTATCTTGTTCATGAAATTGAACAGATCACAAAACTTAAATCAAGTCCACATGAGCATTTAAGTCGTGTTGTTCCTGGTAGTAGGATGAGGTTACCTGCATCAACTGTAAAAATGTTGGTAGGTAGAGAAGGTAATTATTCTGGAAGAGGCAGATTTTCATCAGCTGATGGATGTCATGTGTTAAGCCGCTATTTACCTACTAATGGTCCTTGGATTGTTGACCGGATGAAAAGCCGTGCCTATGTTTCGCAGTTTTCAGATGATGGTTCTCTTTTTATTGCTGGATTCCAGGTTATTGCTACTATCATTATCATTGTAGTTTCTGTTGTATATAACTATAGAATCAGGAGTCTTGTACTTGTGAAACTATAATTTTGGTACAAAAGGTTCTTTCAATCTTCATTTCTGGTTGTTTGTGTTTTGTTATGAAACAGGGAAGCCACATCAGGATATATGATGTTGATAGGGGATGGAAAGTTATGAAAGATATCTCTGCTAGAGACTTACGCTGGACAATTACTGATACATCTCTCTCACCAGATCGACACTATCTTGTAAGTTTGAGTTGCTATCCAGATGAGGCGGCATTTGCAGGTTTCACTAGGATGAATAATGTTTTTGTTATTAACTACCGCTTCTGACCATGGCTTGTGGATTCACAGAAGTTTGAGCTATTCTTTACCACTTTGTCTCTTTCAACTTCTTGCATTTGACAAATTGTTAATTAATTATTGCAGGTTTATGCTAGTATGTCACCAATTATCCATATTGTCAATGCGGGATCTGCTACAACAGAATCAGTAGCCAATGTTACAGTATGTGCTGGAAATTCTCACCTGTGTTCATAGTTATCAAATTGCAATTTAAATTGTGAACTGTGCTGATTTTTAAACTGTTAATTGAAAATTGTAAGATTTAGAGACACAATTGAAATAGCATGAAATATATCATTTGAATGACGCACATACATTGCTCAATGTAATGATTTTACACTAGGAATCGACAAAAAAAACTTAACCATAAATCTAAAAAGATAATGCCACCATTGAGTTTCTCTGCCAACTTATATATATGCTAATAAAACAAAAACCCATATTACGTGTAACCAATTAAACCCAACGGTCGTCGTTCTCTGTGGATTCCTGCTAAATGATAGGTTGATAGTTTCATCAGGGAATGATCCAAAGGGGGAGAGCACGGGCCATTTCCCCTTCCTCATTTTCCTTTTTAAAAATAATATATAACCAAGTAGTATTTACTTGAGTTTTTGATACTAAAGTAAATACTCTTACCACTTGAACTTGATTTTCAGTCTTCTGGTCCATTATTTTGACATCTATGCACATCTATTTCAGTTCAGTTATATATGTTCTAGAAGAATGAAAGCAGAGCAATGATATAGCCTGTTGGTATTCAAGTGTGAGTAAGAGTCACACATTGAATCAAAAAGTGGATCTTGAGCACTAAATAAGTGAGAGGGACCCATAAACCCAATGCCTTAAGGTTTTGGGTTAAGATGTGGTGTCCAACTCACTTGTGTGGTTGCTCTTAGTCAAATGTGGATGTTCCTCGGGCTCCCCTCATGACCCAACAATAAGATGCACATTGAGTGAATGATTAGCCCGTGTTTTAAAAAAATGAAACAGAACATGGAAGAACCAAATAGGGTGTGCCTAGAGTGAGTAATGAAATAGAGTGTATGAAGCCCCTATTTCAGAAGAATGAAAACGTGAGCAATGAAATAATCAAATACGGTACATTAAATAGTGCTCATTCAGTTATTTATTTGACGGTTTAAGCTTCTTTGATTTTTCAATTTCTTTAATTTGAATTGGTGAAAGAAAGGGGGGAAAACAACCAAAGAGTTCTTGAATCATGTGATTTTTTATTGATGATTGGGAATCACACTGATTCATGCATGTTAACAGTCACACAATTCAAAGCCATCTATGAATCATCACGTAATGCGAATCACTGACTTGTTGATCCTATTGGAAAGTTTACTTCTTAGCTCTTACTAAGTTTTTATTCTGAATAGCCAGTGAAATATTATATACTTTTCTAGGGTTTTACTATATTATAATTACGATGTTGTGTTTACAGTATTTTTCTTCCTTGTAGCGTGATACTTATATTCTTTGCAATTACTGTTCCTTGAATTTTATGAGATATTATAATGGCTAATGCAAAAGGTTGCTAATTATCATGATCAATTTGAATCTGTAAATTAGTAAAACATATATTGTTTTATCATGAAAATACCCGCACTATTGTTGAATTGTAGGTCACATATGAGGTATGCGGTATGCCTAACCACACATATTGTATAGGAAAATTTGTAATGTTCTTTTGCTAAAGATACAGCCAACTTTTTTTTTGTTGTTATTGAGTACCCCATACATAGATCTTTCTTCATTTTTAAACGTCAAACTTCAATTTTTTTTATGATATAATATATGTATTGAGGTGTCTCTATGTGTTATACGCATCAAATAAATGTTTGCTATTTGCTTTACATTCGTAATCACTTCTTATATTGCAGGAAATTCATCATGGATTAAATTTTGCTTCTGATGAAGATAATGATGAGTTTGGGATTTTCTCTATCAAATTTTCAACAGATGGGCGAGAGCTTGTGGCTGGAACTAGTGATAGTTCGATACGTGTATATGATCTTGGAGCAGATAGGCTTAGCCTTAGAATTCCTGCTCACTTGGTATTATATATCATTTTCCTATAATAGGTGCTCATTTTGAATAGTTCAAAAATAAATTCAAATGTATGCTAATATTCATTGAAAATTGGTTAACTGCTTAAAATCAAAATAGAAAGTCAAACTCATTTTAGGATTATTGAACTGAATCTGCTCAAAAAACTGAGTCTTCTGGTTCATTTTGGGAGAGGTTTGAGGTTTTGTAAAAGTAATGGAGTACAAATACTTCAAATGAGTTGTACCCGTTTTGGACATGCATCCATGTCGGATGTTTTGGATATTCCTAGTTGCATTCTACAATTCTTTGTTACTTTTATTTTTAAGTTTTTATAACAATACATATGGGAATCCACCACACTGTGTAATGTAGATAAGTTATATTATTTTGTTTTATCTTCGATAACTCATACACATTTTCAAACATTGATTCTCTCTTGAGTTAAGAATAATGTTTTTGTTCATTCTGTACTAATTTTACACATTTAGTATAGCCGTATCATATCTTATAACTTGTATCCTTGTGTCCATCTCATATCATTTTGTGTTGTATCTGTGTGCTTTCCGGGGAAGCATAGACCTTAAGGCAGCCAAATTTTGAGCCTGGGAATCATTTCCGGGTCCTTCATTCTTGTAGAAATGATTTTTGCATAGATTGTCAATCATTTTGTTCGTTTCTTTAAATTGGCATGTCATGGCTTACGCTGGAATTTTATTTGTCATTATGGAAGATGGATTCTATCTGATTTCCATTTTTTGTTACAGTCTGATGTTAACACCGTCTGCTTTGCTGACGAATCTGGCCATCTCATATATTCCGGAGGTGATGATAGTTTTTGCAAGGTAGACTTCATACTTTAGCTTGTGATATTTTCATTTTATGCATGACATTTTTCCGTTACCGGTGAGTCAATTGTTTGTTAAGCTTATAGGATAAGTTGGTGCTATTTGATCTCTTGGTTCATGGACAGTGCAATTAACTTAGTTGTTTCTTCTATAGCTACAGTGTTACTGAAATCTTGTTATTCAATGAACTATGTGTTGCTTAGCAATTATAGAATACAATATTTTGTTAAATATGACATATAGATAATAATATAATCCATGGAATGGGTTGCAGAATAGCTCACAAGGTGCAAACCCAGGGACAATGTTCTTTGAGGCTCAGACCCGGTCCATAACTAAATGAGCCAAAGAGTTTTAATTAGCTCTCATGTAGCTGCTCATTGACTCTTAAATAATATTTAATCCATTTACTTCCAATTCAATGGCCTGGTTTTTCTGCTTGCTATTACTCAATGAAGGAATTCTTCATTGTTATGATTGTGCAGGTGTGGGATAGGCGTTGCTTGGTCACAAAAGGACAACCAGCTGGTATCTTAATGGGACATTTAGAAGGCATTACATTCATTAATAGTCGTGGGGATGGCCGCTATTTAATTTCTAATGGAAAAGATCAAACTACCAAATTATGGGACATAAGGAAGATGACTTCTAATGCCATAAAGTAATTCTATTTTATCTCACTTCGTTTTGTAGATACTCAGTCATGCTAATGAATTTTATACTTTCCTTCTATATGTGATGGATTATTTAATGATGATGCTTATTACTTAAACTAACAGTTTGAGCATGGGAGATGACGAGTGGGACTACCGGTGGATGGACTACCCTGAATATGCAAGAAATTTAACGCATACCCATGACCAATCATTGGCAACATATAAAGGCCACTCAGTGTTGCGTACTCTTGTTCGCTGTTATTTCTCACCAGCATATAGGTAACTTTATTTTTGGCACTTTCTTATGTGATGTTTTGAAGAATGTGAACTGTTATTTCTCACCAGCATATAGGTAACTTTATTTTTAGCACTTTCTTATGTGATGTTTTGAAGAATGTGAACGAAATATTGTGTATTTCTTGTTGCAGCACCGGTCAAAAATACATTTACACTGGGTCCAGTGATTCCTCTGTCTATATATATGACCTGGTAAAGTACTTGTTTTCACCCTTTTCTTTTTAGTTATTATCATTGTCTAAATTTTAGTCAAAACATTTTTTATAGGTGAGTGGAGCTCAAGTTGCAAAACTTAATCATCATGAAGCACCTGTAAGAGATTGCAGTTGGCATCCCTTCTATCCAATGTTGATCACTTCAGCTTGGGATGGTGACATTGTTAAATGGGAATTTCCTGGAAGTGACCAACCTCCTGTTCCTCCAAATAGAAGAGCACCAGGTCGAGCTCATCTTCGAGGTTTGTATTATATGTAGCCCATCTTCTTTGTACATATGGAATTTGGATTAGGTGCAGTTGGTTTTGTGTGCAGTCATGCAGTCGGTAAGTCTGGGGTCGTCCGATTAAGATCAAACCGTCTATATTTTAAGAACTGTTTTGGATTTTGTTTAATATAAAATTCAAATTTGAAACCTGGACCATCCGATGTTGATTAGAGGACCCCTAGCTTGTTGACTGCATGACTGCATGCGGTCCCGAATGAAGACAAACCTGATCCGTACAGATGCGTCTAGATCCATCCAGTTAGGTAGCTAAACACAATTTATGCATCTTTATAGTTTCCTAGATCTGTAGAAAAGGGTCCCAAAAGTTTGTTAATTACATTTATTTATACCTTGTTTTTGTAAGCTTTGTAAGCCTCTCTGAGATGAACATAAAGTAGTGGTGTGCTAAATAATTGGTCAATAGATAAAAACATAGCCATAGTCAAATCCATCTTGAAAAAAAATGGATAATTATAATAAGTTTATAACTGGCCATTATTTATTTTTTCCAAAACAGGATTTGGTTATCTACTTTTGTAAATCCGGTTACATTTTGGATGTCCAGCGACAAATTTGCTACAAAAGTTTGTTACATTTGTATATTAATACCTTGTTTTGTAAGCTTTGTATGCCTATCCTATTCCTGTCTTTTTTTTTACCTTTTTTTTTTACGATGTTATCGGTGCGCAGTTTCCACCAGCTTTGCCGATGGCTAATCTACGCCGGGGAACGTGACTGACCACGTGTATACCCGGCTTTGCCGGTCCGTGTGGTTCTCCCCTCCCAACAGAATTTTTGCCACACCCAATATTCGAACCCGAGACTTTGGAGTGGGATCCAAGCCCAATTACCGCTTGGACAAATCTGCTACAAAGTTTTGTAAGCTTTGTATGCCTATCCTATTCCTGTCATTTTTTTTAGCATGTTATCGATGCGCAGTTTCCACCGGCTTTGCCGATGACTAATTTACGCCGGGGAACCTGGCTGATCACGTATATACCCAGCTTTGCCAGTCTGTGTGGTTTTCCCTCCAAACAAATTTTTTGCCACACCCAAGATTTGAACTCGAGACCTTGGAGTGGGATCCAAGCCGAGTTACCGCTTGGACTGACTCATGTTGGTTATCCTATTCCTGTCTCGATGAATATAAAGCCTTGGATTAAGTTCTTTATATAATTGTCGTCAGATTCTCGAATTAAATATTAACAAGTGAATAGTTTTCTAATATTCAAGGCTTAATTACACTTTTGGTGCCCTTATAATAATTCATCCACGATTTTAGTTCCCCAACTTTTTTTTTCACGATTTTGATTTCCCTATTTTTCGAATTTGTAAAATGTTAGCCTCCGGTCAAAATTGGTCAACAAAAGTCAGATGTGGCACCTCATTAAATGATAATGCATGCCTCTTTGCTTAGTCAGTTGCCACATTACCATGCCAAGTCAGCTTTTATTTAAAAATAAACTTTTTAAATTGTTTTTTTTGACCAATTTTTTTAAATTGTTAGATATTTTTAAATAATAACAAAACATGAGTCAAAAAAATAATAATAAAACAAGTTCAACACAAATCAAGAAAAAAAAAATAGTTCCATACAATAATCCATTCCGTTTATGCGTCTTTCCAATCTTGTTCAGAACCAACCTTCGGAAATGCAATCAAATCCCTTGGTTCAAAACCAATCTTTATGCCTCTTCCCAATCTTTATGCCTCTTTCCAATCTTTACTTTTAAACACAAACAAAACAGAAAATAAGGAATGCTTTCATGCGACCACAGTGGGATCCATCTTTGGTTCTCATTTTTCGTACTCACAGTGAGGAAAAGAGAAAGGATTTCTTCAAATCTGGATCGTGATTAAGAATCCCTTGGCTCACATAACTACTTTTGCCCCGGTTAAGAACACAGAGAGAGGAAAGGATCAGATTTGGTCTCGTCAACGGACACATTCATCTGGGAAGATGACGGTTACAGCCCGTCATCCCGCGACTGCGGCGTACATCGAGTGTCCGCAACGGTTTCTACAGCGCGCTGAGAGCATTACCTTGTTGTGGTAGCCCGATTCTTGCTCCACTACAAGCCCACGCGCTGCTCAGCGTCAAACAACTTTCCTCATATCAGATCTCATCAAAGATTAGAAAGGGGAGGGAAATGGAGATATCATGTCCTCTACGCCTAAATTAGAACGAAAGCAAACCAGCTTTAACCAATTTTTTGGGAAGGAAGAACCCATATGCTGCAAAACTAGACAGGGTCTGATGGGAAAGTTTGAAGTTTTTTAAGAATGCCATTTTGGCAAACAATGTTCATCAGAAAACCCAGATTTGTTCCTCGGTCTTCAACCATGATTTCTTTCACTAACATGTTTTTTTTCTTTTCTTTTTTGTTTTTTCGATCCTTCCAACAAACTCTTCTTTCTGTTTTTTTATTTAAAAATAATATTTAACAATTTGAAAAATTAATTTTTAAACAAAAGCTTACTTGACATGGTAATGTGGCAGCTGATTAAGCAAATAGGCATGCCATATCATTTAATGAGGTGCACATCTGATTTTTGTTGACCAATTTTGACGAGGGGCTAACATTTTACAAATTGGGAAAATAGGGGACCAAAATTGCGAAAAAAAAGTTGGGTGACTAAAATCGTGGATGAGTGATTATATGGGGACCAAAAGTGTAATTAAGTCAATATTCAATTAAATAGCTCTTCTGACTTTGCTGAGAAAATTGGACTTCCGGGTAGTAGTAGTCAATCTAAAGAAAATGACAAATGGTTCAAGTTTCTTCTACTCTTCTAATCAAGTTTGAAATCAGATAATAAATGTGCATAATTTTTAAATTTTAGATGGCCTCAATTACGGATTTTGTTGAATTGTAAATAAAATCTAACTATATATAAGAAACTGTGTTTACGTTGACTTTCATTTATTTAGTTTTTATTGTATGCAAACTGAATTCATTGCTAGGCTAGTATTATATGATAGGTTGGCAATGATCTGAACTGGCTTGAACATAGTTTCAGAATCTTCTCGATAATTAGATCGTTGAATTTGATTCATGAATTAATAAGTTGAATTTGAGCTAGTAGTTTGACTCGTTTGGTAAAAGCAAGTCTCTCCTATGAACATCAAAGGCAGTTTAATTATCTTGAAGACCGAAAGCTACCTATGAAATTGTTGGGAATTTCTGAACTGAACTTTTAGAATGGTAATTCTAGTGTTTCTCTTTCAACGTAATTGAAAACAAGAAAGTAGCCTAAAATAATAAGTTGTGACAATTGGGGTAATTAAATACAAATTTGTTCTAAGAGCCCAAAATCAACTCGAATAAAATTGAAAAACGTTGTTCATATCTTTGGGTGAAGAATGGTGATGGATAAAATTGATTAGTGGTGGGTAGAATTGATTTTCATAAAAGCCAACAAATATTAGCTTTTGCTTTTGATAAAGGTCCGTTTGTTAGAGATTAAAAATAAGTGATTTTTATTGTTAAATCATTTAGAGATTAGTTTTTAATTTTTTTTTTAAGAAAAACAGAAGTTTTCTTATGTTTGTGTCATAATGAAAATTGCTTTTTTTAAAAATAAATTATTTGATTAAAGATTACTTTATAATAAACTACTCAAAATAAATTTTCATTTGCAGCATTTTTAGATTTTAATATGTTTAAAAAAACCGTAACAAATAGATTGTAAATTTTTAAAACTGATTATTTTTATTAAAAAATGATTATTTTTCAGAAAAAAACTTTAATAAATGGGCTCAAAATCAATTCTAGCATAGAAACCACAAGTTCTATTTCTACACATTTATCCACAAAAAGTGATTCTATATTTATCATTTAAATAAATTCAATTTTGAAATTTCATTACCCGATATAAACCATTTGTTAAACACAATATTTTAAAATCATTTTTTTAACATGAATTCTAAAAAATAAATTCTATCAAAATTTAAAGCAACACGACCCAAAAGCTTTTTGCATAATTTAGAGTGAGTTCATTAATTATCCTCCTCGTCCTATATATAAGAAAGAAGAGTTAACAAAAAAGTTAGGAAGTGTAACTTTGTGGTAAGTTAGCCCCTGAAAACCGTCAATTGTGGTTCTATCCGACTCGAAGGATTAGTCTCTGCAGTTGTGCGCAGATGATACCCGGTTTTTACCAAAAAGTTAGCCCCTGAATTCCATTTTAAGTTAAAAAAATTGTCCTCCATTTTTGTATGCTTTCAGTCAATTAGGTCCTCGCATTAGAATTTTATTTTGATAAGCAATGTTAGTGGGGGTGGGGAAATGTAACTCGGCGGCACTTTAATTCTTAAATTCCATTCCACTACATATACTATATATTAACTTCATTTAATGTTTATATAAACTTCAATTTTTTTGCACAAATCTTCTTATATAAACTACTCCCAAATTTCATTAATTTAGCTACTCTTAATTAGTACTCTTCTTATAATAAATAAGATTATAAATGAAATTTAACGTTTACTATGTTTAAACCTGGGTGAATGTTTTTTATATTGAATCAACAAAAATTACATTATTGTTTCTTATATTTAAAACAAGAAATTATAAATTTTAATGATAAACTATATAAGAAACAAGAATGTAATTCTTGGTGAAACATGTGAGGATATAGGCTATTTCTTGGGCAACACACCAACATACTTTTTTGTGTGGGTAAATCTGAGATCCTATGTGCGTAACTATACATACTAATCACTTGAGTTAGGTAGAACCACAATGGGCGAAAAACATCTCTCTCAAGAGTGTTAACATTGTTACATTTTTAGAGCTAGACTAATATTTGGTTAAGCTGGAAACAACCTGTACCATCTCATACAAGCGCTTCCGGATCTCAACAACATGCTCTCATACCAAGTATTGGGTTTTTATATTTATATTTATCTTTATTTTGTATTTTTATTGTGAGTAACAAGCCTAAGGTGTTAGATTAATGGGTAGAATCTCTTATATACTCTTTATCAATGTTATTGTTGCATCTAATTGGAAAAAAAAATTCTAAGTTGAATTTCTTAAAATCTTATTTGCGATCTACTAAATCATAAGATAGGTTAAATAATTTTCGTTGGCTTTTTTCAAAAATGTTTTTTTTAAGAACCTTGATTACGAAGAAATTATCAAGGATTTTGGAACACAAAATATAAGAAAGCATAAGATTTAAATGATTGCAATGGTACTACATTCTTGATTTGAACGATACATTCAAAATCTTAAGAAATATTGAATTAGAATGAAGTATCAAACGACTGGAAAGTGATAAAAAAATTGGCTTACACATTTAGTTTTAACAAATAAGTAGAAAAAATGAAAAGTTGAAAAGAGAGGGGTATAGAACGATAGTAGCCTGTTTGTTAAGGCCAGGTTGCTAGCTGTGGGGAAGAGGGGAAGGGAATAATATGGAAGGACAGTTCATGATATGATTGATTGATAATGGTGAAACCAATTATAGATACAGTATATATGCATTCTATGCTTCAAAAGAGCTGAGTCCAACTGGGAATCGGAATTGGTTCCAACTGTTGGAGTTTTCTCCACTAAACACATACACACACAGACAGAGAGAGAGAGAGAGAGAGAGAGAGAGAGAGAGAGAGAGAGAGAGAGAGAGAGAGAGAGAGAGAGAGAGAGAGAGAGAGAGAGAGAGAGAGAGAGAGAGAGAGAGAGAGAGAGAGAGAGAGAGAGAGAGAGAGAGAGAGAGAGAGAGAGAGAGAGAGAGAGAGAGAGAGAGAGAGAGAGAGAGAGAGAGAGAGAGAGAGAGAGAGAGAGAGAGAGAGAGAGAGAGAGAGAGAGAGAGAGAGAGAGAGAGAGAGAGAGAGAGAGAGAGAGAGAGAGAGAGAGAGAGAGAGAGAGAGAGAGAGAGAGAGAGAGAGAGAGAGAGAGAGAGAGAGAGAGAGAGAGAGAGAGAGAGAGAGAGAGAGAGAGAGAGAGAGAGAGAGAGAGAGAGAGAGAGAGAGAGAGAGAGAGAGAGAGAGAGAGAGAGAGAGAGAGAGAGAGAGAGAGAGAGAGAGAGAGAGAGAGAGAGAGAGAGAGAGAGAGAGAGAGAGAGAGAGAGAGAGAGAGAGAGAGAGAGAGAGAGAGAGAGAGAGAGAGAGAGAGAGAGAGAGAGAGAGAGAGAGAGAGAGAGAGAGAGAGAGAGAGAGAGAGAGAGAGAGAGAGAGAGAGAGAGAGAGAGAGAGAGAGAGAGAGAGAGATCTAATTGTAGAACAGAATCCAGTGAGCACACGTTTGGATCATTGTGTATACTATATTTATACTTAGCATATGTGGCATAGTTTGTGTGAGTCAGCAACTGAAAGTCAAAATACAGATTACAATTAATAGAAAGTCAAACTAGCTTATATTTAACACACCCCCTTAAGCTAGTTTCTAACATAAAGCAAATAACAAAGTTCGTCTAAGTAAATTTATTACAATCAGCAACAGTCAGCATACTCCTTAGTTTCTTAAAAGTCTCCGCCTTCACTGCCTTGGTGAATATATCTGCTGCCTGCATATCTGATCTACAATAGCTCAGCTTCAATCTTCCTTTATTGACTTGATCTCTTAGAAAATGATAGCGTGTCTCTATGTGCTAGGATCTTCCATGTGCTACTGGATGTTTGGCCAAGCTTATTACAGATTTTTTGTCCACAAATAGCTCCACAGCACCTTCCTTCTTGATCATCAGTTCCTACATCAGATTGTCTAACCAGATAGCCTGACAGGCTCCTATTGAAGCTGCAATATACTCAGCTTCGCATGAAGACAGTGCCACAACTGATTCCTTCTTTGAACTCCATGAGATGGGACCTATTCCAAGCAGAAATACAGAGCCAGTAGTGCTCTTTCTATCAGTTTTATCACCTCCCCAGTCTGCATCAGTGAAACCATAGAGACCTTTCTCATTTTCTCTGCATTTACTGGGCAGCAGAATTCCATATGCCATAGTGCCTTTGACATATCTTAGAATTCGTTTTGCAGCAGCTAGGTGAGATGTTCTAGGCCTGCCCATAACTCTGCTGATCAAACCTACACTGAAGGTAATGTCAGGTCTGGTGTTGCAGAGATATCTCAGTGCCCCAACCACCTGTCTAAATTCTGTAGCATCAACCTCTGGCTCATCAGCATCTTTATCAAGCCATAATCCTGCTTCTGCTGGTGTTTCAGCACTGTTGCAGTGTTGCATATTGAATCTCTTCAGTATATCAGAAGCATACCTCTTCTGTGACAGTAGCACACCATCACTAGTACTTTGAAATTCAATTCCTAGAAAGTAAGAGATCTCTCCTAGGTCTGTCATTTCAAAAGTATTCATCATTTTTTTCTTAAATTCAGTTACCTTTGCTTCATTGTTTCCAGTAACCAATAAATCGTCAACATAGAGGCATAGGATTACCACATCTCCACCTTCTGAATTTACATACACTCCATGCTCAGAAATACATCTCACATACCCCATGTTGATCAAGCTCTTATCTATCTTTTTGTTCCAAGCTCGTGGAGCTTGTTTTAGGTCATACAAGGCTTTCTTCAATTTCAAGACTTTGTTCTCACTTCCTTGTTTCACAAAGCCTGCAGGTTGTTCAACATACACCTCCTCTTCCAATTCTCCATTTAGGAAGGAAGATTTTACATCAAGTTGGTGTATCTTCCACCTTTGCATGCTTGCATGAGCTACCACAACTCTCACAGTATCAAGTATTGCAACAGGTGCAAAGACTTCTTCATAGTCAACACCATGTCTTTGGAGGAAACCTCTAGCCACCAACCGAGCTTTGTACTTCACCACTTCACCTTTAGGATTAACTTTTACTTTGTACACCCATTTCACACCTATTGCTTTCTTTTCTTTGGGTAATTCAACCAATTCCCAAGTCAAGTTCTTCTCTATAGATCTGATTTCCTCTTGCATAGCTTCCAGCCACTTAGGATTCTTCATTGCTTCTTCCCAAGTTACGAGTTCTGTCTCAGCAAGAAGTGCAAAGTGCACTATGTCACCTTCATCATTAATTATACTATCAGACATTATCTCACAGTCATTTAGCCTTGCAGGGACCTGTTTTTGTCTTAATGATCTTCTTGGTACCTCAGGACTGCCACCTTCACCATCATTCTCTTCAACTGGCTCAATATCACCCTCAAGATCCAACTCTGTTTCACCAGCAGGCACATCAAACAGATTCTGTTCAATAGCAGTAGAGCTCTCTCCCTTGTCACTCCACTTCCATGTCTTCCCCTCATCAAACACTACATCTCCACTTATCACAATTTTGTTATTCACAGGATTCACTAGTTTGTAACCACCAGTTGAATGATAGCCCACCATAATCATCACTTCTCCTTTATCATCTAGCTTAGTTCTCAGTTGATCCAGCAAGTGTCTGTAGCAGACATCCAAATATTTTGAAGTGTGATACATTTGGCTTGGCACCTGTCCAAGCCTCCTCAGGGGTGATATTCTCCATTCTCTTTGTTGGACTTCTATTAATGATGTATGCAGCAGTATTAACTGCCTCTCCCCACCATCTCTTAGGCATATCCTTACTCTTTAACATGCTTCTCACCATATTAAGTAGTGTCCTATTTTTCCTCTCAGCCACTCCATTATGTTGAGGAGTGTATGGAGGTGTAATCTCATGTGTTATTCCTTCATTTTCACAAAAATTCATTAAATTCAGTATTAACATACTCCCCACCCCCATCAGTTCTTAAAATTTCTATGTTCTGTCCACACTGTTTTTCAACTAGGACTTTGAATTTTTTGAATACTCCTAACACATCATTCTTCCTCCTAATCAAATAAATCCAAAGATTCCTAGTGAACTCATCAATAAATGTAACAAAATACTTGTTACCTGCAGGTGTTTCTTGCTGTATTGGACCACACACATCTGAAAAAATCACCTGCAGTTTTCTCTTTGATCTACTTGGCACACTTGGATTGAAGGAACCTCTAGGCATCTTGCTTTCTACACATTCTGCACAGACATCTTTTGGAACATGGATATGAGGCAACCCTTTCACAATTGCTTTCCTCTGGATACTGTTCAGATCACCAAAGTTCAAGTGTCCATATCTGAAGTGCCATAACCACTCTTCTTTGTCAACTGCTGTAGCTAAACACTGCTGCATCAGCATACCCAATTCAATCTTGAATGTCCTGTTTTTGGAGAGTGTTGCCTTCACTAACAACCTCTGTTCAGTGTCATACACCTTCATGGTGTTGTCTTCCAGCACTATCCTATATCCCTTCTCCAATAGTTGTCCAATACTCAACAAGTTGCTCTTCATTCCTGGCACATAAAGCACACCAGAAATGAAGCACAGTGAACCATCCTTCTTTCTTATCATCACCTTCCCCACACCTTCCACCTTCATGGTTCTATCATCAGCAAACCTTACTCTACTCTTGATTGAGAAATCAATGGTAACAAACCAGTCTCTCCTCCCTGTCATGTGTGTTGAACAGCCTGTATCCAGAAACCAGTGCTCACCACTCTCACCTTCCTCCTTAATAGTCACCATTTGCACTGTTTCATCATTGCTCTCTATCTCTTCAATCACCATCAACAGAGATTCCTCCTTCTCTTCCTCTTCTTCAGCCATTTTAGCATCATTGCCATCAATATTGTTGTAGCACTCATCAGCAAAATGTCCATATTTCTCACAGTTGTAACACTGTATATGGCTCTTATCAAATCTTCTCCCTCTTCCTCTAAAACCTCTACCACCTCTACCTCCTCTACCTCTATAACTATCATTACTACTACTTCCTTGTTCATTATTGTTATTGTTTTCACTAGAGTGTCCTTTAGCAGAGTTTGAGTTTTGGAAATTACCTCTTCCTCTTCCTCCTCTGTAATTGTTTCTGCCTCTACCACGTCCTCTTTGATTTCCACCAGTTTTGTTGCCAGTTTGTGCTGCTAGTGCTTGCTCAGTGCCAGGCTTCACCATTTTCTTCTCATTCATTCTCTGCTCATGCGCTTCAAGAGATCCTTGAAGTTCTTCTATCGTCATTGTTGACAGATCTTTCGCCTGTTCAATCGCCACCGTGATGTGATCGAAACGCGAAGACAGAGATCACAAAATCTTCTCCACGATTGATTCACCGGACAGAGTTTCACCACAGTACAGCATCTGATTCATCAGAGTTTGAACTCTAGTGAAATACGCAGCAATCGATTCACTCTCCTCCATTCCTAGCAGTTCGTATTGTCTTCTTAGGGTTTGAAGTTGCACCTTCTTAAGTTTCTGATCTCCGGCGTAGGAATTCGCGAGAATGTCCCACACTGCTTTGCTCGTCTCAGATCTGGCAATCTTCTCAAAAATTGCAGGACTCACACACTGATGGAGGATACACAGACCTTTCCAATCCTTCTTCTTCGATTCTCTGTAAGTTGCTTGTTGCGCAACGGTTGCATTCACCGGTAACGGAGCTAGTCCGTTCTGCACCAAATCCCACACATCCTGATAACCAATGATCGTCTTCATCTTCATACTCCACTAGTCGTAATTTCTTCCGTCGAGGATCGGAAAGTTCGCCGGAAAATGGCCGTTCGTCGTCATTGTTGCTCACTCACTGATTTTGTCACTCTTGAGATTTCACTCGTTTCTCACACTGGATTCACTCTCAAAACTTCAACAATATGCTCTGAATACAATTTGTTGGAGTTTTCCACTAAACACATACACACACACACACGCACTGAGAGAGAGAGAGAGAGAGAGAGAGAGAGAGAGAGAGAGAGAGAGAGATGAGTCAGATCTAACTGTAGAACAGAATCCAGTGAGCACACGTTTGCATCACTGTGTATACTATATTTATACTTAGCATATGTGGCATAGTTTGTGTGAGTCAGCAACTGAAAGTCAAAATGCAGATTACAATTAATAGAAAGTCAAACTAGCTTATATTTAACACCAACAAGTAATTAGATAAGACATATTACAAACTAGGTGTCAACCAATGGGTTTTGGGGTCGAATCGCTGACCTAGCCGATTGGACGAACCAACGACTCGATGGGTCCGAGTAATTTTTTATTTTTGTTGCAAATGGACGACGTTCTATTTACAACAGTGAGAGTATTTATGTAAAAATAAAATTAGAAACGACATATTTTCCTTATCGTGAGGGTTTTAATTAATTTTAAGGTATGGTCATATATTTTTTTAATAGTTTTTAAGTATGAAATTTATACGTATTGTGAGCTTTTTGATTTTTTTTAATAATGACTGATTCATGCGACTAAGCTAGTGAACCAGTGACTTAGTTGTTTGATTGGGTTAATGGGTGAGCTGAGTTTAATAACATTGGTTTCAACCCTAGAATTTCAACCGCCTACTCTAACTTTTAGTTGAGAAAACTTGTGAAGAGAAAAATAGACAAGACAATATTTAGTCGCTGCAAAACAAGTTAGGATCCAACTCTAGTTTTTACTACTAGCAATTGTTCGGTGATAGACTCTAACGACTTATATATGTAAATGCGTCTGAAAGTTGTTTGTGCCATAATCATAAATCTCGTATGGTTTCATTTTTAGTTAAAGATCACATGAGGTTTGAACCAAATCATGTGAGTTTTGTAATTAATAACGTAATATAAATTGTTAATTTTAATCTAGGACTTGTAATTAAGTGTTGTCATTTCTCCAATGAATTAAAAACTGCATTATCTCTTATAAAGTGGATCGGAGAGGTAGTAAAAAGCATTCAAACACTTGTAAACAAATTTTTCATAATTTACATGGTCAAGTTTTATTTATTTTAAGATATGCTATCCTAAAATGTTTGTGTGCGCTTTAAAGATTAATTAATATTTGCAGCTAGCATTCTCTTTTTACATTCCACTTTCAAATCCAAAATCAGACTAAAAGTGCATTCTCCATGAGACTCATTGGACAATGTTTTCTTTCATGTAATCATTTTTATTTTTTGAATATATATGTAATCATTTTTAGTATACAAAATAACGTGTCATGCTTCCATTTGAGGCGCTTGCGTAGGCTAAGGCTTACCCTCAATATATAATCTGGGTCAACTTTAACTTTAACCTTAATTCTGATTTGCAATAATAGCTCCCGGTTTATGATCATGGGTTTTGGGGCCTCATCAAGATCATGGAAGGCTCCAATATACTCTTTGAGCGTTTATAGAAGTACTTACATATTACCTACCAATAAAATCCTTATATCGACAGCAAGATTCGAACCCACGTCCTTGTGAAATCTTAGCTGAATCCTTACCAACCGGACCAAGGGTTGTGGGCCATTAAAAAGAAATTAAGTATACTAAGTTCACAATAATCACTTAAAAGTCCCGTTAAACTAAACACTCGCTTAAAAGTCAATATTTATTGTTGTAAAAGGGCATATGATTGAAGTTAGGATAATCACCACGAGTATAGATAAAAATTGTTTTAGCTTTGGGTGGTCAATGAATCCATTATGCAGGATCTTCTAGTCACACACGTGTTGGTTTTAATCCATTACGACTTTAATTTATGTACACGTATTTATATAGACTTTTACCATTACAATTCATGGAATTTTTAACATATAAGACCGTTATCAATTGACTAAGTTTTTTAATGACATGTTAACTTGCAATTGGTAGATAGTGTAAAACACTTATACACCTATTATGTATATAAATTAATTTTTTTTATATAAGCAAATATGTATTGTATTTAGTCTAAATTTAAATATAATACACGAACCTTTTTACTTGGATTAAAAATTTTAAGCCGAAAACAACCCTTGACTAGTGGAATTTTTGATCTCACCTTATTGAAGTGGGATAAAAAATATGGAAGTATATGTAGGTGTTTTTGGGTTGAGATTCTCTCAATTTCTTATAAGAAATTTTTATAAGAAATTGAGAAGAAATTGAGAGTTAATTACTAATATACGTCTATGTATAAGAGATAATGCAATTTTTGATTAATTGAATAACTGATATATATGGCCTGTAATATAGATCAGATACCTCAGCTATTCAATGAACTAAAAACTACACTGTCTTTTTTTTTGGTCGACTGCACTGTCTCTTATGTGGACCGGAGGTAGTAATTTTTTATGAAGTTAAATTTAAATTAACTTTGCACTCCACCCCCATTCAATTTACTAGCGTCGTTACCCGTGCGATGCACGGGGCCAAAATTTTATTTAATACGTAAGAACCGTAGGATTAGAAACGAATACATAATTCATGTGTAGGGAAAATATTCAAAGTCATAATCCATACATAATAGTAAGTAGAAATGGAAAACCCCTTTGTCTCCTCTATTGTATCCCAAAGCTATATTTTTAGGGGGCTTTGACATCAGCTTCACCATAACATCCTCAATATGATTTCTCACAACTAAGGTTGGACATTTTCTTAGAACACGTATTTAATGTTGAACTTGATACAATAAGTTGTTACATGAAGTTCCTGGTTGAGAAATAAAAAAAAGCACATTAGAATACCATCTAATTTACAGTATCATGTTTGTGTCTACCACTATAATGGATATAAATAAAAATGAGAAGCTGGGATTACCATTTTTGGTATATGTTTTCCTCCACACGTAATCAACATTTGATAGATTGTATCTCTGATGGATGTAGCATGCAAGCTGTAAATGAACATCAGTCAATAGGACACACTGATATATACATGTTTATGAAGATTGAAGACATGATCATATGCACCCAAAACAGGTCTACTTGACCTTAGCTTTTCTCTTACCAATCTAGCAGCTTTAATACTCTCAAGATCTAGACTTCTCTTCTTCAACTTAATTCTCATAAGTCCACAGGAGAAAGAAGGAGGAAGTAAGCATGTTAAAACCCACAAACAAAAAACCATCCACAAATGCTTATTCCCCATAGGGAAAATCTGCTACAAAGGATAAGAAGAAAGTAAGTGGAGGAGGATATAGTCCCAAACTCACATTGTTACATAAAAGAAAGTAATTGTCAAGCAAATAGGCATTATAATTTATAAGACACTAAATCCTTGTAGTATATTTGGACAATACAAAATTCCACTCAACAGGAACAAAACCTTTCTAAGATAAGATATTCATCAACAAACTCCATAGCCAAGGTTATTAGTGAAATTATTAGATTACCAAATCACTTCTTATAAGTGGAATCTTGAGTGATTTGCTTGTACTCTTGTACACTTGAGTGATAATATGATACAGATTCTTGTTATCCATATGCAGGATATTCTAATAGATGCCTCAAATCTCAAAAGAAAAAAAAGGGTCAAATAGGAGATGAAACGTGCATACAACTAACATGAAAATATGTAGGAATTTGAAGAAATCAACATGGATGAACTGAACCCAGCATGATCAACATAAAATAAACATTAAAACAGTTAACAAAAAAGAAAATCAAACTTAAAGTAGAGCAAAATAATACTGGTCAAACCTAGCAGAAATGAAAAGAAACCAAAGGAATCAGCTATGTTGAAGTTACTATGTCATTCTTGTTCACTTTTGCGCATATATGATTTAAAGATTAAAAATTGGAAAAAGAAAGAAAAAGAAACCTTTAGCTAGTACATTGTACGTTAAACTACATTACTCATGATTTCCTAGCAACTATGTAATGATTTGAATATTCAACAATGTCTCAATATATTCAGTTGACTGAGCTTTCCAGAGAAAGAAAACAAATAAGATAATAAGAACCAATAGAAACATAAAGATGAATCTAAAGTTCCTTGCACCTAATTTGGTGACTATCCAAGCTCAAGATTTCATTTGGATTGGTTTCTGAATTATGATTTTGATTAGGAGGGTCACCTTGTTTGCCTCCTAGGCTATCTGAATTGAACTAAAGCTTAGCATCATTGGATTTCCATGCACATACAGATGCAACAATTTCCTTGCTTTTAAAGTCTTATTTTTTATAAGCACTAAAAAAATTTGTTCATCATAGTTGCAATTGGCATGTCTCTAAGATGCCAAAATCCATTTAAAAGCTAAATGGTTTGGATACTCATCTCCCAAAATAAAGGCTTCTGAACTCCTACTTATTATCAGAAGGGCATCCTGTAAAACAAAAATAAGAAAGCTCAAAGTTGCAGCACAATATTACATAATTAAAATGAAAGATTGAAACTCCTACTGGCACATACTTTTTGCTACCAAAACAAAACTCGTAATTTACCTGTTATCCAATGTTTGTGCATGTTCCTTTCCCAATGGTGATTCAAGCCCTTTGAATTATAACTTTATGTTACTCAAGTAGTCAAGTACTGCAATTTGATAAAAGTAAGTCATGTTAATAATTTAGCAAGCAAATTTGCAAAGTAGGAAATTTTTACTAACTTTTGTGGATTCATGGTTTCTCTTTAATAAAAGCCACGTAAAGAAAATTATCAAACAATCAGCTAAAGAAAATTCAGCTTGAAGAGGAATACAGGAAACTCAGGCCATCAATAGACAAAGGCCATCAAAGGTCTTTTCAGGAATCAAATATGACATTATTAAATCAGAAGTGAGTTTATGTAACCATGAGAATCACCCCCTATTGCCCAAAATTGACAGGAAGTTAACATGACTTACCTTTGTTGCACCGATCTTGAAAGCATTGGTATCACTTCCATAGCCAAATTCAATCGAAGGTGAAGTTAAGAAAATAACACATCTCAGATTTGATACTCAACGGAAATGCGGACTGATACCATCTTTAGATACCATAAATTTTGAAAAAAATGCTTAATTCTCTACCCAAAAACAAAAAGCCAACTAAAACAAACCCAAAATATCCAAAACAGCTAATTTGAAGCTGCAAGAGACCATCATATTCCATATATTTCAGAAAAGCTTCATTAATTAGGAGTTGGTGACTGTCTAAATCAACAGTTTAATAAGCGAAAACCATTATTAATTAAGAAAACTATAGTGTTAAGAATGAAAAAGTTATAGATACGATATTTTGTAAATGCAGAAATAGACTCATAGGGCAGCTCTGTTGGTGCAAAGTGAAGAGAAACATAATACAAAGCACATGATATTTGTCTTCTCAATACAATTTCCCCTCAGTATGGCAAAAGGCACTCCTAAGTCCTCACCCTTTCAAGCATGCAGTGCAATAATCAACAAAACAATGATAATGAGTTCTTCCTAGACCTCTTAATATTATGCTTCACAGTAAGTGGTTGCTCCCTTGGCAAAAAATCATAAGAAACTTTCTACCTTTGATTTTTCGCATCAAATGATTGTCAACAACCTTGTACATGCAAAATCAATAACAACACCGGTTACTTATGCCTAATCCGGAGCGATTGAGCAAAAGAGAAGAAGACCCCAAATACATTTCAAAAGAGGGGCAGAAAGGGGGGAAAACCCCAAATCAATTAGAAATTTTTTTCACAAATCACAAAATCAACAAAAAAAAGTTAAATTTAATTAATGAATAGTTAGAGGAAATGACTCACATAAAAGGCAACAACAACTCCAGCCGTGTAATCGGCAGGCAACTTAATGGAAGCACTGAAATACCCATGAAGGTAAAGATCATGAGATGCAAATCCAGAACCTGAAAACAAAAACAACCGAGAAATGTAAAAACTAAAAAGGCCAAGACTTTAGGTCAAAAATCACAATCAAAAGAAGAATCAGATAACCCCAGTGGAGCGATGGGCGAGTGCGGTGACGACGGTCGAACGGCACGGAGTAGAGGGACAACAACGACGACGGCGACGACGACAGACGATATGAACTGAGAGTGAGAGGTGAGTGTGAAGGCTCAAGAGAGTGCAGAGAAGAGAAGAGTAAACTGAGAGAGTGAGATGTGAGTTGGAAGAGAGTGGAGTGAAGAGAAGAGAGAACCGCGAGAGAGAGAAGAGCAACTACAATTTTTGTGTGTTACTGTTTGTGTGTGGGAAGCCATCGTGTGTGTCTGACATTGCCGAATTAGCAACCAATGGAATGTAATTTCTTCCTGCAATGAGCTGAGGATGATGTTCCTACACACTGAAATTTTGCAGACTGACACTGTCAACAGTGAGGAATGGAGATTTGGGCGCTAAATCCTTGCCGACAGTAACCTTGCTGGTGAAGAGACACTGCTGGCAGCTGACGTGGACCACGCGGCGACGTTCCAATGGCCAGAAGCTTGGCGCCAAAATGAGGTGGAAATCCCACGTGGAGACTACCACCGGATGTATATATAAAGATTTCGAGCCCTATAGGAATTAGGGTGGAGCACACAAAATAACTCTAATTGAAAGTTCTATAGATATATAAAAGCAAGAATATGCTAAGAAGTGCCGCTGCCCCATTGCATCTATAAAAGTAACATCACTTTTTGACAAATAAGTTCAGTTGAAAAAAATGAAAAGACTTTATTATAAAGTGGGAGAAAGGCATCCATATATATACCTTATAATACACGCACACACAAATTTAGTAGCATTAATTTGATGCTCTACCAGTTTTAGCTATTAGGAATATAATAATTATTGCAAGTTGTGGCAAACAAATTTAGATTGTAGAATTATATAATTTAAATATAATAATATTGATGTCTACCATTATGATTAATCTATTATTATTGGGGTGATTAAAATGCAGATACAATGGAATGATCCATGCATCTTATTGGTTAAATTTGTGGGAAAAACTTTCTAAATATATTCTTTCATGGCACTTGGCAGGCTTGTTGCCACCACATATATAAGAGTATATTTGGATCATTTCTTTTTATATGTAAGTGTGTTCTGTTTTGATTCTTCATGAGGTTGAAACTTACTTACTTTGGATCTAACAAGTTGCATTTGGTTTTGATAACTTTAATAGGGTGAGTATATGCAAAGATACTACAGTCAAGTTAATATATATTTAATTGACTTAATTGCACTTTTAGTCTCCTTATAATAACTCAAATATGATTTTGGTCCCTCAAGTTTTTTTCCATGATTTTAATCCCCCTATTATTTTAATTTGTAAAATGCTTGCCTCTATCAAAATGCTAACGTGATACTCACTTAAATGACGTGACATATAACATTTGATTGTCTTATGGATTTTTTAATTAAAAATAATAATTTTTTTAATATAACAATTTGTTTTTTAAAAAATATTTAATTATTTAAGTTTTTATTACTTATTTATAAAACAAATTGTTATATTAAAAATATTATTATTTTTAATTAAAAAATTTATGTGGCGGTCAAACGTGACTTGCCATGTAACAATTTTCGTATCGATTGTTTATACCTGCTAGACTCATTCCTTATCTAGGTTGTTCCGCTGGCATGTGTAGTATTCATTGTAAACATAATTTGTAACAATTTTTCTTTCCTACTTTGTATATCTTTCATATCGTTGGAATAATGGCATTCAAGTGTGAGAGAGTTACAAAATAATTTTATCATTAACAATAAATATTTTATTATTTCATAACTGCAATATTAAATCAGCAACAGTAAATATTTTATTATTTTGTAACCACAAAATTAAATTCGTTTTAATTTTGTAACAGCAAATTAAATCGATTGTATTTTACAACGACCATTTTATTACGCCGTTTTATTGCTATTAATTTCGTAACACATATTTTAATATTATAATTGATTTGTAACGGTTGTTTTAATGGTATCAGCTATATGCTTAGCCTATATAAACACCACTCGAGTAGCGTTTGAGATAGATCGAAAAACCGATTTCTCTCTTGCACTCTCTCCTTCCGAATTATTCTTGGGTTCATCTCCTGTCGCTTAAACACTTCCAATCTTGCCAGTTCGGAGCCCTCAGTTGCTACTGCAATCTGATACGAGACCGGTTGTACCTCGGGGAATTTGCGCTATTGAGGCGGATAAATTCTTCAGGGCAGTCGCAAGACGCCTCCGGTTGTTTATCTAACGTTTGCTTTGTTTGCGGGTTTTGATTCGACAGCTTCTGTCTCTCAGGTTCGACAGCATCTGTCTCAGCAGAGTTGGTTCGACAGCATCTGTCTCTCAGGTTCGACTACAGACGTTTCTGCAGATTCAACCATTTCTGTCTCTGCAGGTTCGACTACACACTAGTGTAAAAATGGGATTAGAATTAGACATTTAAAGTCAGGCGCTCAGATGCCTGACTACATAAGTAGATACGGTGGCAAACTTGTAATTAAGAGGCAAAACTTGCGAGTTTTAAAGTCAGGCAGATACACGCCTGACTTCTAAAGTGAACAAATAGGAAAAAATTTAGACTTTAGAAGTCAGGCGTGTATTCGCCTGACTACTTAAATAGACACGGTGGCAAACTTGTAATTAAGGGTAAAATTCTTTTCTTCTATTTTAGTACTTTAGAAGTCAGGCGTGTATCCGCTTGACTTCTAAAATACTAAAATAAAAAAAAATTGTTTCACTTACGCGAACCCTACCCTTCTCACTCTCATTCTCAGAATGCTTCTCTCCTTCTCACGCGAACCCTAAGCTTCTCACTCTCACTCTCAGAACCCTTGCACTCTCTCCCTCGCCGTTCGCCGTGGTGCTTGTCTCACCGTCGCGTTTCGCCTCCCCCTCACCTCTCACCGTCGCGTTTCTCCTCCCCCTCACCTCTCACCGTGTCAGATCTCAGATCTCACCTCTCACCTTCGTCATCTCTTTTCTGTTCGAAGCCTTCGTTGCTTACTTCTTCTTCGGAAACTCTTACGTTGTCTCTTTCTCACCTTAAACCAAGTAACCCTTCTACAACGTTGTCTCCTTCCCCTTCTTCACCTTCCTCTCCTTTTCGCCTTCGTCTTCCGAAACCCCCTTCCGTTATTTTCGTTTCATCTTCCGTTTCCTCTTCCTCCAACGCCACTTCACCAAACGGCACCGTTTTGAAGAGGAAGAGACCTACTAAGCTTGACATACCTGTTTCTTCGCTCACCTTTGGGGTTCCGGCGACGCCGTCTGCGGTGGCGCGTGATGCTGTTGAGGATCAGGGAGATGGCTATTCTGTTTATTGTAAGAGAGGAAGAAGGGAGTATATGGAAGATCGTTACACCGCTAAGGATAATCTACGCGGAGAACATAAGCTGGTATTTTTTTTTTCTTTTTTTACTTATTTATTTAATTTTTTTAATATTTTTCTGTAGATTTGATTGTGGTGTTTTTTGGGCACTGGGGTTGTGAAAAGTTGGAAACTTTATTTCTTAATTTTATCTGGGTCTGATTTGATTGAATTGTATTGGAGAATATGAAGAATTTTTTTCAGGGTTCTAGAGGCTTTGTCAATTTTGGAAAATTGAGATTAATTTATGCAATTGATAAAGGTAGCTTTTGGCTTGAAAATTAGCTACTAGGAAAGTTTTCAATTTTAATGTTCTTAACTTATTACAACATCATTATGGGTAAGGAGTTAAATAGAGTCTTGGATTTTGTGTTTGAACAATTATTCTGGAGTTAACTGCATATGGAAGAGATTAATTTATGTTATCTTTTGGCTTGAAAATAAGCTACTAGGAAACTTTTCAATTTTTATGTTCTTAACTTACTACTAATGTGACATGTGTAGATAGTTTTTTGACAAAACATGTGTAGATAGTTAAAACACAAATTAGGGAAAGATCATTATGAATATGATGTTAATTGAAGTTTGCTGAATATTTTGAATAAAATCTAATCACCTGCAAATTTGTTTTATGATCATGGCAGGCTTTTTTTGGCATATTTGATGGGCACGGAGGTGCAAAAGCCGCTGAATTCGCTGCAAACAACTTAGAAAAGAATGTCTTAGATGAGGTGATCATGAGTGATGAAGATGATGTTGAAGAAGCAGTGAAGCGTGGATATCTCAATACTGATTCTGATTTCTTAAAAGATCTCAATGGTGGTTCTTGCTGTGTAACAACATTGATTAGAACGGTAACTTAATTGTATCCAACGCCGGTGACTGTCGTGCTGTCATTAGCTAAATTATACTTTAGTTTCCGTTTGATACACTATGTGTAGAAGTAAAAGTCAAATCATATCTATGTGATTTAAAATAAGAGGAGACCAAACTGGAATCTAAAATAAACCTAAGTTCCAGAAGTATAATTGCTATTTCAGCCTGCTAATACTTGAAATGCTCTTATGTACCATCACTATAATTTGTTTTCTGTAACAACTATTTCAGTGACCTGAATTTATAATGGGGGGAGATTATGTTGAAGAGCATTGTGGGGAATGTATTTGGATTAAGTTCAGTTGTAAAGAGTGTGCAGTCATACAGTCGTTAAAGATGAACCTGATGGGGGGAGTAACAAGAATAAGGTGCTGTTGGAGAAGCTTGAGGTTAGTGAGAATTTGATCAAGAATTTGCAGTCTGAGGTTCTTGCATTGAAGGATGAATTGGTTAAAGTTAAGAGCTTGAATGTCGAACTTCAGTCTCAGAATGTAAAGCTCACCCACAATCTTGCTGCTGCTGCTGAAGCTAAGTCAACAGCCATTGGCAGTAGTGAAAAAAAGGTGAGAATTTTAAGGGTTTGTTTTCTTGTATTTTTCTTCACAATAAAATGGCCTTCAATTGCTTCATTAAAAAAATAATATTTTTTTCTTTTTCTGTTTGTAGTTTCAAGTGTGGTTAATTCATTTATTAGAATCATCAAACCAATAACTGTTTGATTGAATTTGCCATGGTATTAAGTGTTAGCTTATTTGGTGGTACAAACAAGAGATCAAATACTCTCTAGCACAACACTTCGGGTTGAAAATGTGTCTGGTGTCCCATACATGTCGTGTAACATGGACACCACCGACACTTTAATTACTTCTATTTTTCAAATTAAAACCGGTGTCTAGTGTCTAGTGTCTAGTGTCTGTGTTTCTTCATAGATCAAATATTTGTTTTATGCACCCGTGATTATCTATTGTAATCTGCTTCCATGGAATTGAATCTCACTTTTTTTTCTTCTTTGGATGAAGAAGGAGTCAATTGGAGAACACCAGAGTCCCAAATTCAAAGACATACGTACAAAAGCTCATTGCTGACAAATTGGAACGGTCTAAGATAAAAAAGGAAGCTACCCATGAGGTAACTTTTGTTAAAGCATCAATTCCAGCTCCAACACCAAGTTATGTCATTCCTGAAACTACAAGCATAGGAAAAAGATCTCCTCCTAACCCGTCGATGCTGCCACCTCCGCCACCACCACCAATTTCGTCCTGGCCTTTAGCGAAATTGGCTAACACCCAAAAGGCCCCGGCAATTATCGAACTGTTTCACTCCTTTAAGAATCAAGTTGGGAAGAAAGACTCAAGGATCGGTGAATCATCAGAGACCAGTAGCTATTAGTGCACACAGTAGCATTGTAGGAGAAATTCAAAACCGTTCATCTCATCTTTTAGCAGTAAGCATTGTATTCAATTGTGTTTATGAACTTTAAAATTTGTACCATTCATTAAATAATAATGAGTAATGAATGATCTTGCTTTCCAGATAAGGGCAGATATTGAAACAAAAGGAGAGTTCATTAATAACCTTATAAAAAAGGTAGTTGATGCAGCCTACGTGGATATTGAAGATGCCCCCAAGTTTGTTGATTGGCTTGATGGTGAACTATCTACTTTGGTAAGTTTCTGAAAAATAGATATTGGTATACACAATTGCTGTAAAATTCTTTACACCATGAGTGACTTTTAAGGCAATTGAGATGAAGTCAAACTATTATCATGACATGTCTTTACACCTAGTTTCTAAATAGCTTCATATCCTTTATTCTGCAGGCTGATGAGCGAGCTGTCTTAAAGCATTTTAAGTGGCCTGAGAAGAAAGCTGATGCAATGCGAGAGGCTGCAGTTGAGTATCACGAGCTGAAAATGTTGGAACAAGATATTTCATCTTACAAGGATGACCCTCACATTCCATGTGGAGCTGCCTTGAAAAAGATGGCCAGCCTATTAGACAAGTAAGATTGTTGTGATAGATTAACATATATGATAGATTAACAGATGTGGGATTCTAACTTTTCCGTCATTGATAGGTCTGAGCGGAGCATACAGAAGCTAATCATGTTGCGAAATTCTGTCACACATTCATATCAAATGCACAATATTCCAACTGCATGGATGCTTGATTTAGGGATAATGAGAAAGGTTCATTTTTTATGCTTTTATTTGAAATGAAAACAATGACTAAACATAGTAAACATTGTTGTTTTTGAAAAACACTGATATATTTGAGTGATATAAAGATTTCTTAAGTTAGTCTGTGTCTGTGTAAATAGATATAGCACTTAGTCTGTGTGAATAGATATAACACTTTTTTAAGTTGCCGTTGTAAAACTTGAGTTTATTCGTGATACACTATCCATGCAGATTAAACAGGCTTCAATGACTCTGGTCAAGATTTACATGAAAAGATTGACGATGGAGCTTGAATCTATTTGAAATTCAGATAGAGAATCAAGTCAAGATTCTCTTTTACTACAAGGCGTGCATTTCGCATATAGAACTGAAGGTTGGTTTTGCAAATTTCATAATATATTGCTTCTTAAATTTAAATACTTAAATAATTTTAGTATTAGTATCTCAGTGAACTTGTCATTTGACTGCAGAAAGGAGCAATGCAAAACCAGCAAAGAGAGGTTGATTTGAAAGGACGTTCAAAAGAAGAGATATCTGAGATGAAAATGCAAATGCAGCTAGCACATGAAGAGCAGCTGAAACAAATTGTTGAGAAGGTATATCTATCGTTTTGTCAATGTCTGTATCTTATTTTGTTCATATCAAATAGGACACTTAAAATGAGATATAGTATTCCCTAGTGGTGTACTTGGTTTTGTTATTGAAGAATTATATGTATGTATGGTTTTGTAGGTTGAGACAAAATTGAAAGAGGCAACTAGAAGGATGGAGAAACAATTGGCTGAAGAGAAAGCTGCAAGACTAAAAGCTGAAGAGAATGCAAAGAAAGCTCAAAAGAAATCAGATGATGAAAAAAGAAATCTAAGAAATGATCTTGAGAGGGCACGTGCAGAACTCCACAATCGAGGTGGTAATGGCTGTGCTATTCTCTGATAGGATTAGGAACTACTACAAACTTAATGGAGGGACCCCTCTTCTTTGTGTGAGGCGTATTAGGAGCTGCATTAGCAAGTATTGCATTTGATGTATAACTACTTGCATGCCTGCACAATTCTATTGTTGACTTAGTAATCTTTTTAGCAGGAATTGCACTCAAGTATTGCTTTGTATGATATTCTCACATTATTTTGGTTTAATGAATTTAATGCATTTAGCTTTTGTACTTTTAATTATTCTGTTATATATATATTACCATGGATTAGATGTTGATGGGGATCCCATGGAAATCGGGATAAAACCAAAATTTGAAAAAAAAAAAAAACTTTTAAAGTCAGGCGCCATAATGCTTGACTTTAAAACAGACTTACGAAGTCAGGCAATAATAAATGCTTGACTTTAAAGCATACTTACGAAGTCAGGCATGAATAAATGCTTGACTTTAAATCAGACTTACGAAGTCAGGCGATAATAAATGCTTGACTTTAAAACAGACTTACGAAGTCAGGCGAAATAAACGCTTGACTTTAAAACTGACTTACGAAGTCAGGCGAAATAAATGCTTGACTTTAAAACAAACTTACGAAGTCAGGCGAAATAAATGCTTGACTTTAAATCAGACTTACGAAGTCAGGCTATCGCTTGACTTTAAAACTCCTGACATACAAAGTCGACTTAATAAAAGTCAAGCGGGCGCCTGACTTTAAATCCCCTTTTCGCCTGACTTTAAATCCCCTTTTTGCACTAGTGACAGCTGTCTCTACTGGTTCGACTGCTTCTGTCTCTGCTGGTCCGACTGCTTCTGTCTCTACAGGTTCGACTACTTCTGTCTCTGCAGGTTCGACTACAGCTGTCTCTGCAGATTCGACCGCTTCAGTCTCTGCAGGTTCGACTGCTTCTGTCTCTGCAGGTTCGACTATAGCTATCTCTGCAGATTCGACTGCTTGTCTCTGCAGATTCGACTACATCTGTCTATCTGCAGATTCGATTTCATCTGTCTTTGCATATTCGACTACAATCTGAAGAATTTATCAGAGACCAGCAATGCACGTGAAAAGAAGCCAGGGACATGATGATTTCTTAAACCATCCATCGTCTTCGCCCGTCGTGTTTGCTCTTATAGTCATGCAACTTTCCTTCATTCTCTGAGGCCATACAACTTCATGATTCCTCCTCAGTGTCGTCGTGCTATATAACTTACGGAATCCAAAATTATCGTCAGTATCGTGCGATTTGGTACGTTATTCTTCTTCCTTGTTCAAATGTTCACATGCTTTCAAACCTGAATTTTCGCCGATCTGTTTGCTTGTCTAGCTGTTGTAGGCGATTAATTTTTTGTCTGATCACTTCAGTTGAGTTTGGATATTCAGATTGATTGCTAGGGTTTATTTCGTATATATGTTGATTGTTCTTTGAATTGTCTACACGGTTCCTTCTCTTCTCTTCTCGTTTTCCTTTTCAATATTCAATCCACTATGAATTGCGATTTTTATCGAAATGCCTTTTCTTTTGATTGTGTGAATTGTGGGATTCTGTCTAGCGAATTGTCAACTGGGGGGTGTGTGCAATTTCTCTCAAGCAAATTACCGACTTGGGCTTATGACATAAATTTTCATGTGCTAAAGCTTTCATTTTTTGGCTTCGTGCTTTTAAAAGTCTGGCATTGTAGGATTGATTTTTATCTATTATTGTGTGCTGCTGTGTGTTTTTAAGGTTTTGTTTTCAGTCCAAAAAGACGAGAGTTTTAGAATTGCAAAGCTGTCTTTACTCAGCTAGATATTTCTTTATGTTATGTGTATTGAATGGTTTAGGATTTTCTTATGTTAGCAATTCTGTATTAGAGATAATATATTACTATCTCCTTAGGAATGCTCCTACTGAACTTTTGTTGGACCGTAACATGTTACATTTGTATCTAAAGGATGAATTGTGCTTGCCCGACTCTGATTTTTCTGAGGGTAGTAAACAGTTTAGTTTTTTTCTCTTGATATGGCACCCTGATAACTTTAGAATCAGTAAAGGTGTTGTTTTGATTCATGATCTTGTTATATCATATATTAAAGAGGAGGATTTAAGTAGATTCATGTTTTTGACTGGTATTAAAACTTTTAAGATGTACCTTGTTTTGAAATGCTCCATAGCATTTGTGCTCAAGTTTAGCACTAACCTTCTCTGCAGCAACAGCAATTGAACCAACGATTAGTGTATAGATTTTGTGTTTTATAGAGTAGCTTTATGCCACACTCTTTCATTCATAGTTTTGAAAGACTCGTGTTTATCTATCATGATGGGGTTGCTTGGTATCATAGACTTTATATGTTTGGGCGGATTTAGGTGCATGTTGTGTTGCAAAGAAGATAAATTGGTTTTAATAACCTTTTGATTACTTGGTCAATATGTTTGAGATTGACAATAAATACTGTGAGCCGATTTTATGTCAAATTGTTCTTAATCATTATTATTATGTGCGATAACAAATCTTCTTTTTGATGAGGTTCATCCGTTGAGGAGAATAATTCTACGGTGGAGAGAATGTCTTGTCCAAGCCGCAGAATGCAAGATGTAGATTCTCTGTTTGATGGGCTCAGACAAATTGAGATTGTCTAATGAAGAACCCCTCTACTTGAGCATGGAGGTAAGGTATATCTTCTTACCATATGAGATTATTAAAATTGTTTAGAGAATGTGAATTCTCTTTTTCCCCATAACTTGAAATATTTAGAAGTGTGGGGGTGTTTTGCTAAAGTCATGTTGCCTGATCCTAAGAAAATAAAAACTTGGCTGCAAAACCTCTGATTGTATTTTCTTTCATCTAATTTTGATATGAAAGATATGGGTGAGGCAAGTGTAATATTAGGAATTAGAGTCATTAGGGAAGGTGATAGTATTATACTCTCACAGGAACATTATGTTGAAAAACTTCTTAGGAAGTTTGGTCGCTATAACTCGACCCTGTTGAGTACCCCTTATGAAGCTAACTCTCACTTGAAAAAAAATAGAGGTGATCCTGTTGACCAACCTCAGTATGCCCAAGTAATTGGGAGCCTACTACATTTAATGAACCTTTCTCGACCAGACATTGCGTTCGCAGTCAGTCGTTTGAGTAGGTACACTCACAATCCTGGTCAGGAACATTGGAAGGCACTTGCTCACATCATGCGATACTTGAGAGGTACCATGAATTATGGTATTGTGTATAGTGGATTTCCCGCAGTATTAGAAGGATACTGCGATGCTAACTTGATAACTGATTCAGATAAGACAAAATCCACTGCTGGTTATATTTTTACACTTGGTGGTGGTGCGGTAACTTGGAGGTCAGCCAAACAATTCATAATAGCTAAATCGACTATGGAGTCGGAATTTGTAGCTCTAGAATTGGCTGGTACTGAAGCTGAATGGGTGAAGAACCTTTTAGCTGGAATTCCTTTGGGAATAAAACCGACACCATATGTGTTAAAACATTGTGAAAGTCAGTCGGCAATAGCCGTTGCAAAGAATAAGACCTATAATGGCAAAAATAGGTATGTGCAATTGAGACATAATATTGTCAAACAATTGCAAATATATGGAGTAATATCGATCGATTATGAGAAGTCAGAAGTGGATTCGGTCGATCCTCTGACAAAACCCTAGGGAAGAAACTGATATTTGAAACATCGAGGGGAATGGGACTTAAGCCAATTGAAATCAAGAAGTGGTGGTAACCCAACCTTTGTGATTGGAGATCCCATGAAGAAGGTTCAATGTGTTAAAAACAAGTCGCTTCTTGACATTGCTAGCACTGAAAAATTAATTTTATTCTTGTCCCTTCCGATGGTGTTATGATGTTATTGTGATAGTGCTAGACTGCAGGGTTAAAGAGGTTAAGCTTAAAGCTTTTAATGATTATCATAGCCCTTATGGGTGGTGTATGACTTGCAGCATACACTTGATGAAATCACCTATATGAGTGTCAAGTGGGGCCGCTTGCATGAGATTCTGACGAGGTCTCTAGAGCACCCATGAATACCGAGCACGCGCAGGGCCTAGTAGCGCACCACCACGGAAACAGCAAGAATTGTGGGGGTGTAATGTGATAGTAAAACCTCTAACATATAATATGTGTCTTGGGTTCCATAGCTTGCTAAACCAATTCACTGTATGTTAAGTTTTATCTGTCAAGGACTGGTTCCATAGCTTGCTACACAGCTCCGATGCATTACATCTACGACATGTTAACCCTGGAAACCTCTTTTATAAATTTCTTTTTCAAACTTTTGAAATATGTGGGGGATTGTTGTAAATTTTGTGATATTTCAAAGTTTCTAAGTGAATTTTGTGAAACAATAATTTATGTAAAATAAATTTTACTTAATGATATATTATATTTGTTGAGCTTACTTGAGCCTACCCAAAAATTCCAATTTCTACAACATCTAAATATTTTTTCCACTTGCTTGACATTAGTGGGGGATTGTTGGAATAATGGCATTCAAGTGTGAGGGAGTTACAAAATATAATTTTATTATTAACAATAAATATTTTATTATTTCGTAATTGCAATATTAAACCAGCAACAATAAATATTTTATTATTTTGTAACCGCAAAATTAAATCCGTTTTAATTTTGTAACAGTAAATTAAATCGATTTTATTTTACAACGGCCATTTTATTACGCCGTTTTATTGCTATTAATTTCGTAACAGATATTTTAATATTATAATTGATTTGTAACAGTTGTTTTAATGGTATCAGCTATATGCTTAGCCTATATAAACACCACTCGAGTAGCGCTTGAGATAGATCGAAAAACCGATTTCTCTCTTGCACTCTCTCCTTCCGAATTATTTCTGGGTTCATCTCCTGTCGCTTAAACACTTCCAATCTTGCCAGTTCGGAGCCCTCAGTTGCTACTGCAATCTGAGACGAGACCGGTTGTACCTCGGGGAATTTGCGCTATTGAGGCGGATAAATTCTTCAGGGCAGTCGCAAGACGCCTCCGGTTGTTTATCTAACGTTTGCTTTGTTCGCAGGTTTTGATTCGACAGCTTCTGTCTCTCAGGTTCGACAGCATCTGTCTCAGCAGAGTTGGTTCGACAGCATCTGTCTCTCAGGTTCGACTACAGCCGTTTCTGCAGATTCAACCATTTGTCTCTGCAGGTTCGACTACAGCTGTCTCTACTGGTTCGACTGCTTCTGTCTCTGCAGGTCCGACTGCTTCTGTCTCTGCAGGTTCGACTGCTTCTGTCTCTGCAGGTTCGACTACAGCTGTCTCTGCAGATTCGACCGCTTCTGTCTCTACAGGTTCAACTGCTTCTGTCTCTGCAGGTTCGACTACAGCTGTCTCTCCAGATTCGACTGCTTCTGTCTCTGCAGATTCGACTACATCTGTCTCTGGAGATTCGATTTCATCTGTCTTTGCATATTCGACTACAGTAGTTTCCCTGTTTAGTTTGAGTTATCTTTGTTCGATGAAGCTAAAAGAAACTACTTCATGATACTTCAAATCTATAGATATACACAAATATTTAGTGGTCTCTTACTTCATAAACTAATCATAGCACCTTTATGCATATGTCTTTGATTTCTCACAAGTAAATGGAGATTTTTTATTAGTTTGAAGTCTTCCACAAATTTTCTAGATATTTCGTTTTCTATTTAAATGTAAACCATGTATAAATCTTTTTAATTCCTAAGTGCAGAAATTTTTTTTATGGATTAAATATGTTTTTGGTTTCTATAAAATTTGAGTTTTTGGTTTTAGTCTCTAAAAAAAATTCATACTTTTAATCTCCCAAATATTTGTTTTTCCATCAATTTTAGTCCCTTACAAGTTTTAATAACAATTTTCTGAACTTTTTATGATACTTCTAAGCGCTATTAAAAGTCATGAAAAAATAAAATTGATGAAAAAGATCTTGAGATACCTAAAGTAAGGAACTAAAACCAAAATACTAACTTTTATAAGGCCAAAAATGATATTTAACTCTTTTTTTTATTTAATTTTCAACAATCAATTAGAAAACAAAAGATAAAAAAGATTTAATCCTCTTCGACCCTTCCCTCTTCAAAAAAACAACTACACTTTGCAATTCAACAATGGAGTCCCGTGCTTATCCAAAAAAAAAACAATGGAGTCCCGTCAAACAAAAAAATAATCAATGGAATGGAATAAAATAGCACTGACCTTTAAAGCTTACAAGTCAAATGACGAGTAGAAACTCTTATAGTGATGTTTTCATAATTAATTATTTCTCTTTCATTCTTTAAATAAAACTAGTTTTAGTTCCGGTGCAGAGCACGGGGCATATAAATGTATAACACATTAATATTTGTACTATGTAAATTAATATAGGTAGTATACAGTAAATTATATGTAAATTCATTATTTTTTGTGTGCTGTTTTTGAATGGAAAATTCTTTAACCTCCAACTGTTTAGCATCTCGATCACTTTACGTATTTTACTAATTTTTTTTTACCAAATCAGTTATTGAAGAGTGAAGTCCGCGTATTTGAACATCTAAAATTTTTTGCGGACTCTAAAAAATCACAAAAAATTAAACAAAAAAAAACCCAAAAACGTGGAAGTTTGGTGCGAAGTGCCGATTGAAGCTACGGTAGTCGCATATAATATAAACACTAATTTAAGTTTGCTTTTAATATCAGTTGATCCAAAGTGATCAAAATAAAAGCCATAATGAAAAATATGCGATTAATAAAAATAAACATTATTTAAAAAAAGCATTAAAATATGAACAGTTAAATTTTTCTTAATTATAAAGTTAACGAAAACATACTCCTTAGCATCTCGACTACTTTACGTATTTTCTTAGTAAATAATTTTTTTTTACCAAATCAGTTATTAAAGGTTCACCAAAACATACTACTTAGCATCTCAATCACTTTACGTATTTTCTTACTAAATAGTTTTTTTTACCAAACCAGTTATTGAAGAATGAATTCCGCGTATTTGAACATCTAATTTTTTTTCGGACTCTTAAATATCAGAAAAAATTTAAACAAAAAAAACACAAAAACGTGAAAGTTTGGTGCGAAGTACATATTGAAGTCGCAGTACTCACATATAATATAAACACTAAATTAAGTTTGCTTTTAATACCGGTTAATCTAAAGTAATCAAAATAAAAGCCATAAAAAATGCTATTAGTAAATCAATACTACACTAATTTAAAAGGAAAAAAGGGAACATTATTTAAGAAAGACATTAAAATAAAAAACAAAAAAAAATGCCAGTTGATCCAAAGTGATCAAAATAAAAGTCATAAAGAAAAAATATGCTATTAGTAAATTAATACTACACTACATTAAAAGGAAAAAAAGAAACATTATTTAAAAAAGCATTAAATTTTTCTGAACTCTAAAGTTCACGAAAACATACTTTTTAGCATCTCGATCACTTTACGTATTTTCTTACTAAATAATTTTATTTTACCAAACCAGTTATTAAAGGTTCACCAAAACATACTACTTAGCATCTCTGTCACTTAATTCAAAGTCATCAAGGCCATAAAAAATATCCTTGTACTCGCATAAAATATAAACACTAATTTAAGTTTGCTTTTTAATACCAATTAATTCAAAGTCATCAAGGCCATAAAAAATATCCTTTTAGTAAATGAATACTACACTAATTTAAAAGAAAAAAGAGAAATATTATTTAAAAAACATTAAAATATAAATAAATAAATAAAACTGAATTTGGCGCGGGAGCGCGACTGCAGGCTGACTGCAGAGCGGCTCCCGCATATTAAATAGGATGACCAATAAGCACCTCCCACACTATCAGATGATTTTATTCGTGAGTAGGTATTTTCGTATCGCTGAAGTTGCCAATACAAACAGAAGTAACCGAAGTCTCCTTATATCGTTTTACATGATATGAGACAAAAATAATAATATAATAAACAAGTTCTTTTAGTAGGGAACTAGGTCTCTCATTGAACCACTATAGTTAACCATAGTATATTGTGTAAGATATTATGAGTGATTATAATTGATTCAATCAGTATTAAATCTCGACCATCGATGATATATTATACGGTCAATTTTAATGGCTCAATTGTGAGGTGATTAGTTGATCAGCAGCATTACAAATAGTACAAAATCAATGAACACGTAAATGCTTCTTATTTTTCCTTTCAAATATCAATACCTCTCTCTTACTCTTCTTCTTCTTCAACACCATTTACGTGCCTTTCATTTCCTTCCTCTGTTTTCCTCTCTCACAAATGAACATGAATTCTCTCTTCTAAACATGATTTTCACTTCATGTTGATCAAACCTTTTTACAAGTCTTTCTCATTCTCTATTTTGCATATTTGAAAAGTACACAAGAGGCTAATTACTCTAGTCTTGAATCACAGAGAATGTTTCCAATGAGAGTGTGGCTAGCTTTTGTGTTGATTATATCAGGAACCATTGGAGCTTCTTTGCATACTGTGGAAGGAAAACCTCGAAGGATTCTTTTGGATACAGATGTTGATACTGATGATTTCTTTGCTCTGCTTTATCTCTTGAAGCTCAACAGATCAGAATTTCAATTAGAGGTTAGCAAATTTAAAAAAAAAAAGTTACCTCATTTATTCCCTCTTTTTATGTGCTTTTCATTATTGCTTTAACTGTAAATCATTGACCCCTAAATTGCAATAGTATTAAGCAAATCTTACTGTGGGGATTGAGAAAGATTGACTTTTTATTCTGTTGGTTTAATCAAGGAACGCAATGTCCAATTAGGTTACTCAGTTGGTGAGTTAATGAGTTAAGAGACACTGAAAAAGTTTAAGCAAGATTTTGAACTTCGAATCCTAGCAACTAAAATTTTCACTAAATAATTAATCACTAATATTTGTCAATAAAGGTTGGCTCAGTTGGTATGGAGCTGACTCATTCCCCACAAGGGCGTGAGTTAACACTCGCTCCAGCGTGATGACCTTTTTGGTGGGTGATCTGTAAGTACTTCTGTAAGCGCCGTGAGGCCTGCCCTAACCCTGGTGAACCTCCGAAGCCCAACTCATGTAAACTTTTTTGTACAACAAAAATAAAAAAATAAAATAGGGCAGTGGGGTGTACTTTTTCTTTTAGTTAAATAAGGGGTGTGTTTCTTTAAAAGTTCAGTTTGTCTCTATGTGTTGTCAAACCAAGACAAGTTGATCTTATGACGTTGACCGACATTGATTATTTGGCTTGACTTGGTGGATCATTTATGTAGTACATTTGTTAATTGGATTTTTGTGTTGTTTGCATTGCAGGGAATCACTATCAATGCAAATGCTTGGACTAATGCTGGCCATGGTGTGAATCAAATTTATGACTTGCTTTACATGATGGGGAGAGATGACATAGCAGTTGGAGTGGGAGGTGAGGGTGGAATACTACCAAATGGTACCATACTTCCAAATGTTGGTGGATATCTTCCAATTATAGAACAAGTATGTACTATTTGCACTGTGACTGTTTTCTTCTCTTTTTTGAATATTTTTTCTAAACCTCCTGATAGCACTCACACAGACAACACTTGACACTAACACGTAGACGTCGATTTTAATTTAAAAAATGCAAGTAATTAACGTGTCAGACACCAGACACGTCTTCAACTTGAAGTGTCGATGCTACATAGCCTCCAAATTAATAGACAATTAGAAATACACAACATTTATAGTTAGTTCAGTAATCTGCTAAACCATGTCCTTTAATTATACTTTGGAGTTTGGATTGGAAGAATGTAGTAAATTATAGCAACAACAAAAGTAACTGTTTTGCAATTAGTAGTTATGTTACTTTCATGATTGATATGTTAAGTGGTATTTCATTGAATAATTAGGGAATGACAACAACTGGAGGTTGCAGATACAGGCAAGCTATTCCTGTAGGTATTAGAGGGCGCTTGGATGTCGATACAAACTATGGCATTCGGAAAGCTTTCCTACCACAGGTAAAGCATACCTTCGAATTCGAGATTTCACTTTAGGTTTTAAATCGCGATCATGGTTGTGGTCATATCTCGATTCTTAATATTACAGAGAATCACAGTCCATCGCAGAAGACATCAAAACTATGATGTTGCGGTCCAAATTGTAATTGCACACATTTTTTTAAAACCTTGAGAATGCATGCATTTTCCTTTAGAAAAAAATTTCATGTCAGCATAAATGATATTCTTGGCAACTCAAGCTGTTATCTAAGACTTGAAACAGTACAATTATATACAAACTGTTTTGTGAATTGATTCATTATCACTAGTACTTATTTTGTTGCTGTTTTCATCATGAAATTAGGGCCAAAGGAAATATACTCCCCTAAGACAACCAACTGCTCAGCAAGTGCTGATTGACAAAATATCAGAAGGTCCTATAACTGTAATTTTGATTGGATCACATACAAACTTAGCCATTTTCCTTATGAAAAATCCACAAATACAGAAAAATGTGGAGCATATTTACATAATGGGGGGTGGTGTGAGGGCAAGAAATCCAACTGGTTGTTGCCCCAAAAATTCTTCCTCTTCATGTGTATCTAGGCAGTGTGGTGACCTTGGTAATTTGTTTTCAAATTATAATGCTAACCCTTATGCAGAATTCAACATATTTGGAGACCCTTTTGCAGCATATCAGGTCAGTCTTTTTTACATTTTCCTCAAAGTTATCATAAATCCTACATAATGTCATTCATGTTTCAGCCATTTATCAGATAAATAGTATAATTTAACTTCATTTTGAATAAGTCATTATCAAATTAGTGACCAAAAGGTACATGTCATTATAGGTGATACATTCTGGTATTCCTGTTACACTTGTTCCTCTTGATGCAACAAACACAATCCCAATCAGTGAAGAATTTTTTGATGAATTTGAAAAGAGTCAAGACACATATGAGACACAGTATTGTTTTAAGTCCTTGAAAATGGCTCGCGATATTTGGTTCAACGATCAATTCTACACGGTAATTTGTTAATAACTTTGGGATTTGTCTATGGTATGATATGATATGATTTTCTCTCAAAGGAGTTTATAATGATAATAGCTCATTGTTGGCAGAGTTATTTTATGTGGGATTCTTTCACTTGTGGTGTAGCAGTCTCAATCATGAGGAATTCTAATAAAGATAATGGAGAAAATGAATTTGCTGAAATGGAGTATATGAACATAACTGTAATTACTTCTAACAAACCTTATGGAATATCTGATGGCTCCAATCCCTTCTTTGATGGCCTCAAAGTTCCTAAATTTAATCTAAAGAAAGATGGAGTTCATAGTGGTCATGTTCAACAAAGACTTAGAGATCCATTTTGCTTTGTGAAGAATGGAAAAGGAAGGTGTCAGGTAGTCTCTTTTCTTTCTCCTTGCAAACTTAATGTTTAACAAATACATTCATATAATATAAGGTTTATATATATATATATATTATGTAATCAAATGTAATATGTTATATTATAGGATGGTTATACATTAGAAGTGAATGGTAAAGACTCAGTGAAGGTACTTGTTGCCACAAAAGCAAAGCCTAACAAAGATGTAACTAGCCCACTTGACAGAGAATTCTTCAAAAGCTTTTTGAATGTAAGTTCATTATCCATTGTTCATATTTATTATATTCAAAAAGTTTCAAGACCAATTGATCATACTTTTTTATAATAAATTTTATAAAAGGAAACTAATCACTGAATTATTTGTACTTTGATTTTTGTCGGGTCTTAAAAATGATATGATCTTATGAGTATCTGAAATTTGCTTTCTGTTGTTGTTAACAGATTCTAAAGCAACCACAAAATGCTGGGAGGTTCAACTTCACTACACAGTTTCCTTGCTATGAAGAAGTAACTTATAGGCCAGATTTTCAAAACAAGACATTGGGGAAACCTGTTGTGTTTGACATGGACATGAGTGCAGGAGATTTTCTTGCTCTATTTTACCTCCTAAAAGTTCCTGTTGAAGTGATCAACCTTAAGGTATTTTGATATCTCATGCTTATACTTTGTTTGAATTGCCCTTTCTACAGCATGGAAAATGGGTCCAAATGAATAACTCTATGATCTTTTAGCTAAATCATAGGAACTTTCTACTTTTCCTTTTTTGGTTCATACAATTTTAGGGTGAGGCAAGAGCACCTCAATCCAAGGTCAAGCCACAACTCTTCGGTTTTGGATTCTCTACATTCTCACAATCACGCTATTGCTGATTTGAAATGTCAGATCAAGATTGGATGGTTCGTGTTTCGACTTTATATTTTGGACTTGATTTACAAAGTCAAAATGTGGGCGTCCAATCTTTGATCTGATGGTCCAGATCGCGTGACTGCGTCAAATGCTTGATAACATGCAAAAACTAATCTAGATTGCCAAGTCAAGATTGAACGACTCATATATTGGCTATGTATTTTGGACTTGATTTACAAAGTCGTAATATGGGCATCCAATCTTTGATCTGACGGTCCAGATCGCATTACATGATACCATACATAAACTAATCTAGACTATTAGATCAATATTGGATAGATCACGATATAATTTTGCATTTTGGATTCGATTTATCAAAGTTGAAATGTGGTCGTCTGATCTTTATCCGATGGTCCAAATTGCATGAGTGTGTCAAATGTGTGCTCCCTGACCACTGCTTATATTTTGTGTAGTTATGTCCGTTGTTACCTGCCACTTTACCAAAGTTGAAATGTGCTTGTCTGATCTTTATCCGATGGTCCAAATTGCATGAGTGTGTCAAATATGTGACTCATTGACCACTGCTTATATTTTGTGTAGTTCTGTCAGTTGTTACCTGCCACTTGAATCCTAAAATTTATTATGCTAAATAATGTATTTGGGGTTAATTGTTTGTACTTTTAAGGCAATCATTGTGAGCCAAACAGGGTGGGCAAATGGTGCAACAATAGATATCATCTATGACTTACTACACATGATGGGACGTGATGATATACCAGTTGGTTTAGGTGATGCTTTTGCAATGAATCAATCAGACCCAATATTTACACTTGTTGGAGACTGCAAGTATATTAAAGCCATTCCTCATGGAAATGGTGGCCTTATTGACTCTGACACTCTCTATGGACTTGCTCGTCATCTGCCACGTAGTCCCAGAAGGTCTTCTCCATTTGTTACTTTAATTTCATGCCTTAAAAGTGCGTCCTCATATCAACGTTATCCTGGTTCTGAAATTATTGAAACCATTATGGTTTTGTGGGCAATGAAGGCTGATTATATTATCATCAAAGAAATAATGAAATGTCTTATCTAACTGTAGTATGTGTACAGTGTACTTTACGCAAAAAAATAACCTGTTTCAATTGGACAGTTTCCTTTCACTACTTCTTTAGAAAAAATTTCTGGGAAAGTTGTGAAAAATAAAAAAATATTATCAAGACATTGTCTAGTTTGTGCAGTAAATCAATTCTTAAGAGGAAAGTAGGCGTAAACATATACTGAAACATGAAACCCATGACTTTGCACACCTTCAATTTTTTCATCATGGTTATAATATCTATTTTGCTCTCAAAGTGTGCATCATGCACCTTTAAACCTTTGGCACACTTACAATAAGACTTTTTAGAACCATGCTTTAAAATTTCTAGATTTTTTTTCTTTTTAACCAGCAATATATTAACATTTTGACATGCAACTCAGGTACACAGCAGAAAACTCTGTTAAGTTTGGAGCTCCTCGAGATACCGATCACCCCAAACTCAGACAACCCCTAGCTATGGAAATTTGGGAGTCTGTATTGCAAACATTGAAACCAGGGTCTAAGATTACAGTATTAGCCAATGGACCCTTGACTAATCTGGCAAAGGTTTTATCACTGAAAAACATAAGCTCACGAATTCAGGTAAGTTATCTTGTTAATACATTTGTTTTACAAACTTCTATAATAGTGATTTCATGCCAAATGAGCAACAACAATCATCAACAGTTAGAATTGAGCGAAAAGTAAACAATAAAATTGACTATTCTAACTTGATTCTGCCTAAACATTTTACAATGCCAATGCAGTTAAGAAATTATGCTGGTTATAATTTGTAGAGATGTGGCATAACAGTTATAAAATGTTTCAGGAGGTTTATGTAGTGGGAGGACATATCAGCAGGAATGCCAGTGACAAAGGAAATGTCTTTTCTGTTCCTTCCAATCAGTATGCAGAGTTTAATATGTTTTTGGATCCTTTAGCAGCCAAGAAAGTGTTTCAATCAGAAGTTAACATCACACTCATTCCACTCAATATCCAGCGTAAAGCGAGTTCGTTTTCAAGTAGTTTATGCTGGTTGTGTAGGATAGAAAAAACACCCGAAGCCGTGTTTTCCAAGCGTCTGCTGTCAAGGCTACACCGTTTGAAGCAAAACCATTACAGATATAAACATATGGTATAAATGCATATTTAGTAGTGATTTCTAGCTATGATGCACCGACACAGACACGTACACCGAACACGACACTGACACGTACACCGAACACGACACTAAAACTGACACGTAGACACCAGAAATAATTTGAAAAATGGGCGTAGTTGAAGTGTCGGTGTCTGACACGACACCAAACTCAACATGACGTGTCAGTGCTTCAGAGATTTCTAGCCCCCTTCACCCTAAAACTTAAATATTGAACCAGAAGAGAACAAATTAACTTTAGTATCTTGGCGCAACGACAAGGTTGTTGCCTTATGACCTGGAGGTCACAAATTCAAATCTTGGAAACAGTCTCTCTACTAACGAGTTTAAGGCTGCTTACGTATACCCTCCCAGAAGAATTGTGCAGGTGGGTACCCATTTTAATAGGATCTCTCTTGCTTAGAAACACAGTGATTATAAGAATTTGTATTTGGTAGTATATCATTTGGTTTGCTATATTGTTTCTGCTGCTTAATTGGTTTGTGTTTTGTGTTTATATGTTATAGGACACATTCTTGGGAGAAATTCTAGGTGCTGTTGTCCTAGCTGATGGCCCTTCAAGCCTAAATGCAAAGTTTGATGTGAAAAAAGTGAAAGTTTTGGCAGAAGGGGTTGAATCTATTGATGGAAAAATGGTGGTGGACGAGAAATATGGAAAATTGGTGAGAATTGTAAGCCATGTTTATGCCAAAATTTACCATGAGATGTATGCAAAGAGGCTAGGTGATCCGAACCAAACAGCTAAGGTAGGAAGCTTTGAAGAACAAAGGAGGAAATGGAGTCATCCATGTTAAAAGGCACTCATTCATGATTGTGCATCTTTTTCCTATTTTATTCATGAGGCTTTCATGATTGATAAAAGTTCAAAAAAGATTTCTAAGTTTAATATAGAAAAAAAGAACCTTGATACCAACATTGGATATGAAAAAAAAATGCAAGTTATTGAATTACCTCAGTTTGAAGCCCATTTGGCTGTCATCTCATTGCTACCATTTAATTCCCAAAAGATAATTGTACCAATCTTAAATAGCACATGTATAACAGTACATTATAAATATGATAATTTATATAATTTACTTTACATGCTTAACTTGAAAGCAATTAAAAAGTTTAGATGATCAGAGCATTAAACTTCATTAGAGCATGAGGAAGATTACAAATTATTAAAGTGCATTCTTGTGAAGAAAAGGTACATTGGATGAAACTAAGGACATAAGATGATAACAGAGAATAGGATCACAGTACAAGCCTCTCTACAAATTCACCCACTTAGAAACTCAAACCATTAATTTAAAAACATTCACGTTGATTCGTCTACTAGCTAAACAGTTAAGCTATATCCAAGTAGTTTTGTCATTCTAACTTGTGCACAACTTGTGTGAAGATTAACAGCTTACGCATTTTTCAACCATTTATCAGATAAATGAATGCTGTGAACCAGACATAAAAAACACATTTGTCTCAGTAAATCAAGAAAAGGAGTTTAGCAATGAATAAAATATCGGTTAAAGAACCATGCACTACTAAAAGTGTAAAACATTTTTACTCGATCATCCAATCATATTTCACCATGACACACTTTGTTACCATATTTCTTAAAATATCTCAACACATTTGTCTCAGCAAACCAACAAGACCTTAAGCACCTCTCTTGCTTGTAGTATATTTGCATTTGCATTCCAACGCCTGCTGCTGCTTTTACTGCTTCCTATAATTATCACTGGGAAAGGGTGGTTGGACAAGGCTTTCCACCCAAATAATGGCTTCATCAAAATTTGGCATTCCTGGATTTGTAACATGACTCACTTGTTTGCTTTTGAAGTTATACCAAATCAGTTTATTAAGATGTTCAAACAGAACCTTCATTCCATCGCTGGAGTAACCCAAAGGCTTCACACAACTCAAAGGTCTACTCAACTTAAGGCATTTCACCGAAGTTAACACTTTAAACCAACTATCTTTAGATCCATACTGTTTCATCACCCAAAAATCAATTCCGGTAATATGATAATAATTAACAATCATGCTCAAACACCCTCCCAATTGCGACACTTGAATTTTGAAACCCTCTCCTAATTCTGGAAGAGGCACTTCATTGAACACCTCGAATCTAAGGTCAAATGCAACAATCAATTTAGAGCAAGTAAATTCGGGATTCTTGGTGACGACCCAATGTACTGCGTGGTCAACGAAAACACCCATGTTTGCGGTGTTTGCGCACCAGTAGAGTCCATAAGGCATGTTGGGAAGGGTTTTCCACGCATTGGTTTTACAGTTGAAGAGACCCACTTTGTATCCGAAAGGACAAATTTTCACAAGTTTGTAGTCTTCCGTGAAGGAGTCAAAGCCGAAGCCGTAGAAGCAGGCGTAGAAGCCGGATGGAATAATCCAATGCATACGAAGGGAAGGGTTCCAGATGGCTATGTCATTGAAGCGATTTTTGATGCACAGGAGGCCGTTACAGGAGCCGATGATAATTATGTGGTTTTCAAATAACTTGAGAGGTTTGTTGAGGGGAACGGCGTTGCCTGGGGTTGTTAAATCGACAGCGTAGAGTTCGGAATTGTCGCGGAGGATGAGGTTGAAATTCAATTTGTGGAAATTGTTGAAGTGAAGGGTTTTGAAGTGGTCGCTGTCGATTAGAAATCGACATGATTTTGAGATTGATCGGAATTGGAGGAGGGACCTTACTGGTAAACGTGAGAAGATGTTGGCGATGACATCGGCCGGAAGATCTGCCATTGGCAAGGAGCGAAGGGGATTGGGAAGAAACGTATATGCTAGGGTTTTGAATTTTTGTTAGTTTATTAAAGGGTAAATATCGCTTTTGGTCCTTTATCTTTGCTCTTGGTTTCACTTTGGTCCTTTATCTTTTTTTGGGTCCGTTTTGGTTCTTTATATTTCATTTTCGTTTCACTTTGGTCCCTGACGTTAGTTTTAGTTAACGGACGCCGCGGTAGCAGTTAACTGCTGATGTGGCATCCTCAATTCATTAAATGACGTGGCAGGCATAGGGACACTCATTTCCACATCAGCAAATTCGTTTATTAATTTAAATAAAACATAACACAAACATAAAACATAAAACAAAAAACATAAACCGTAAAATCAAAATCAAGAATTCCAACATCATCAACAAATTGAACGATTGAACAGATTCCAACATCATCAACGAACCCAGATTCCGTTTTGCTGTTCAATCGTTTATGGGTTTTGACCTCAGAATCGTTTTGATGGGTTCACTAGTACGATGGGTTTTTTGAAAACCGGGGAACAAAACTCAGATTCGTTTTGAAGAACGATGGGTTTTTTGAATCTCAGATTCGTTTTGAAGAAAAAGATTCAGATCTTAAAACTTTAAACGATTCAGATTTGAAGTTTAAAACTTAAAACGAAAATTATACAAAACGATTCAAAACGAAAACGATGCAAAACAAAAACGATTCAAAATGAAAAATGATATAAAACGAGATCTTCAAGAGATCTGATCGCAAATCTGGGTTTCTGATTGTTGATGGTGGTGGTTCTGTTCTTCGTTTAATGAAGATGGGCTTCTTCAGTTTCTGTTCTTCCAGATCTGTTCTTCTTTTAAAAAATATGGGGGACCAAACTGAAACTAAAAGAAAACGTAGAGGGCCAAACTGAAACTAAAAGAAAACGTAGAGGACCAAACTGAAACTAAATTGAAAATGCAACTCTGCATCAATGGCGAAAAGGAAGAAACTCATTGTTTTACGAAATTGATTTAGGGCTTCTTTAGATCTCTTTCTTGCGATCAACACCCATCCAAGATCAAACAAAACGGTTGCCTAAATCACTAGATTCAATTAATGGAAAACATGTTGAATGTTTTTAGTTTTATTTTACTGTTTTTAGTTTTATTTAGATTTTGTGTTTTCTGTGTTTGAAGATGTTGAATGTTTTGGAAAACGAAAGAAAACACAGTGGAAAAATTCTGGGTTTGAAGATGTTGGATGCTGGAAATCGTTGTTCTTCGTTTGATGTTGGTGTTGGTGTTGCTGGAAATCGTTGTTCTTCATTTGGGTTGGTGTTGGTGTTGGTTTTTTGATGTTCTTCTTTTCTGGGTTGAACGTGTTCTTCTTATTTGTGTTTCTGGGTTATGTTTTATGTTATTTGTGTTTTGTTATTTGTTTATGTTAATTGTTTATGTTATTAGTTTTTGTTATTTGTTTTTTGTTATTTGTTAAATTTTAATTTCTGATGTGTAATTTCATTAACAATTGAATAATATATTTTTTGTCATGTCATTTAATGAAAAATGGACGCCACGTCAGCACTTAACTGCCACCGTGGCGTCCGTTAACTAAAACTAACGTCAGGGACCAAAGTGAAACGAAAATGAAACATAAAGGACCACAACGGACCAAGAAAAAGATAAATGACCAAAGTGAAACCAAGAGCAAAGATAAAGGACTAAAAGTGATATTTAGCCTTTATTAAACTAGTATTTTACCCGTGCATACGTACAGGTGATACTGTATAGTCGGTGTATTGCCATGAAGTCATAATAGTAATTTGGAAAATAATCATAAGTTGTGAACAATGTCCAAAATGTGTGTTTTGAAATTCAAAGTGGAAAGAGATAGGTATTATGTCATATAACATATAAATAAAAATTATATTGAGTCGAAAAAAATAAAGGAGATTGACAATCAGAATTACATTGATCCATAATAATGTATTTGGACATTAGAGGTAAAATATGCATCCCCGTTGACACTCCCGTTTGCATACTCGTTGACCCTCCCGTTGGCACTCCCGTTGACGCTCTCGTTGCCACTCTCGTTGCAGCTCCCATTGCCAGTCTCTCGTTGTCGCTCCTGTTGCCACATGTTAACTCATATTATTCTATATGATTTAATATTAATTAAATCATATTCGTTTAATTATAAGTAAGTTATTTTGTAAAGTTTGGTTGGCTAAAGCTGTATTTTTATAATTTTTAGTGGTTAAATTGATTGATTTTAATAGTTTTAATAGAGAGATTATAGTAAATAATAAATTTTAGATAGAGTAAAAATGAAGAAAAAAGAAAATAAGATTTTCTAAAATATGCATCCACGTTGGCACTCTCCTTGCCTCTCTTGTTCCCACTCATGTTCCCGTTGTCACTCTCGTTGCCGATTCCATTGCCAGTCTCGCATTGCCGCTCTCGTTGTGTTGCAAAATTTGTCTTTTCGCGGTGAATTTACTAAAATAGTTGTGTTGCCAAAAGTTAAAACAAAATCGGTATCTTCTTATAATATTAATAATGCAGTAAAAGGTAAAATATGCAGCCCGTCGCTCTCGTTCCCTCTCTTGTTGGCACTCCCGTTGCGGCTCTCTTTGCCGATCTCGTTGTCAGTCTCTCGTTGCCGCTCCCGTTGCCACATGTTTTCTCCTTTTTTCTATATGATTTAATTTTACAATTGTTAGTGGTTAAATTGATTGATTTTATTTATTACATGAAAAATTGATTGATTTTAGTAGTTTTAATAGAGAGATTATAGTAAATAGTAAATTTTAAATTATTTAATTATTGAGTGTCATATTAATTTAATAATTTATTTTTTTGGAAGAAATAATTTTCAAACTATTGTTTGAGGTATGGTTTTTTTTGACAATTGGTAATAGTTAAATTGATTAATTTTAGTAGTTTGAGTAAATTATAGAAATAGTTAAAAAAATATGTTTTTAGTAAAAAAAACTGACAAAAAAGTGGTTTTTTATGGAAAGAAAAACTGAAAAAAATTTGGAAAAAAACCTGAAAAAAAAGTTGGTTTTAAAATTTGCTGTTTTTTGTCCTTTTGCTGCGTCAGTTGCAGCTTCTGATTGCAGCTTTCAATCAGTTTTTTGTCCCTCACTTTTTTGTCCCTCTATCGTTGCCACTCCCGTGGCCTCTCCCGTTGGCGCTCTCGTTGCCACTCTCATTGGCGCTCTCGTTGGCACTCCCATTGGCATTCCCGTTGGCAGTTTACTCTTTTTTAGTAATTATAAAATAGTTATTTGGTAATTTTTTGTAGTGGTTAAATTGATAGATTTTAACAAGAGTAGTTAAATTGATTAGTTTTAGTAGTTATTTTGTAATTTTTGGTAGGGGTTAAAGTTTTTTTACAATTCTTTTTTTGACAATGGATAGTGGCTAATTGATTTATAGTGACTAATTATTTTATTAATTTTAGTAATTTGAGTAGATTATAAAAATAGTGAAAACTGATTTATAGTGACTAATTGTTTTTATAAAAATACTGACAACCTTTTTTTTAAAAAAAATTAAAAAAACTGTGTATAATTTTTTTAAAAAATAATATGTTTTTAAAAAAAATTGAATTTTTTAAAAAAAACTGTATTGGCACTGTAGCGCGCCAGAAACGTCACTGTAGCGCACTGTAGTGATAATGTAGCATTGTGTCTTTATATGGTGAATTGTCTATTTTGCCCCTAAATTGTGACAAATGTCAAAATTTGGTGATGTCTAAAAATGTAAATGTGCTAGCATATGTTTTGATTATATAGAAATTAGTAGTTTTTTTACAATTCATTTTTTGACAATGTATAGTAGCTAATTGATTTATAGTGATTAATTATTTTATTAATTTTACTAGTTTGAGTAGATTATAAAATAGTGAAAATTGATTTATAGTGACTAATTGTTTTTATAAAAATACTGACAACCGTTTTTTAAAAAAAATTAAAAAAACAATGTATAATTTTATTTTTGAAAAATCATTTTTTTAAAAAAATTGAATTTTAAAAAAAAAACTGTATTGGTACTGTAGCGCGTCAGAAACGTCACTGTAGCCTGTAGTGATACTGTATCATTTTGTCTTTATATGGTGAATTGTTTATTTTCCCCCTAAATTGTGACAAATGTCAAAATTTGGTGATATCTAAAAATGTAAATGTGCTAGCATATCTTTTGATTATATAGAAAGTAGACTCCAAAAACAACGAAATGAATGTTACATTTATTTGATTATAGTTATAGTAGAAAAAAATACTATAAAATAACTTCATTTTGAATTGTCAATCAATCATGAGGAACTCCAATAAAAATAATGGAGTTCAAATGTAGAGTATATGAACATAAGTTATTCTAAAAAAACATAAGATGTCAGGACTAAATCGCACTAAAACGCTTTTTGTATGGCTTGTGTCCCGACTAATTTAATTATATAGGCTTTTAAAAAAATATAATTAATATTTTTTATTACTATTTACATTTTATATTAATTTTGTACTTTGCGTTAAATTATGATTTTGCTATTTTTTTTGTTAATTTTAACATATTGACTTACATCATTTTTTGACATATTTAATTTTATTATTATAAAATATAATTTAAATAAAATGTCATATAAAGATATTTTCCTAAAAGGTTTTTGTTAGATCTCAAATTAAAATTTAATCTCATCGACCTATTAGCTAGTTAATCTATTTACAAAAACTTACACATGTTCCGAGCTTTCCTTAAAAAATAGTGAATAGGCTTTTAAACGGCCTCTTGGGCATTGTGAGCCGAGTCAAGACACATGTGAGGCACAGTATTCTTTCATTAAAAATGGTTGGCGATATTTTGGTTCGACAATGATATTATATGATTATTTCAAAGGAGTTTATAATGATAATAGCTCATTGTTGGCAAAGTTATTTTATGTGGGACTCTTTCACTTGTGGTGTAGCAATGTAGCAGTATCAATCATGAGGAACTTCAATAAAAATAATGGAGAAAATGAATTTGCTGAAATGGAGTATATGAACATTAACATAACTGTAGTTACTTCAAACAAACCTTATGAAATATCTGATGGCTCCAATCCCTTCTTTGATGGTCTAAAAGTTCCTAAATTTAATCTAAAGAAAGGTTGGAGTTCATAGTGGTCATGTTCAACAAAGACTTCGAGATCCATTTTGCTTTGTGAAGAATGGAAAAGGAAGGTGTCAGCCTGTCAGGTAGTCTTTTTTCTTTCTCCTACCATACTTAATGTTATACAATTAGAAACACATTAATATAATAAAATGTTTATATATTATGTAATCTAAACATATTAAGCCTATGTTGAAAGTGTCGCGTATTGTCCCACGTATGTCGCATTTTCATTTTATACGTATCGGCCATTGTGCTTCTCTTTGTTATTTTCATGCTGCCCTTCACTTGAATGCTCTTCTCATATGTATTCCTCAGGATATCCATTATGTGTGTTGCATTGAATGTTTTCTTCCTTTCTCTTTCTTGCTGGATTTGCATTGAGTGTTTCCTGTGTTATTAATTATGGGGCGTTTGGGGTTCTGAGACTCCTCCTTCATTTCAAGTCTTTATTCATTTATTAAGTTTTTTCCTGTTGTTCAATCGGGCTCTGTGTTGCGTAAATATTTTTGGAGTGTTCTCTGTTTCATGACTCACTAGTGCAAAAAAAGGATTTAAAGTCAGGCGAAAAGGGGATTTAAAGTCAGGCGCTTTTATTAAGTCGACTTTGTATGTAAGGAGTTTTAAAGTCAAGCGGTAGCCTGACTTCGTAAGTCTGATTTAAAGTCAAGCATTTATTTCGCCTGACTTCGTAAGTCAGTTTTAAAGTCAAGCATTTATTTCGCCTGACTTCTTAAGTCAGTTTTAAAGTCAAGCATTTATTTCGCCTGACTTCGTAAGTCAGTTTTAAAGTCAAGCATTTATTTCGCCTGACTTCTTAAGTCAGTTTTAAAGTCAAGCATTTATTTCGCCTGACTTCTTAAGTCTGTTTTAAAGTCAAGCATTATTGCGCCTGACTTTAAAAGTTTTTTTTTCTTCAAATTTTGGTTTAATCTCCCTACATATACACTACAAGTGTCTCAATGTCATTGAAAACGACTCCACTGGGGATCGAACCCAGAATCTCTGGTTCCGTAGACCAGCGCCTTATCCATTGGGCCATGGAGTCAGATTCACGTATTAGACAAAGGGAATTCAAGACCAAATCTAGACCAAGACAAAGGGAATAGAACCTAAGAATAAACATAGTAAAGGAACAGAACCTAACAAGTTCAGGGTTATTCTTAAATCTATGCTTTTCAAACTTCACAATCTATAATGAACTGATGAGCTTAACAAAGTTGTAATCCAAAATGAGAAATAGAATTGTTAAGCAAACAAAGACTACATGTATGATAACAAAGTAAAAAAAACATTAAATTGGTCATGAATCAGATACTAGAAGTTCATTCCAAATAAGGTCCATGTCTAAAGATGGCATTCTACTTAACTGAACAAGTTCATTCCAAATAAGGTCCATGTCTAAAGATGGCATTCTACTTAACTGAACAGCTTCCACATCCAATAACTCATGATGATTGTGATGAACACTTTTGCTTCTCTCAGCTTTATCAGCTCCAAACTTCCACTCCTTTATGATAGAATCCTTACCATTTTTACCAAAACCAATCTAACACAACAAAATTTGTATTACTGGTGTTCAGTTCCTCATAATAAAAACTACCTGGTGTTTAATGAAATCAATTTGTATAGCTAGATACAACCAATGGCAAAATAGAGAACAAGTACAAGAAGCAGTTTCATATACTACTACAGACTTCCACAAAGCAAAATTTTGCATTTGACATGTGAAAAGAAGAGGAATTAACCCAAACAAAACAGCATTTTAACTCAAAAACTTAGCTATTGTAAACACCATTTTAACATTTTCGAAACACACGCTGAAATAATTTCTAGCAATAGTTAATTTAAGGCATGTTCAAAAAGAGTTGGAGGAGAAGGGAGGAATTTGGGGTTAGAGACTAATCAGAAGCTACAGGTTTAACATCATAAATTTGATTAAGGCATGTTCATAAAGGCTACCGGTTTAATTCAGTTTAAGCAAATTAGTTTCATGAGGATGCTCCTTTAAGCACCCTTTTGATAGATACCACCCAAGTTATATGTAAGAAAGCTAATTCAATAAGTCCAAAATAATAGATTCTCAAAATGCAAAATAGCAACGGCATAAATCTTACCTCCATTTAGAGGAAACCACAAAACCTAAGAATACCAAAATAAAATCAGAAGCAGCAATCAAAATCAAATAAAAACCAAAATGAAAATAAGAAGATGAAGAAGATTAGAGGAAGCAAATATGCACGGTACCTAGGTTTCTGCAGAATCAGAAAAATAAATTAAAACAAAGTTGGGAGATTGCTTAATTCATGTACATCTGTTACAGAGAGCTTTAAAGAGCAACAATAGCATAGTGGCTTACTTTTAGAGGAAACCGCAAAACCTGTGAACACCAAAACAAAAGACAAATCAGCTGAAGAATAGTTGTAGTGCAAACCTATTTAAGAAGTAGAACAGAGCAAGAGTCATAAACAAAAATGGTATAAGATGTAGATATCATTGTTAGAGATAGAATACCAGCCCCATCCTAACAGCTTAAAGTCTTAGAAAATAATAAATGTGTAGTAAGGTTAGAACTTTTACCTTAAAAAAAACTATCGAATGATATTTTCTGATGTATAATAAAATGCAAATAGCTAGTGAGATCAATAAGAGAATTCCTCATATGACAAACCTATCACATTGAAAGTTAAGTTTCCAATGAAAATCATCGATGACCATCCAGAATAAAACTGCAAATTCAAAGAAAATGAAGTAGAATGAGTTTAAAGAATGCCATTGGAAAATTTCCAGCTTCAATGTATGCTGAAAATATCTAGATCTAAAGCAAATGGGATACACATAAACCCATAGTAGAGGGGCAGTTCAATTTTAAGCAAGCATTTCTAATATAGTGGTCCTACTATATCTTATTTTGAATCATAACTATAATTTCCACTCATACAAAAATCTCTGTTATTCTGAAATCTATAACAAAAATCAGATATATTATATCTTATTTTGAATACACTCAATTTTTGTTTTTTGAATCATAACAAAAATCTATATGTTATTCTGAATTGAAAGGTATGAACTTCCCTAAATCCACTCATACAATAGTTTCCTCTTAAAGTGAGGATACACATAAGCATAAGATCAGAAAATGATATGTTATTAAAAATCAGATATCATAGCAGTTGAAAAATTAGATATCGTCACAAATTAACCTTTTTTTTTGCAGAACACCATTGTAATCAGAAACAATTTTCTATTCAGATTTGAAAGACACGTCTTTTGAAACTTGGAGGAAATAACTAATTGAAAAAATCAAGGCATAAAACAACAAAGTAGTAAAATTTCTATTTCTTAATTCTTGTAGCTCTTAAAGATTATACCCCAATTGACTCCCTTTATGCTATAGTCAGTCAAAATGGTGATTTCCTGACCTTGTTTCAGTTGGAAAGGCTTGCAGCCCTTAAAAACTCCAGTTTCATTCCCATGCCCCTGCAGCAATGTAGATATACCCGAAACACTGAAGTTAAAACAAAAGATACAAATGGTAGGCATACTGTGAACAAAATATTTGTATATTAGTGCACAGAAATGAAAAGCTATCTATCAAAATCAACTACAAAATTAAGTTGTGTTGATAGAATCAACTTTAATCAAATCTTTATGAATCCTTCCCAATAACCCCACCACCGAAATTGCCACCCATATCCACGATGAAGGGATCAATTTCTAAGAGAATGGGGTTGTTAAGAAAAATGATAAATACCTGAGTATGTAAATCCGAAGTCTTCAAATTGAAAGTCTTCACATAATCTCCCAATTCCTCCTACTAAAAAAAAAATCACATTATGAAAGTCTTCACATTATTCAAACAAAATGAGAATAACTAATGACTTTTCACTGTTATCGTAAAACATTCACATTATAAATAGCTTAACAAACCAAAAAGTTAGTAGAACATAATTGTCATTCTTAACTTCAATTGAAAGGCAAAGTTAACACCAAAAGCTAACTTTTTAGCATTAACTCAACACTTTAACCATTTTCTTTTCTTTACTGAAGGCATGAGGAATTCTTTTCCTTTTCACAATCCTTTAAACAATGACAAATCAATAAATTTAGCAAAAGAAGCTTGATGACTGATGAGGACAGGTCATAATCAGAAACTATTTTGTCTGGATAATCAAGTGTAACAGACAATTAAAATCATATACTTATCCAAACAAAAACCATTCCATCAGGCAGTGATCCTGCTTTAGTTGATTGGTGTAAAATCTCCAGCAGTTGGAATGTTTTTGAACCTGGTGCAACACACACTGAGCAGAAGCAAAGTAAAAGCAAAATAGTTAGAAATACTGAAGTCCTCATTCCAAATAAAAGAAATAGGACAAAAACTCATAAAACTGACAAAAAGTATTGGTGCAGCATAATAAGTTGCTTATTATCAAGTACAAAATGATTTGAATGTACATCCAAGAACAGAGGAGGAACCTGTATTGCAAACAAACATTTGTGTGCACAAGTTAAACTCTTGAAAGGTAAGTGCCTAAAGTAAATTACATGCACTAAACCGTCCAGCTTTTCTAACAAAAACAAATCATTTTATATAGTCATGACGTGTGACAGACATTATGTAAACTGGCCCACCATGCTGAGAGCTTCCTATCTTGTAATGTTTCCAATTTCATTTTCTAGCTTTAAGAATTCATGAAACCTGAGACGTTAACATAATAAGAAGCATAAGAAGCACTGAAAAAAAGATGTATTCAGGGGAAACATATTTAAGTTTATTAACTCCTAATGACCAGGGGCAGAAAAATGACAAAAGAACTACAATTTAAAACTCCTAATGACCTTCAATTTGCAGTCTTCATTCAGATGTAGAATAACAATCTCTTACACAAGACATTTGATAAGCACAAAATAATATTCTCACAGGTTAATCAACTTTCCAACAATTGCCAACTAAATCCTAAACTAACAGCAACGACAATCAACATTACGAGTATTTTCCCATTCAACAGAATGTCATGACAAAATCACCTTTTTAATGCTTCTTAGAAAAACATAAAGAGTAATTTCTAAGAGAAACCTATAAATACAAATCTATCAAAAAATTGCTTTACTTTTTAAAGGTGAAACACACCCAAATTCGCTTGAAATTTGTTAACCCTAATTTCCAGAAAAAGGCCCAAATACAATTTTTACTTCTTCCACCAACAACAAAATAAAGCAAAAAAACTAAATTAGGGTTCCTGTTTGGTTGATTTTTAAGAACCCTAGCAGAGAAACAAAGAAGAAACGAAGAGAACGAGATTCAGAGCGATAGAGAGAGAATACCTCAGATGTGCAATTAGGGTTCCTGTTTGGTTGTTTTGTTTAGAGAAGAACAAACAAGGGAACCTGCAAACAGAAACAGTGCTTAGGGTTTCTGATAATAATCAACACAGAAATTCAGGAAGGAGAGTTTTGGGGACCTGAACAGAAAACAACCTTGTAATTAACGAAAATTAAAGCAAAACAATAAGAAGATAACTTAGGGTTCACCTTCACAAAGAGGAAGCCGTGGGAGAGAGAAGCAGCTTCTGAGAGAGCGATTGAAGATTCTGAGAGAGCGACTGAGAACCTGAATCAACGAATCAGCGAATCTTGCAAGAGCGAGAGCGAGAACCTGAACTCTGAGAGAGCGAGAGTGAGAACCTGAGAGAGTGAGGGTGACGGAGAGGAAAGAGGAAGCCACGGAAGAGAAGCGAGAAGAAGAACGAGTCAAAACCAGAGAAGGAGAGCGATTGAAGAGAGGGCGAGAGAAGGAGAACTTGAAGAACGAGAGAGAACGGATTGCGAATAGGGTTCGAGTGTTTTAGGGTTCGAGTGTTTTGGCAATGAAGAGTGAAATTTTTTTTTTTTTATTTTAGTACTTTAAAGGTCAGGCGTGTATACGCCTGACTTCGAAAGTACTAAAACAGAAAAAAAGAATTCACCATTAATTACAAGTTTGCCACCGTGTCTACTTATGTAGTCAGGCGAATACACGCCTGACTTCTAAAGTCTAATTTTTTCCCTATTTTTTCACTTTAGAAGTCAAGCGTGTATCCGCTTGACTTTAAAACTCGCGAGTTTTGCCTCTTAATTACAAGTTTGCCACCGCGTCAACATATAAAGTCAGGCATCTAAGCGTCTGACTTTAAATGTCTAATTCTTTTCCCATTTTTGCACTAGTGACTTGAACGGCGTTTAATGCTCCATTGCATTCCTCTAAATATTGAGCATAAATTCCTTTTGTAGTGTCTCGTTTAGCTCCTGCCTTTCTTGCCATTACCTTGGTTGGCTCTATAAAAGGAACCTATTTTCTTTAGAGAATTGTCTTCTTTGTGGAACTACCTTTCTCTCTTTGCTGGAAACACTTAAACGGTTGTTCCTCGTCCTTGATTCATTGCTTCTTCGATACTATTATATGTCTCTTTGGTTTTTTTGTCTTTTGTTTAATTAGTGTTTTTGTCGACCATAGATGGCTAACAACTTTGGCTTGCTCCGTCCTCCTTTGGCTCGTCCTATTGCTCCAAGAGCTGACGCCTATTTCATAGGACTGGTGCCTGGCATGGTTTGTTTGTGCATCAATAAATACGTTGTTTTTTTTGTGTTGTCTTTCTTCGGCTGTGTTTGGTGTATCATTGTTTTCCTTTTTGTTGGTTTTTTCTTCAGGATATTGGTATCATGCCTGTTAGTTTCTCCCGGCGATATTTCCATCATGTATTTGGTGACGTTGTTTTTTATGATGCTGCGGGAAATCAGCACACTCTTCTGATAACGAGGATGGATGGTAGAAGTTTCATAGATCATGGGTTGGATGCGTTGGGTGCCTTTTATGGCTTGTTTTTTGGTGGTTGGGAAACGCTTGTGCTTGTGTCGCCGGGGCGTTTTTTCATGCAGGTCATGAACAACTATTGTAATGAGGTCATCTATCCTCCTCCACCGGTCGTTCCTAACATTGTTCGACATCATGTTGGCGGTGGTGGTCAACTTGTTTGTGTTGGTAGTAACAGTGTTATTGCTGATGGTCGGATCTCTGTCATTTGGGGGGGAGTGGGGTCCCCTGGTTTGTATGGGATGCCTGAGGATGCCATTCGGCTTTCTAATGGACACATGATGTAGGGGTTGTATGCGGCGTGTTTGGTGGGGTAGTCACTTTGTTGTTGTTGTCGGCGTGTGCCAGGACTTTTGTTTATTGTGCCATTTTTAGGTTGTTTTGATGTTGTACTTTTTAACTGCTCCGTATCTCTTATGTAATTTTACTTAGAGTTGCTCTGGGTCTGTTGTGTTATTTTAGTTTAGCCTGTGTGATGTTATTGTATTGTGGAGTGTAGTGCATTTAACTTTTCCTTTGGTAACAGTTTATGTAGTCCGTGTGCTCCATGTTGACTTATTATGTTAATCTATTATCCTTGTACTTTTCGTTGTGTTGCCCACGAGTGTGCTGGATTTTTACTCCCCATTTCTACATCCTGTTTGTTGTTATTTGTGCCCGTACGGTCTTTTCATTCTATCCCCTGTGTGTCTGCCAAATTCGCTATGTTATTATTCAGAAACTTTCTTGCTTTCACCAGTTTCGAATGGCACTGCACACGGTGCTTCAATTGTGTGATTATTTCCCCTTTTTCGCTGTGGTTACATCATGAATGTTGTCAGGTGGGTCGTCAGAATAAATAATAAAATTACCTCCAAAATGTGTATAGGGGTGGCCTCTTTAAATATTGTGGGATCGTTTTTCATGTATAAATACAAATATGGGTTGCATCTACCCATAACAAACATCTTCTCTTTGGTGACTGAGTTTTTAGGGTTTTGCTTTCGCTATTCTTTACCAGGTTAGTTCATTTGTTTCCTGGAGATGAGTGCCGCTCGATTGTGGAACAATCCTGCCTACCGTTATGATTTGGCCAAAAGGTTTGACCCTTTTTATTTGGAGTTCAAGATGGGTGAGGTTCGTTTATCTCTGTACCTATTCTTCTGTTTTCTGGTATTTTTATCCATGGTTTCTGCTTTTTCCCAAGAGGTTGTTAGGTTACCGCGTCTCTTTACTACTGACCACCTTAACGACGTGGCTTCATCCGTGATGTTGTGTGATCCTGTTGGTAATATGTTTCAAGTTGCCGTAGAAAAAAAGAGAAATTCTCTTTATTTTGTTCAGGGGTAGACTACTGTTGGGAAATATTATGGTCTTGATTTGGGGGGGGGGGGTGGGTTAGAGTAGTTTTTGTTAGATCTGATAGGTTTCTTATCCAGCTCAGGGATAGGCTTGATCAAGAGGTCATCAACCCTTGTCCCCCTAAGGTGTCCTGGATTGGGGAGTCAGCTAGGACAATAGATTCTCGTGATGGAGATTTCATTCTTGCCCATTTTATAGATATTTGTCAAAAGCCCGATTTGTTTCATGTTCTTGAGAAGACTCTAAGTGGGAACGACGTTGTTTCCGGATATCTGGTAATGTTGTTGTCGTCTTTGAACATTTTTTGCAAGTTAAAATTCAGGTTTTCTTGTTTAATGTAATGTTATATCTGTAGGATGGTTATACATTAGAGGTGAATGCTAAAGACTCGGTGAAAGTGAAGGTACTTGTCTTGCGTTAAAAACACACTTAGAGCAAATGTACTCTTTCGCAGAAGTGGTATAAAAGATTATCGTCTCCACAATGATTAACTAACAAGTACCAAACTACTCAAGATTGTATATTGTTTAGACGAACAAATAATTTGATGGTTATAGAAACAAAATTAAAATAAATAAATAAATAACAAGAATTAAAATGCAAGGTTTAATAAATTGGAGAAAGGTTTAGGGTCATGGTTTCACTTGCATGCTTCGATACCCCCTATATCTAATTCTACCTGAATTCCCTTATTTTATTTAATTACCAATCCATTTACTAAATCTATTAATTCGTTTGGTCATTCGCGATTAATATTCTTTTTCCCAAATTAACCTTCGTTTGGTCATGGAAGAATTTAAATTATAGCCACAATTATCCTATAGGTCTACCAACTAATTGCAGTACGGTCGCTGATCAACTAATTGATTATGAATTATTGTCAAAAAAAAACTAATTGATTATGAACATGCAAAGGGTGATCAATCCTAAATATGTGATTAAATCAATAGGACAATGTTAATTGAAATAAAAATAGGAATTCAAACTAGAAATTAGAACATCAAAATATCTCTAAACTTGCAAGATCTACCTAAGACCCTAGAAGAGGATTTAGGTGTCCATAATAGCTATCAAGAACAATGAAATAAAATTAGGAGTCATGAATTACAGAAGTTAAAAATAACTCGGAAGATTAGAGAAAATTCTGATCTTCAGTATTCAGTCTCCTTTTCTGCTCCAAAGCTCTCTCACGATGTCAAGAACGGTCACCGAAAACTCTCTCCCTTACTGTCCGCGTGTGTGACTTTTTTGTTGTGCGGCTTATTATCCACTCTTAGTGTACGGCTTTTGTATCTCTCTTTTATATGCGGATACCGCTTTGCAGTCAGGCTGTAGTCGCGGTTCTGCGCCAACTTTCCATTTACTGCGTTCTTTTTTTAATATTACTTTTAGTGTTTGTAATTTCATTTTTTTTCCTATACATTTTAATACCATTTCCTTTTTAATCTTCTCTTTCTCCTTTCACGATTCCTTTTCAAAAAAAATGCAACCTCTCTTCCATTTTCTTCCTCCTTCTCTATCCTTATTTATATCAATACAAAAATTAAAAAATCCACAATTTCAAACTCACAACAATTAACAAAAAATTACAAAAATGTAAATGTAATAAAAAAATTACACCTAGAACGTTACCAAAAAATTACAGAAACTAAAAAAAATTATATTTAAAATAACAAAAAATTAAAGACTGAGCACACAAGAAAAAAATACAGAGCACACCATTTGAAAGTCTGCATCTACATGATTTGATGAGATCCGTAAAATTATACACTTAGCGTCGGTTATTTTGGACATTTAGCATCGGTTATCGCCCGACGCTAAATGTCGCGATGCTAAAAGTGGGACATTTAGCATCGGTTAAATAACTGACGCTAAATGTCACTTTTAACATCGGGTGTTCAAATAACCAATGCTAAATGTCCATTTCATCACTGTTTTTGCTGTCTGAAAAATGACTTTTAGCATCGGTTATTATGAAAATCGGGTTACTCACTGATTGTCACCATGTAAAGAAACTTTCAAAGTTAAGTGTTGAGTAGAGTTGGAATAGTGAAGAAAATTTGATAAGAGAAGAGAAATAATTAAAGTGAAACGAATTGACTAAGAGTTGTTGGTTAACGATGAAAGTAAGTTTGTAAATACAATATTTGAGTATTCCTATTTTATAAAAGAGAAGTGTTTCAAAAACTCAAAGCGGTGCTCTTGTCCGTCAAAGGATAAGAATACCCGAAACGCTATGCTAAGTGGAATGGGACGCTTAGCGTAGTGCTCTAAAACTTTGAGCATATCATATTAAAAAGAGAATTTATGAAAGTTGGGTACTCAATAATTGTCGTTATGTAATGAGACTTTCAAAGTTAAGTGTTGGTTTGAGATGAGAACTTGGGGACGAGTCTTAATCTAGATGTGTGAATATCTAGTACAAGATTTGTATTGATTATCTAGGTACCATCAAGGACCTAGAGTGTTGAGAGTGTAGAACGTTTTTAGGGCGTTGTTCCAACCTGGACGTGTTGTAGTCCTGTGTTGAAGACTGCCTGAGTAATTGCTGTAGGTCTGACGGGGAATCCAGATCTACGTTACAAGGGACACTGATAACTCACAGAAGTGTGTGAGTTATTTATGCCAAAACAAATGAGAATTATCTTGATCCAAGAGTAATTTATGTGAATAAATGTGACAATTGTACATAGTTAAATACAAGTGTATTTAGTTGTGAAAATTATAGTTTGGGCACGCAAGTGCCATTTTGTGGGATTTAACTTGTGTGCTAGTGTGCAGGATTTTTAGTTGAATTAGTGCTGTGGTTAGTGCTATGGTAGCATCGTGGCAGACAGCTGGTGAAAGGAACAAAAATAAAGGCATCTCAGGTGGTATAAGCAAGAAATAGGTGTTTTGTCCTTAGTGGAAAAGGCATCCTGGAATCTGTGCATTTAGTGGACTGCTAAAAGACAAAATGTCCTTGTAATTAAGGTTGGCAGCACTTGCCAGCCTTGCACGAAAAGAAAGGCCCGATAGTACTTGGAGAGAGAAAGGGGTATAAATAGGTACTTTACCCTAAAAGTGTATAGAAGTCAGCCTCCACTATTCACTAGGTCAGAGAGCACAATTCCACCTTCCATTCCACATTTCCATCGTCTTCCCTAACCATCTTTCCACCATTTTCAGTGTTGAAACTCCATTGTTGAAGCTGAAAACTCAGAATCAGCAGCACATATCTTCATTCTCGTAGCACAGAAGCTCTGGAGCAGATCTACAACATCTAAAGCTTGCTTTGAGCTTCATCTTGTTTGTATAACCATGCATTCTTCTGTATAATCTGTTTGCACAGCTGTTACTGTTTTGATGGCTTCATTTATGGTAGTTAGGTTCTATTTTGTCATGTCTAAGCTCATTATGAACTAGATCTCTTTATAGTCAAGACTATGGTGATGTAATTAGGATCTATTGATGCTTAATGTGATTAATGCTTGACGCTTCATTAATTTGCGTGAGTAAATGCTATACATCCTTTTTAAACTTGATCAATTTAATTTGGATAACGTGCCTCTATTTTTGGAAAGAAATTTAAGTGCTGATTTCGCAAATTAACATAGTTTGAAGAGTAATAGGAATATTACCCTTTCCTAGTGAAGAATAGGAATATGAAGCTAGGGCTATGGTGTGATTTGAAACATGCTTTTCAACCTACGGAATAAACCTTATGGGAGCTTAGGAATAAGGAAACGTTGACAACATTTTGTTTAACAGAGATAGGAATATCCATATTCATTCTGTACACTGAGTGCTGTCGTAGCATTAGTCACAACATTGCATCCATAGTGATTAATTACAGATCATTGTCTTGGCTATACTCATCACTCTAATTTTACCCCCATATTTTACTTTTTTACTGTCCTCAACCATTTACTTTAACCTTTGCACAACAATGGATTTTTACCATGCTTTTATTTTGACTTTTTACTCATTATTTCAAGTGCTATCAAGTAGAGTTAGTTATTAAACATTAATCCTCGAGGGAACGATCTTTCTTATCACTTTATTACTTGTTTGACTATGTATACTTGCACACGTTTTTGCACAACAAGTTTTTGGCGTTGTTGCCGGGGATTAATTGATTTAATTTCTAAGTCTTAGTTAGTACTTGTTTTAGTGAGTTTTTGTTTTCTCACCTTTGCGTTGTGAATTTCAGTTTTAAGAGATTTGTATGCGCAGAACTCACGATCCAGAGCATCCTCTTGATCTTGAGATTGAAAGAACAGCAAGGAGGTTGAGAAGAGAGGCTAGATAGTGACTTGAAGCACTAAGAGCAGCCCAAATGGCTGAACCAATTCCTGAAGTGATACTTGTGATTCAGGTACCAGAGGGGAATGCAATTGTGGTCCATGCACCAACAAACATTGAGATGGCCAATGATAAAGAGAGACCTATGAGGGATTATGCTGTATTTGACCCTACCACCATGGACTCTGGCATTGTGACACCTGCTATCAATGCTGCCCACTTTGAATTCAAGCCAATGATGTTTAAAATGTTGCAAACAGTAGGGCAATTCACTGGAGGACCCACTGAAGACCCTCACTTGCATTTGAGACAATACCTTGAAGTCTGCAGCAACTTTAAGATACCAAGGGTTACTGAGGATGCATTCAGGCTAAGGCTATTCCCTTACTCATTGAAGGATAGAGTCGAGGCTTGGTTGAATTCTTTGGAGCCCAATTCTGTGGATAATTGGAACAAAATGGCTGAGAAATTTTTGGTTAAATATTTCCCTTCTGTCAAGAATGCTAGAATGAGGAATGACATCACATCTTTCAGGCAACAAGAGGATGAATCCTTATATGAAGCCTGGGAGAGATTCAAGGAAGTGCTCAGAAAGTTCCCACATCATAGCATTCCTTTTGCTATCCAACTGGAGACATTTTACAATGGTCTAGTTCCTCAATCTAGGTTGTTGTTAGATGCTTCTGCAGGATGTGCTATTCTGAATCATTCCTATAATGAAGCCTATGATCTGGTGGAAACAATTGCTGCCAACAGTTATCAATGGCCCACTGCCAGAGTTAGTGCTGCCAAGAAAGTTGCTGGAATTCATGAAGTGTCTGAGATGACTGCTCTGTCTGCACAAGTAACTTCCCTTACCAATATGCTAAAGAGTTTATGTACTTCTCCTGCTGCTACTGTTGCTGTTGCTTCCACATCTGCAGAAACAACATCTTTAGAAAAAACTGATGCACCTAATTGTGTGTATTGCAATGGAGGACATTTGTTTGAAGAAAGCCCAGGGAACCTTGTCTCTGTTAATTATATTGGAAACTTCAGCAAGAACAATAATTCCTATTCCAACACATACAATCCAGGGTGGAGGAGCCATCCAAATTTCTCATGGAGAGACAAGGGAGAAACAAATGCAGCACCAGCTCAAGCTAAACCTGCTACACCACCAGGATTTCCAGCGCAACCTACTCTCAAGCCCAATGCTGACAACTCTTTGGCTGAGGCACTCAAAGCATTCATGAATGAAACTAAAGCCCAGTACCAAAGTCAGGGAGCTGCCATCAAGAATTTAGAAAATCAAATTGGTCAAATTGCAACTGCAATTACAGCTAGACCAAGTGGTACTTTGCCAAGCACTACTGAGCCAGCAAATCCACTTGGTAATGAGCAAGTTAAGGCCATTACACTCAAGTGGTAAGGAAACTGCTGCCTTGCCCAAAGCTACTAATATAGGTGCTGTTCCAGATGCTGCCAGCACTGGTACAGAGCCTGTTGTTGTGAAATCTGATGCTACAGCCGATGTTGTCACTCCAGTAGTAAATACTGTTGAACCAAGGGCAAACACTCCTTGTTTTGCATGATAACAAATTACATCTTATCTACTAATGGTTCAATTTGAATAAAGTGCAGGATAAAAATTAAAGAGGAGAAGACACTAAAGTGGAGTAGCTTGAAGAAGAAGCAAATTCAAGACCTATTTGTTTATCCGCTTTCTTTAGGACACTGTGTAAGGTCCTATCACTGAAGGTCTATGACTTTTAGTAGCTGAGAGATGAGTTTTTCAAAACATGCATGGTGCATCAAAATAGTTTTGAAAAATATTTTATAAAAATTGCATGCAAGCATAAAGTGGCACCATAAACCCTAAAACTATTTTGGTTGAAGGCTTGAAAACAAAATCCTATATTTTTACAAAGATAACAGATTATGGTAATAGATTAGGTGCCTGAATGTTTCAGAGCACATAATCGATTACTCTCCTATTTTAACTAAAACAAATAATCGATTAGTGGCTTGCCTTTCTTTCCTTTTTTACATCCAAAATCGATTAGAGCTTCAAATAGCCATATATCATAATCGATTATTTGCTTTCCTTGCTTTCCTTTTTTAAACAATAATCGATTAGAGCCTCAATTGCTCTATATATCATAATCGATTATTGGCTTCATTCCCTTCTTGACAAATATAATCGATTATTGGCTTCCTTCCTTCCTTGACAACAATAATCGATTATATCATCATTTAACCAAGTAACATAATCGATTATGAATCCATCCTTAACAACAATAATCGATTATCCCATTCCATAACTATAAGTCATAATCGATTATCATGCATTCAAGATGTTTTCATATTTAATCATAATCGATTATGCACCTTCTTCACTACTTTCAAATAATCGATTATGCTTGCATTAAATGGTTTTCAAAAATCAATTTTTTCCTACGCCTATAAATAGGCAAGTTTGTTTCATTTCTCAACACACCACACTTCTCAAAAATTCTCTCTTCCTCTCATACGAAATTTCTAGATCTGAGAGAGAGAGAGAGAGAGAGAGAGAGAGAGAGAGAGAAAATAGAGCTTCAACTTTCATATCATTTTCTATTTTCCATATCACTCATCTCTTAGTCACTATACTGTCATTATATTTGAGGTGATTGGATCATAGATCTCTGTTTGTATTCGTTACTCTACTTGTGGGGTCACTTTGAAATCCTGGGATTTGTTCTTGGGTCTCTCAATCAGGAGATTGAGTTGGTTTGAAATCCTGGGAAGTTTTCTTGGGTCTCTCAATCAGGAGATTGAGTTGGTTTGAAATCCTGGGAGGTGATCTTGGGTCGTTCAATCAGGAAAGATTGAAGTGGTATTGAAATCCTGGGAGGTGCTCTTGGGTCGTTCAATCAGGAGATTGAAGCGGTGTTGAAATCCTTAGCTAGGTGCTCGGGTTCTCAGTTCGGGGGAATTGAGATTTGCTATTTTGAAGTTGCCTGTTTGTAAACAATTCTTCAATATAGTGGTTACCATCAAGTCCAAGGGTTGCAAAGCCTGAGGCCGAGGACGTAGGGCTTTTATCCCGAACCTCGCTAAATTCCTGGTGTATCTTTATCCCTACTCTTTTACTTTATTTGTCATTTGTGTTTGTTTATTGTTATACTGCGCTAAACATAAAACATCTGTTTAAAGTTAAAACCAATCATAGCGTAGTCAGCATAATACATATCCCTATTATGATCTGTTTATCTATCATCTTCCATATCACTGCAATTGATCTACTCTCTACTATATTCAATATCACTACACTTCTTATAAATAATCTTATTGTGTATATTGAAAATAGTATAACATCTCATTGTGCCTAAATCTGCCTGCTTGCACCATATAAGGTTTAAATCTAAGTTTCCGCATTTGATTTAAAACAAACTTATCATTTATTTTAAAAAGAATTCAAGTTTTGCACATAACCTTATTCACCTCCCCTCTAAGGTTATCAGATAGTCTAACAAGTGGTATCAAGAGCTAGAAATTGCATATAGAGCTTTACATCTCGCAATTTAAATTTTATTTATCTATCTGTGATTATGGCTTCTTTTATGAAAGAGGGGATGTCCTTCAATAGGCCACCCCTGTTTGATGGAACTAACTATGACTATTGGAGTAGTCGAATGAAATGTCATGTGCAGGCTATAGATTTCACCCTTTGGAGGATTATTGTTGATGGACCACTGATTCCTATGAAGATCAAAATTACAAAACCAGGTGGTACTGATGGAGACACTACAAAAAGTCAAGCCACCGGCAAAGCAGAAGAAGTTCCAATTGAAGATATCTACACCATCGATCTGAGCGAGCTGAGAAAATATGAGCTTGACAAAATATCTCAAAATGCCAAGGCTATGAATATTCTTCACCTATAACTTTGTGAAGAAGAGTATGGAAGAGTAAAAGGGTGTCAAACAGCAAAAGAAATCTGGGATTGTCTGGAAGCTACACATGTCGGTACAAGCCAAGTAAAGGATACAAAAATCAGAAGTATGCTTATTGCCTGATAGATCAACTGTTTATCCCGAAGGTATGAATCTTTGGAACTAACTTCTGAAAGCTTCAAAGATAACATACCTTCCATTGTGAAATCACCCAAACTTGAGTTGAAACAACTTCCTCCACACTTGAAGTATGCTTATTTGGGGAGTGAAGAAACCCTCCTTGTGATTATTGCTGCTGGTCTAAGTGCTACCCAAGAAGAAGACTTGCTTGGTATATTAGGGAAGCACAAGAAGGCTATTGGTTGGCAAATGTCTGACATTAAAGGGTTAAGTCCTACTTTATGCATGCACAGAATCTGTTTGGAAGAAAATTCCATGAATAACATTGAAGCACAAAGGAGGCTAAACCCAATAATGAAGGAAGTTGTCAGGAAAGAGATCATCAAATGGCTGGATGCTGGAATAATTCATCCTGTTGCTGACGGCACTTGGGTAAGCCATGTTCAGTGTGTTCCTAAAAGAGGAGGAGTGACTGTGGTTCAGAATGAAAAGAACGAGTTGATTCCTACCAGGACAATCACTGGTTGGAGAATTTGTATGGACTACAGGAAGCTCAACAAAGCCACCAAGAAGGATCATTTCCCTCTCCCTTTCATTGATCAAATGCTTGACAGACTTGCAGGGAAGGAGTTTTATTGCTTCCTTGATGGCTACTCAGGTTACAACCAGATTGCTATTTCCCAGAGGATCAAGAGAAGACCACATTCACCTGCCCTTATGGTACATTTGCCTTCAGAAGGATGCCCTTTGGGTTATGCAATGCTCCAACTACTTTTCAAAGGTGTATGATGGCCATCTTCTCTGATTTCATTGAAAAATTTATGGAGGTATTCATGGATGACTTTTCTGTCTTTGGAGAGAATTTTCAAGCATGTTTGCTGAATCTTGAAGATATCTTGAGAAGATGTGAAGAAACAAATTTGGTCCTCAATTGGGAGAAGTGTCATTTCATGGTACAAGAAGGAATTGTCTTGGGGCACAAGATATCAAAGAAGGGCACTGAGGTAGACAAACCAAAAGTTGAAGTAATTGAAAAATTTCCACCTCCCACATCAGTTAATGGAATCAGAAGCTTTCTTGGACATGCTGGGTTTTATAGAAGATTCATCAAAGATTTTTCAAAGATCTCTAAGCCTTTGTGTATGCTGCTGCAGCATGACACTGTTTTTGATTTTGATGAAAAATGCTTGGCAGCATTCAACACACTCAAGGAAGCACTGGTGACAGCACCAGTTATTGTAGCACCAGATTGGAATAAGCCTTTTGAATTGATGTGTGCTGCTAGCGACTATGCTATAGGAGCTGCACTTGGTCAAAGGCAAGGCAAAGTGTTTCATTCAATACACTATGCTAGCAAAACTCTTGTAGATGCTCAATTGAAGTATACAACTACTGAAAAAGAATTGCTAGCAGTAGTCTTTGCTTTTGACAAGTTCAGAGCCTATCTTGTGGGAGCTAAGGTGGTGGTGTACACTGACCACTCTGCTATCAAATACCTCATTGCAAAGAAAGATGCTAGACCAAGGTTAATTAGATGGGTGCTACTGTTGCAAGAATTTGATCTTGAGATTAGAGACAAAAAGGGAGTTGGGAATCAAGTTGCTGACCATCTGTCAAGAATTCCTGATGCTGACTCACTCTCTTTTGAATCTGAAATCAAAGAGCAATTCCCTGATGAGCAGTTGCTAGGCATAACAGCAACTGTCAATGCTACAAGTTCTACTGCAGAGGTGCCCTGGTATGCTGACTTTGTACATTACCTGGTTAGCAATGTGGTGCCAGAAGAATTCACATCACAGCAGAGAAAAAGGTTCTTCCATTTGGCAAAGCAATATTTTTGGGATGAGCCTTTCATATACAAGAAGTGTCCTGATCAATTGCTCAAAAAGTGTGCTGCTGAAGAAGAAATTGAAGACATTCTGAAGCATTGCCATTCTTCACCTTGTGGAGGGCATTTTGGTGGTGCAAGGACTGCTGTAAAGGTTCTTCAAACAGGTTATTTCTGGCCCACTATTTTCAAAGATGCTCATGATTTTGCTAATAATTGTGATAGGTGCCAAAGGGTAGGAAATATTCCAAACAGAAATGAGATGCCTCTAAATAACATTTTAGAAGTTGAATTATTTGATGCTTGGGGCATTGATTTCATGAGACCATTCCCACCTTCCTATGGTAACCTATACATTCTTGTAGCAATTGATTACGTGTCTAAATGGATTGAAGCAGTTGCTCTTCCCTCTAATGATGCGAGGGTGGTGCAAACATTTATTCAAAAGAACATTTTCACAAGATTTGGCACACCTAGAGCTATCATTGGTGATGAAGGCACTCACTTTTGTAACAAACTGATGGATGGGTTGTTGGCTAAATATGGAGTGAAACACAAAGTTGCCACAGCCTATCATCCACAAACAAGTGGACAAGTTGAACTGTCTAATAGAGAAGTCAAGAGGATTTTAGAAAAAATGGTTAACCCTTCAAGAAAAGATTGGTCTATCCATTTGGATGATGCTCTTTGGGCATATAGAACAGCTTTCAAAACACCTATTGGCATGTCTCCTTATAGACTGGCTTTTGGTAAAGCTTGTCACCTACCCATTGAGTTGCAATATAAGGCTTTTTGGGCAACTAAGAAGCTGAACTTTGATTTGCAACAAGCTGGCAGAGCCAGAATGTTGCAGCTCAATGAGCTTGAGGAATTGAGACATTTCTCTTATGAAAATGCTGAATTATATAAGAATAAGACAAAAGCTTGGCATGAAGCCAAGATTCTGAAAAGAGAATTCAAGGAGGGTGATAAAGCTCTTCTGTTCAACTCTAGATTGAAGCTTTTCCCTGGAAAGTTGAAGTCTAGATTGTCTGGCCCATTCAAAATTCTTAAAGTCTACCCCTATGGGGCTGTGGATTTAAAGAATGAAAAGAATGGAAATGAATTTAAAGTGAATGGCCAGAGAGTTAAACTCTATTTAGGTGGGCCCGTGCCTAGCACAAAGGCAGCCACCTCTTTGCGTGATTCCCCTTGAAAAATGCATTTTAGTCTGGTTGAGGACTCTTAAACCAAGCGCTACTGGGAGGCAACCCAGACGCTAACTTTTCTTGTTTTAGTGTTTATTTTGAGTTTTCGGAATAAATATGTGTGATTGATATTGGGTTTGATATGTGTTCTGTACTAGTAGCATTAAAATATATTGGGTAGCACTTCTGGTAGCACTTGAGGATGCCTTCTCACTGTTGCGCTGGCACCAATAGTACTCAAGCGCGCGTAGAGAGCAGTTGTGCTCTGAGCATTGCGTGTGTCAGCACGTTGTGCAGTCTTGTCCTTCGCGTCAAGCCATCATTTCATTTCTTTTCTCTCTCCACTCCTCGCCCGCAACGCCTCAACTCCATAACCTCCCTTAACTCCTCTCTCTTTCCAATAACCGTAAAACCATTCCCCCAAAAACACACACTGCCATTTTCTCTCACCCTTAACCCTAGAAAACCGTTCACTTGTCTTCCTTTATAAAATCACTTGGTCACCTCCGTTTCACCTTGCACGCCATTTTTTCAAAACTTCAGAGTACCAAAAATACAGAACCCTTATTAGCAGAAAATCTCTCACCTTTTGTTACCTAAACCTTCCAAAACTTCAGAGTACCAAAAATACAGAACCCTTATAAAAGAAGAAGATGCAACGTTTCGATTGTCGGGGAGAATGGCACTTTAGTGGAGGATGTTGAGGAAGTGAAGATGCGGGTTAAAAATCATTTTCAATAGTGTTTTGTTGAACCAAATTATGCTCGTCCTTCTCTTGATGGTCTTACCTTCAATCAGCTATCGGCTTCCGAGTCGGATACTTTAATTCAGCCATTTTCCGAGGAAGAAATAAGGATGGGTGTGTGGGATTGTGACGGTGACAAGAGCCCGGGGCCGGATGGTTTCAACTTCAATTTCATCAAAGCTTGTTGGAATATGTTGAATGAGGAGTTGGTGAGTTACTTTAACGAATTTTTTGCTAATGCTTATCTTCCTAAAGCCATCTCGGCGTCTTTCATAGCCTTGGTTCCAAAGACGGACAATCCTCAAGGTTTAGGTGAGTTCAGGCCTATTTGTTTGATTGGTTGCCTCTATAAAATTTTGGCCAAAGTATTGGCAAACCGTCTTAAGAAAGTGGTGCCTAGCATAATCTCCAACCACCAATCAGCTTTCATAGGGGGAAGACAAATCCTTGACGGGGTCGCTATTGTTAACGAAGTGGTGGATTTTGCAAAGAGGGGTAAGGAAGAGTGCTTGTTGTTTCAGGTAGATTTTGAGAAAGCTTATGACTCCATCTCTTGGGGCTTCTTGGTCTACATGTTACAACATATGGGTTTCCCCCAAAGATGGATTTCGTGGATAAAATCTTGTGTGTGCAATAGCTCCATGTCGGTTCTTGTGAATGGTAGCCCTACTCACGACTTCAAAGCACATAGGGGGTTGAGGCAAGGGGACCATTTGTCACCTTTCCTCTTTCTAATCGTTGCCAAAGGATTGTCGGGATTAATGCGGAAAGCGGTGGAGATTGGTTCCTTTCAAGACTTTACCATTTCTAATGAGGTACGGTTTTCTATTCTACAATTCGCGGATGACACAATGTTGTTGGGCAAGGCCACGTGGGAAAATCTATGGAGTATAAAGTCTTTACTTCGTGCTTTCGAATTAGTGTCCGGTTTGAAGGTTAATTTCCATAAGAGTAAGTTAATTGGCATCAACACCCCGGATGATTTTTTGGAAAGAGCTAGCGTCTTCCTTTATTGTAGAATGGAAGCTTTACCGTTCAAGTTTTGGGTATTCCGATTGGTGCAAATCCTAGACGGGAAGTTACTTGGAGCCCCGTTCTTGCTGCGCTTAGAAAACGTTTGGCTTTGTGGAAGGGTCGTTTCTTGTCGATTGGTGGTCGGGTTGCTCTCATCAACTCCGTCTTGAATAGCATCCCTCTATACATGCTATCATTCTATAAAGCTCCGAAAGTGGTGATTAAGAAGATGATCAAAATTCAAAGGGATTTTCTTTGGGGTATCAAAGAAGGAGACAAGGGAATGTGTTGGGTTGCTTGGGATAAAGTTTGCAAAGCAAAAAAGGATGGCGGTCTTGGTATTGAAAATCTCGAGTTATTCAATATTTCTTTGTTATCTAAGTGGAAATGGAGCGCTTTGACGGATACTAATGTCTGCTGGAGCCGTTTGTTGAGACATCGTTATGGGGACTATGCTACTACTTTTGTTCATAACTCGGCTGAAGGTATATCTAGCCGGAACTCGGGATCGATTTGGTGGAGAGACTTGGTAAAGTTGGATGACAATCTTGAGGAATGGCGAAGGTTCGCGTGGTTTATTAAAAGGGGGCTTGGTGACGGAACCTCCATTAATTTTTGGAAGGATCAATGGCTAGGCATAGAGCCTTTATTCAAAGTTTTTTCGTTGTTATGTGATGGGGAAGGGCAGCAGCAGCTCTTGGTGGCTGACTTGGGTGCTTGGAATGGTGAAGTTTGGGTGTGGTCTACATCGTGGCAGCATCACACGGGTTCGGTTTGGGTGGCTGAAGGCCAAATTTTGGACAGCATTTTACAGTCAGTTAAGCCGACTAGAGAAAGGAAAGACGCATGGCTATGGCCACATGATACTTCCAAGAGTTTCACGGTAAAATCTTTTTACCATCAGCTGTCTTGTAGTGACATATCTTCCAACATTTCGAACCATCAGCACTTGTTAGGGGGACTATGGAAATCTATTGTCCCTTCGAAGGTTGTAGTCTTCGGGTGGAGGTTACTGTTAGATTCCTTACCAGTGCGTGAGCATCTGTTGCACAGGAACGTCATCCACTCCGACCTAGAAGTTGGTTGTTCGTTTTGTAATTCCTCTCGCGAGTCTGTCGAACATCTTTTCATCACTTGTGGTTTTGCGCGTTCTGGTTGGCATATTGTTGGTACTTGGCTAGGTGTTGACGTGGATGTCTCTCTGGGTGTGGAGGATTTCTTTAGTAATTGTGGCCAGTGGTGTACAGGGAAGAAAGAAAAGCGGGTGAAACATCTCTTCTGGTTAACTACTTGTTGGAGCATTTGGCTAGCTAGGAACGGAGTCATATTCAAAGAGGAGGAACCAAATATAGAGGGGGTTGTTAACCGGATCAAGAACTTATCTTGGAGTTGGTGTCTTTATAAACTCAACTGTAATTCATCATTGTCTGTATCTCTATGGTGGTCTAACCCACTTACATTCCTTGACAATCTGTAATCTAGTAGGGGGAGAAACAGTGGGCTAGGTTGATGTTTTCCCACTGTGGTGCAGGTTGTACGAGGTACTTTTTTTCCTTCCTGAGTCTTTTTTCCATTGGGTTTTGGCTCAGGGAGGTTTTAAGGAGGCCCTCCCCCTTTCCTATATCTCCATTGTAAGGGTTGGGCACCCCTTGTGCTCCCTTCAATGAATTTTTTGCTTATCTAAAAAAAAACTTTTAAAACTCATTTCATTTTCTTCAAATTATTCATAGAGAAGTATAACTAAAAAAGGCAATTAATATTTCATAGGTTAATAGGTTTTGGCAGTTTTTTTACCCCCCTCATTAGACCCTATACCCCCATTTTACCATAAATCTCCAAAATACCCCTAGTTTTTCGTTAAAAAAAATATTTTTAAAAAATTTCCGGAAATATGTGTATTTCCGGAAGGCGGAAATATGTGTTTTCCATATTTCCGGAAATACCTATTTTTGAGGCATTTCCGAAAAACCCATATTTCTGTGTATTTCCAGAAATTTTTAATTTTTTTTTAAATTAAAAAAAATTACGCGAAATAAATAAATGTAACAAAACCCGCTAAACTAATAAACAATAATAATACAATATCAATACAACAAAAATTGAAAAAATAATACAACTAAATGTCCAAAAGCTATAAAGCAGCCAACAGACTATCATAGACATCCCCAGGAATGCCGTCGACTGCCAAAAGACTATCATAGACATCCTGGACATGCCTAGCTGCTCTCTCCATCCTGGACTCTAAGGGAAGTGGACCAACATACTCTGGAGGCGAAGGCGGAGTTGGAGGTGAAGGCGGAGCCGGAGTCAGGCGGGGAATGGACACCTGCAAGTACCATGGTAGGTACTCGTCATCACAGGCACCCTGGACGGGTGTCCGTCGATCGCTGTCCCTGAAAGCCCGTGCTGGGGTCTGATAGAACATCAGCTGCTGTACTATGAACTCCGAAGATGGACGTGGGCCCGAAATAGGTGGATCAGGAATTTGCTGGACATATCCAAACTGCCAACGGACCTTGTCTGGCATATAAGGCACAGCCACATCCCCCCACAGCAGTCAACCTCTGAATAATGAAATGTTGTGAAACCGGAGGTACTGTCTGTGGTCGTCCCAAGGGCTCCATATGACCTGCTCCCTCTGCAAGTCATCCAGCAGCTGCCGAAACTCCAGAAGCTTGATACTATCGCACTTCTTGTTCGCCCACCTGTTGCAACGTGGAAGTTCACTGGCACTGAAGTCTTTCCGCACCACGATGGTGGGGAAATACTCATATATCCAGCACTAAAATAATAAAAAATTAATAAGTAATTATATAAATAAAAGTAATTAAAAAGAAATAAAAATAATTAATTATTTACTTGCAGCAGAGAAACGTATCCGCCAATCTGCGACGTCTCCTAGTAACAAGCATCATTCAGCTGCTCGTAGAGAATAGCTAGAGCAGCTGGACCCCAAGCCCACTGGCCACACAGGTCAAAGTCAGAAATAAGAGTCACCCACTTGACAGGGACAGATGTGTGACTCTTGTCGACAAAAATGGTGCTGCCCAACAAGTGTAGTAGATAGCACCGTGCCGCCTGATCAAGATGGCCGCGCTCCATGTTCTGTGTGTATGCGGCCATCAAGAAAGAAAATCGGAATGTCGGTCCCCTGTTGAACTGACACTCTCCCAGCAGGCTGTGTGGTCTATGCCCAGCAGGTCAACTCCAGCCCGAATAGCATCAGCAGTGTCAAAATGTGGTTGATGCGCCAATGGTGTGCCAGTGAGCGGTAAGTGGACCAACGCGGACACGTCGTCCAACGTCACTGTCATCTCCCCCCACGGCATGTGGAATGAGCTGGTCTCAGAATGCCACCTCTCCACAAAAGCTGATATGAGCTCGTGGTTGATGTTGCCGAGAGGTGTGATGTCCAGCTCAAACAGATGAGTCTGCTGCAACCATCCTGCTATATGTGGGTGGTGCTGCTGAGGTCTCATCTTCAGTATCTTTCCCCCATGAGAAGCAACTTTAATCTTACCCCGGTCCTGTAAAAAAATAAAAGTAATTAATAAATTATTAAAAGTAATTAATTGTTAAAAAATAAACAAATTATTAAAAGTATTACCTATCCCGTCTGTAGTAGTGTGTGAACGCAGTGGACATGCAACCGGTGTAATAAAACATGCTCAACAGCCTCATCATCATGCTGAGCAACCTCAGCCTGGTCATCTACATGCATGGCGTCTGGCTCAGCAGGCTCGTGATAATAATGCTCCTGTTCCTGCTCTCGCTCTCGGACACACCTCTGACGCTTAGACGCGTGTCCGGCCTGTCTAGTCCTCAATCTGAACCTACTCCTACTGCCAGAAGGACTCTGCTCATCTCCTCGTCCTGCTCCTGAATGCTCGCCTCGCTCTATGTTTCCTGTTCTGGTTGCCACTGAAAAAGCAAAAAAAAAAATTAATTAAAACGAAATTTCAAAAAAAAAACATTCCGGAAATACGTCCATTTCCGGGAAGTTTAGGGAAAAAAAACTTACTTTTTCCGGAAATATGATGGAACGGGGAATGAATTCGTTTTTAAACATTGTTTTAGGGGCATTTTGGTCCGTTTGGTCAATTTGGGGGTATGGGGTACAATGTGGGGGGTAAAAAAAAACTGCCATAGGTTTTTAATAGATGAAATTTGGATGGGCTCATTTTGGTTAAAATGAAAGGCGATACATATTAGTATGTGTGTAAACACAAAATTAAAAACAAGTTTACTATATCTGCATCCCTATTTTCAGTCAATACCAATCGGTTACATAGAGTTCAAATATTCGGGTCATTTTTTCATATATCAATAAGAAGCGACATGGTTTTTTATGTATATATTGTTATATATTTAATATTCACATGGTTGTTATGCATTTATTGTCATAACTTTTACATGGATTTGACTACATTGAACATAAGAAAAATTATCCCAACAAAAGTGTTGCACAATTTGTTCTTTTCTTTTTGTTAGTAAAATAAATATATCAAGAAATATGCTAATAAAAGTCTGTCCAATTGTCCAATTTTCCATTATGGCAATATGAAAAAACCCAACATATTTTTGTACCAAAAAAAAAACCAACATATTTGTCATTTTTTTTGTTTTACCCAGGGTATCCACCGCCGACCGCTGTGACTAATCCCCTCACTGAATTGTAGGTGCCTCGAGGGGTTGGACAGCTGACCCAGTGTTTTAACACTGCTCCGTACCCAATGTGGGGATCGAACCTTTGACTCTTGGTTAAGGGAGGATCAGCCCCAACCGCTGAATCTCACGCTCTGGGTTACATATTTGTCATTTATGTTATACTTAAATAATACTATTACAAATTTATTCTTAATTGTGTTTATATTGTAAAATGGGTGTGAAATATAAATAAAAATAAGACTACACTTTGACCAAAGCTAAGATCGATACACTCTATATTGCTCAATTTGGACCAATACCAATGTATAGTTTTGTATTATGGATAGTGAAGTCAAAATAATGCATTTTTTAAATAAGCTTATTTATAAATTCTTTTTACTTTTGCCTGTATTAAATAAATTGATACTAAATAGGCACTTAAAGAGAATAAATAAATGCATTGAAACAAGAGATGGAGAGGAATAGTATCATTTTTGTTATTTGGATAAGCATTCGGTCCAATAGAAATGCCTTGGTATAGGCTAATTCCTAATGTTATAGACTATCCTAAGACACCGGGTCGATACGGTGCATACAGGTTTGATTTTTCTTACAATGGACAAGTTTATTGTAGCACTAAATTTACTCATAAGCACAAGTCAATATTAGTTTTTAATTGGAAGCATTAAGACACTGCGCGTGTGTAGCTTGAATTGATATAAACTAAAATAAAATTATATATTTTACACAAATCATATTTAATTGATCCTTTTTTTATAAGCAATGTTAGGGGTGAGGGGGAATGTTAGTTTCCTGGGTTTGAACTCGGGTCCTCCTTCTTGCACTCCTTTGGTGCACTCCTTCGGTATCTCTTCTGATGATCCAATTTTTGTTCTTCAAAAAAGTTTGACATTCACTTTTTTAATCATTAAATAGTTTTTTTGTCAATAATCATTAAATTGTTGCTCTTTGTTCAATTCCAATTATTTGTTAACATTAATTTTTAATTGTTAAATCTTCTTATTCAACCTATAGTTGTAATTTAATTTTTATTCTCAATTATTAAACTATATAAGACACGAGGTTGATACGGTGCGTACGAGTTCGATTTACTCATAAGCACAAATCAATATTAGTCTTTAATTGGAAGCATTAAGACATTACGCGAGTAGCTTGAATTGATATAAACTAAAAAAAATTATATATTTTGCACAAATCATATTTAATCGAATCCAATTTTTGTTCTTCAAAAAAGTTTTGACATTCACTTTTTTAATCGTTAAATTGTTTTACAATAATCATTAAATTGACCCTTTCAGGCGCCACATGGCACCAAGAACTTGCCTGCAACTCCTCATGGTTATCGCGTTCGTGTTTAAGTAAAACTTGGTATTTGTCAAGTAAGGTTGGATACAGTCGCTCAAACCTACAGTTGAGTTCATCTGCCAAAACGTATACACTTCGTGGCTCGTAGGGTTATATGTCAGCGCATTGTTGAACGTTCATCGCACATTGCGGAGCACGGGTTTTAGGACTAGTTGATAAAGTGCAGCTCTCCTCTTCTAATTCTTGCGTAACTCCCCCCATTTGACGTTGCAGAAATCCCTTTTATATGTGAAGCCTAGGCCTAGGGTTATTACGTACACTTCCTTTCTTTTAATTCTCCGCAACTTCCTTTCCAAGCAATTAGCCCTTTTCTCTTTTAACTTTGAATGGGCTAGCTCCTTCCAATTGGCCGTGGGTCATTTCTTTTGTAACATGGGCTGCCTTCTTCAATTGCATTTGCATTAGGGATTTTTTTTTGTACCCCATCACATTCAATTATACCCCCACGGACCCTGCGAAAAGACGCAATTTCCCTTCACAAAATTTAAAAAACCCGAACATATCCTGATTTCAATTTTTTTTGGAAATCGGATTTGTGAGGTAAATCCGATTTCCACTGAAAATTTAAAAAAAATTAAAAGCGGATTTATTTAAGGTGGGGGTAGATCCGCTTTTAAAAATAACAAATCGGATTTACCTTAGGTGTGGGGTAAATCCGATTTTGTTATTTTTAAAAGCGGATTTACCTTATGTGGGGGTATATCCGCTTTTTAATAACAAAAGCAGATTTACCTTATGTGGGGTTAAATCCGATTTTGTTATTTTTAAAAGCGGATTTACCTTATGTGGGGGTAAATCCGCTTTTTTAACCTAATAAATAAATAAATAAATAAATAAATCAGTTAAAAAATTAGATACGAATTTCGACCGTCGTTTGGTTCTGTTTAGTGTGTAGTTCGTTAGCACGTGACGATGTTGTACGTCGAGCGAATAATTTAGGCTAAAAAATCGGTTTTCGAGCAACCTACTCAAATTGTAATGAAACCACAGCCATTAAATCCGAAAAAAATCAAGGATCCTGACTCCTCAAGAAGAAACTTCCTCTAAGATAAGGGAGCTCAAAATCCCAAATTTCATCGTTTACTATTTTTTATTAATTTTTTTCATTTTTCATAATTTTCAAAAAATCTAAAAATATTTGCATAACCTTATTTTGGTTTTATTAGATTTTTAGTGGTGTTTTTATAATTTTTGGATTAGTTTTGACTCTTTAACGGATTTTTAGTAGCATTTTTATAACCTTTTTTAAAAATTTAAATAAAAAACAATTATTTTTAATAACAAAATCGGATTTACCTTAGGTGGAGTAAATCCGATTTTCTTTTTTTAGGGAAATCGGATTTATCTACCCACTAGGTAAATCCGATTTTAAAAATAACAAAGCTGATGTACCCCCATCAGAGGTAAATCCGCTTTTTTATTTTTAAAGTTGGATTTACCTATTGGGTAGATAAATCCGATTTGAAAAAATAACAAATCGGATTTACCTTAGATGCATGGGGGTAAATCCGAGCGAATTTTAGTTAGGCGGAGGTATTTTCGGGTTTTAGAAATTATGTGGAGGTATATGGAATGTGATGGGGGTAAAAAAAAATCTCTTTGCATTAACATAATTCCATAATCCAAGTCCAACCTTCGATCCTTATTCATATGGACTTGAATTTTATTATATTGTTCAGCCCCTTTGAAAAATATAGAGAAATATATATATATATATACACACACACACACATTATAAGTGGTTCCAAATGAGACTTTTATTCTTTTTCATATATTCTTCTTTTCTGCAAAATAAAGAGGAAATTATGTCAATGATTTATATAATTAGTAATAGTTGCTCTAAAAGGACCCAAAAATATCCCTAAAAAATGTACACAATTGAAGTTTATCAACTTGTCGCCACAAAAGCCAAGCCTAACAAAGATGTAAAGAGCTCAGTTGATAGAGAATTCTTCAAAAGCTTTTTGAATGTAATTTCATTATCCATTGTTCATATTTATTTTATTCAAGACCAAATGATCATAGTTCTTTTATACTAAGTTCTATACAAGGAAACTAATCACTGAATTATTTGTATTCTGATTATTGTTGAGCCTTAGAAATGATATGATCTAATGAGTATCTGAACTTTGCTTTCTGTGGTGGTTCATAGATTCTAAAGCATCCACAAAATGCTGGGAGGTTCAACTTCACTACACAGTTCCTTGCTATGAAGAAGAAGTAACTTAAAGGTCAGATTTTCAATACAAAACACTAGGGAAACCAGTTGTGTTTGACATTGACATTAGTGCGGGAGATTTTCTTGCTCTATTTTACCTCCTAAAAGTTCCTGTTGAAGTGATCAACCTTAAGGTATTTTGATTTCTCATGCTTATATTTTGTTTGAATTAGCCATTCTACAGCATGGAAAATGTGCATAAATGAATAACTCTGATCTTTTTAGCTAAATCATAGGAACTTTCTACTTTTCCTTTTTTGGTTCATACAATTTTAGGGTGAGACAAGGGTACCACAATCCATTTGGTTATGGTTCTCTACGTTCTCACAATCATGCTTTTGCTAATCTGAAATGTCAGGTCAAGATTGGACGGCTCACACTCCGACTTTGTATTTTGGACTTGATTTACAAAGTCAAAATGTGAGCATCCAACCTTCGATCTAACAATCCATAAACTAATCTAGATCGTCAGATCAAGATTGGACGGCTCGCATTCCAATTGTGTATTTTGGACTTGACTCACAAAGTCATAATATGGGCATCGAATCTTTGATCTGACGGTCCACAGATTGCATGACTGCATTAAATACATGATACCATGCAAAAACTAATGTAGACCGTTAGATCAAGATTGGATGGATCAGGATATAATTTTGCATTTTGGATCCAGTTTGGATCTGATGGTCTAAATTGCTTGAGTGTGTCAAATGCATGATTCCCTGATCACTGCTTATATTTTGTGTAGTTTGTCACTTGTTATCTGCCTCTTAAATCCTAAATTGATTCTGTATTTGGATGAAGTGAATGAATTATATATAGAGAAATATACTCTCACATTGCACCTTTGGGGTTAATTGTTTGTCCTTTGAAGGCAATCATTGTGAGCCCAATATTTCCAGCTGTTGGAGATTGCAAGTATATTAAAGCCATTCCTCATGGAAATGGTAGCCTTATTGACTCTGACACTCTCTATGGACTTGCCCGTCATCTGCCACGTAGTCCCAGAAGGTCTTCGCCATTTGCTACTTTAATTTCATGCCTTAGAAGTGCTTCCTATTATCAACATTATTATGATGGTTCTGAAATTATTGAAACCATTATGGTTTTGTGGGGAATGAAGGCTGATATTATCATCAAAGAAATAATGGAATGTCTTATTTAACTCTAGTATGTGTACAGTGTACTTTCCACAAAAAATAACCTGTTTCAATTGGACAGTTTCCTTTCACTATTTCTTTAGAAAATTTTACAAAAAATATTATCAAGACTATTGTCTAGACTGTGCAGTAAATCAATTATTAAGAAGAAAGTAGGCGTAAACATATACTGAAACATGATAACCCATGACTTTGCGCACCTTCAATTTTTTCATCATGGTTATATATAATATCTATTTCGCTCTCAAAGTGTGCATCATGCATCTTTAAACCTTTGGCACACTTACAATAAGACTTTTTACAATCATGCTTTAAATTTTCTAGATTTTTTTCTTTTTAACCAGCAATATATTAACATTTTGACATGCAACTCAGGTACACAGCAGGAAAGTCTGTTAAGTTTGGAGCTCCTCGAGATACCGATCACCCCGAACTCAGACAACCACTAGCTATGGAAATTTGGGAGTCTGTATTTCAAACATTGAAACCGGGGTCTAAGATTATAGTATTAGCCAATGGACCCTTGACTAATCGGGCAAAGATTTTATCAGTAACAAACATAAGCTCACAAAGAGGTGAAAGATTAGAATTTACTGTCAAAATAGTCCCTTTACATGTGGCAAATGACTAATCTGAGTTGTCACCTTAACAAGCGCCACATTAGCATCCACAGTGGCACATAACATGACACATCATCACAACTAACGGAGTTAGAGAGCAGACTTAACAGCAGGGATTAACTTGACTAACAGATTTAACACTGGAGGACTTTCTTGCATTTTTGTTTAAGTGAGGGACCAAATTAACAGTGGGTTACACTTTGAGGGACCAAAGTGGCTCTTTACCCTATGACTATACCACCTTAAATATCACATGTATTACGGTACATTATAAATATGATAATTTATATAATTTACTTGACATGCTTAACTTATCAGTGTCAACAGAAAACGATAAATCTTTCAAAATGTGCTGTTGGTGAGTTGACACCCACCACTGGGGTTGGCATGTCTTATCTTGAAGAGAATCCTAAGATAAGCATATATAAACCAAAACTGACCATGTTTGCTGCGACAAGCAAGAGAAGATAAAGTAAGGGAATAATTTAGGTGGTTTACTTTCTTATGTAACTTGCTCCATTAAGGAGCAAACAAATGGACAATGCCACCACATCATGATTTGGGTTTCTAAAGAATCATATCTTCTCAGGATTCTTCTTATCTTTCACACCAATTTAAAATCATTATTTGCTGTCCTTAACAGTTTCTTATACCAAAATAATAAAGTGGCTTTACATCTCCATTAGCTCATACCACTTTATTTTTCAACCAAAGGATGTCAACTAATAAGAAGTAAATCACTAAAGGGTAGCTTGATCAATTTACTTTATGAAATTATTACTATTTCAAAATAGTTCTTAAAGCTGAAAATAACTGATTGGTCAATTAGTCACTAAAATTGTCGGATAGCTAATGAAAACAGTTTGATTTTATGTCTTTTATTACAAAGACTTTGTCTTTTATTAGAAATTTAGCTTATACATAAACACTTTTATGATAACCACTTGTGTTATAAGTACTAAAACTATTTATCCAAACATGGTCTAATAACTTATAGGAAGTTTCCATGTAATGATATCATCATAACTAGTCTAATCTAATATCAACTTTTAACTTGATATCGTTTCAACTTTCAACTAATCTAATATCAAATCAAGGAAGTCTGGAATCTAGATGAAGGATAATCTAGCTTTTCCTATGCTGAAATATATTTGTGAAGTTAATCCAATCGATTGATGTTCAAAGGATTTGTTCTGACTACAATTTTGTCTTCCTTTTGGGGATAGTGAAAAAGGGACAAGTTCGTTTGAAGTGCCATCAAACTTCATTAAAGCATGCAGAAGATTACAAATTATGAAAGTGCATTCATTCTTGTGAAGAAAAGGTACATTAGATGAAAACTTATCCCCTCATAAAAATCCAGACATTAACCAGGGACACAAGATAATAACAGAGAATAGGATCATAGTACAAACATCTTTACAAATCCACCCACTTAGAAACTCAGTTCCATCACAGGGATTGAGCCACCAGCTGCCAAAATCTGCTGCTCAAGCTGCAACAAGAATCCAGAAAAGAAATATAAATTACAAAATACAGAAAGTAACACAATGTTCTTTAGCTAAAATTTTTTGTCTAGTTACCCTCAATAGTGTTTCAAGCTTATTCTTGACAAGGCAATACTCTTGCTTCACTTGTTGCAGACATCTGTGGCACCTGCAGCAATTTGAAACTTTCCATGATCAGCTAAAATAGCTTTGTCATTCAAATTTTTGCAGAAATTGTCAAAATTCTTCCAATCAAACAAGTTGTGTGGAGGTGAACAAACAACTTACGCATCAATGTTCTGTTGTTCCTCAGAGAAGTTGCGGAAAGCCATGCAGGCATTTTTCACCCTTTGTGCACCTATGCTATACACCAGACATAAAAAAACACATTTATCTCAGCGAATCAAGAAAAAGGAGTTCAACAATGAACAAAATTTGGTTACTCTACTACAAAAAGTGTAAAGCTTTTTTACACAGTCATCCAATCAGATTTCTCCATTATACACTTTGTTACGTTATTTCTTAAAATATCTCAACAAACATCTAAAATCAAATGGTGAGATCTAATTGGATGATTAGTCCGCCGGCTCCCGAGTTCAAATCCGAGCAAGCCCAGATCCTCTGCTGCCTCTACACCGTGCAACAGGCAGCAGAACCGTTAGATTTACAGAGAAGATTTTCTCTCTCTAAACTAATGGCTCTGCTGCCTGCTGCCCCGCGCAGAGGCAGCTGCCCCGCGCAGAGGCAGCAGAGGATCCAAATCAAAATCCGAGTGTGACCGTTTGATAGTGTGTGTGGTGTTTATTTGTCGCAGACCAAAAATCTAATCAGATGATTATGGAAAATAAATTTATATTGTGAGCTATGAAGCACCAACACTTTGAAAAATACAAATAATTGAAGTGTCTATGTCGGTGTTGTCTGTCAGTGTTGGTGTCCCACACAATACGTGTTGGACACCAGACATGAAAGTGCCGGTGCTACGCAGAGATGGTGAGAGCAGAGTCATTTAAGTCTGAGTCTATTATAAGTTTCAAGACTAGAGAAGCATGTCAGGTAGCTTAATAATGGCACAAAAAGTGGTATTATACTAAGAATGTAGGTTATGATACAGTATTTGGTTGGGTTATAATACCTGGCACTGCTACCCTTTAACTGGTGAACATGAGCATCAACTTTTTTGAAGTCAACAACTTGCTGATCCCTGCATAAAGATAGATAGATAGATGTAAAAGCTCAAAAACATTGAAGATGAAGCAAATAGAGAGAGAGAGAGAGAGAGAGAGAGTAGTTACAGAGCAAAAGTGAGATCTTTGAGAAGCCTTTCAGAATCTTCAAAGAAGAGAGAAACAACTTCAACGACAAAGTCAGGGTTGTTCTCATCTTGTAGCTGTTGAAGTTGAAGAAATTGACCATCTAGGAAGCCCTATACATAAGAAAGCAACGAAATTGAAAACAAAGAGCATCTAATCTAATAATTGCAAGTCAATAAAACAAAAACATTAAAACATAATCTCAGACAGAGAGACAGAGAGAGAGAGAGAGTTGGTTAAGGTCTGGTTAACTAGTACCTCGATGAAGAGGGACTTGATGTATTCGACCCACTGGTTCCGCATCTGACCCACCTCCATGTTTCTCTTCTCTGCTGGTGTGGCTGTGGTGTGACCCCAGAAAGAAAGAAGGAGTTGTTGATGATGATTGAGAGAGGTTATGTTGGGACGAGCATGTGTGAATGCGTGTGCGAGAGAGAGAGAGAAACACCCTTTTTATTCCTCTCTTTCTCTCTCTATATCTCTGGATTTGCTTTCCTTATTTTCACGCAGGAAGAACCGGTGGACCCCACCACCCACCATTTCCTCCCACACTCACTTTATGCAATGCACCTCTATCTATCTACGCTACGCTACGCCACACTGTAAGTTTCTGTTACCCACATGACACATACATGTACTTTTTTTGGTTCATTAATTTTTTATTTGATTGATCAAATAGATGTACTTTTTTTATTCGGAGAAATGAGCTTTGAATAATTCGGAGTTCGGTTGAGAGGTAAGTCAAGTCCGGTTTCAATTTGTTCCATTATTGGGGATCGAACTCGGGAACTAGTCGAATTTTAGATGGAGTGCATTAACCACTTGCACCCGAGTTCCCCATTAGATGCGTACTTTGAGTAAACTACTCCCTCCGCCCCATATTATATGTCGTTTTAGGTCATGTCACACATATGAAGAAAAGTAGTTAATTTTGTCTGGGAAAAAGAAATTGTGAGTTAATTTACCAAATTAACCTTCATTAATGACATTAGGAAGATAAATTAGTACAATTATGAAAGAGATATTATTAAATAATGAAAGTGTATGGTAGGAAAGAAATATTAATGTTTCATTGGGATTCTAAAAAGTCTTGTATTATGGGACAATTTTTTTTGGCTATATAATATGGGACGGATGGAGTACTAATTTTCCTCCCAATTTTATATTCTCTCAAGGGGGGTTGGATCCTCTCCTTCTCACTTACCCTACATCTCCCTCCATCCTCTCTATCTCTTAATTTCAATCTCTCTCATCATTATTTATAATTTTTTAATCATCTCTCTCCTTACACCCTTATATTTTGCGATGGAAAGGAAGAATGGAAGGAGAGGATCCAAACACCTCTCAAGGTAAATAAAAACTAATATTAGACCCTCTCAGATCTTTCTTATTAGTCCTTTAAAATTTTGTCAATATATTTCAACAACACTAATATGGCTAATAGTGACAACAAATTGTGAGCTATCTATAAAATAAGTTTAATTACTGTATAGGTTCTTGAAATATTTAGAAATGTTTAATTAATTTTTTGTTCTTGGTAGAAGAACTTCATTGAGAGACTCACAACAAGAAAGAAAGGGTTCACAAGATCATAAGAGAAGGCCCGCAAAAGATTTTGTAAGCAACAAGTGTATAGCGAGGAGGATAGATCCCCTGCTGCGTGCAGAAGGTTTCTACGCTAGCGAAGACTTTCTCCCTCTAGATTCGATAGCCCCTGCTGGCGCAAGACCATTATGCCGCAGCAGACGATACAGATCTGTATAGCGAGAAGAAAGTGTATGGGGCTAAGTCAGATGAAACGTGACATTGCTCTTGTTCTCATTGAGTTTGAGTTGAGATGCTTTCAGGATCTACTATTGGAGTGCAAGTCAAAAGAAATATGAAGACATTGCATAAGATTTCTTGGAATCAACTATGAGTATTATCACTACCAAAACTACTTAAGGATAGGAAGGTTTGATATGTGATCTCCATGCATCAAGCAAAAATACTCTTACATTACCCAAGTACTCATCCTTGAGAAGATCCCAAGTTGGAAATGTTACGAATGAGAGGATGGACCATATAAAATTATCATAAGATAAATTTTGTGTATTCAAGATGGGTAGGTTTGGGCCACTATCCTCTCGTTTTTGGGAACAATGTCCTTTGAATAAATCAACAATAATTATGACTACAAAATCAAATCGAGATGAATTATGTTGCAGAGAAGATCCCACCCAAGAAGTCCAAGAATAGTTGCTCCAGATGCTGAAATGAATGGAGTATCATTTCTTTTCTTTTTGAGTAAACTCTCGATTTGCTTCCTAAATTATCATTCTCTCTCCTATTTGGTCCTTAAATTATAAAAATATAATAAATAGTCCCTAAACTATTCTATATCTATCAATTGTAGCCCCTCAATTACTTTCTAGTAAGAGAAGTGGTGAATTGTTCAGAGAGACAAGATTTAGGTCAATATTAGATAAATAATTTGCTGTTTCAATTGGAATTAACCTCTCGTGAAGGGAAAACAGCGCCGCCGCTGGGAGGGGGGGGGCTCCCTCCCCGGTTTCTTCCCCTCTCCTCTCAGTGCTCCTTCTCCTCTGATCTGCGCTTCTTTTGGATCTGTTGAATATGTTGTTAAGCGATTTGGATCTCTTCGCGATCTGGATCTGGAGAAGTTCTTGCGCCGTCGCCGTTTCGTGTTCGACTTCGGTTGTTCTGGTGGCTGTAAATTAATAAAAATGGGTTGGGCGCTGCTTGGGTTGGAACCGCCGTTGGGGGCTCCCTTTCATCGGATCTGATCTCCTCTGTGACGTCCACGGCCTCTCCCCCGAGGCGTTGCTGGTCGGATCTCCCTGTTGGTGGATCTGCGCGCTTTTAGAGGTACTATGGAGTGCTTCTGTTCGCGGTGGTTTGTGGCTCTATTCGCGCAGGGGTTGTTTCGGATGCGGTGTTTTTGCGGTGTTTCGCGGTGGTTCACGGTGGTTTGTCTGATGTTCGCAATGGTGGCTGTCGTTTCGGACTTTGGACCGCAGTCACACCTCCTCTCCGTTTGTCGTGGGCACTTCTCCCTGTCGCTCGCGGTTTTGCTTGATTGTGCCACGGTGTTGGCCGGGGGCGCAAGGCCGCGGTGGTGGTTGGTGGCTCGGCTACCTCGATCAAGCTAGGTGTTGTCGCGGTGTTGGCCAGTAGCACGACTTCGCGATGGTGGTTGGAGTCACGGCGCCGGATGTCTGGGGGTGTGCTGTCGGTGGGTGCTGATTCGATAGTTTGTACCTTGTCGGACACCAGATTGCAGTTTGCAGATCGCCGGGCTCCTCCCCCTTTGCCTTCTGCTTCTTTGCCCCCTCCCAATCGTCTCCGGGCCTCCACCTCTAACCTCGATACTTTGTGATGTGCTTAATGTGAGGATAGCGAGGTGATGCAGGCTGTTGTGGTTTGGAGTGTGAGTTCAGGAGGTGGTGGGTGGAGGTTGTGTGGGGACTCTCGGGTGTTGCCCTGCCTCATTTCGGGTTTTCTGTTCGCCTCCTTCTATGGTTGTTTATTTTAGAGGCCTTGTTGGGCATTCTATTATTGTCCTTATTACCAAGGGTTTTGGTCTAGTCCCCCCTTGTGCTTTTTATATCTCTCTTTATTTTATTAATAAATTCGGGCTGACTGCCTGTTTGATTAAACAAAAAAAAGAATTGTTCAGAGAGACTATATTGATGAACTTATAAGCTCTGTTTGATGCGTCTCATCCGCTAGCGGCTATAAAGAAGTCAACATAGCAATTAGACATACAAAATATGACTTCTTTATAGCTGCTATATGTTGACTTTCAATTGATATATTAATTTACCCTGAAACATATATTATTAATTTTAATTATTCTTGGTAGGCATCTCTACCAGTATTATCCACTGCATAAAAAATTACGAAAAGGGGTTAAATATGTTTGTAGTTCCTATAAAATTTAGGTTTTTATTTTTAGTCTCTTAAAATAAATCCACCTACTTTTGGTTTTAATAAAATTTGAGTTTTTTTTATTTTAGTCACTCATGACTTTTAATAACGATTCATGACTTTTAATAGTACTTTTTTAACCTTTTATAAGTGCTACTAGAATAAATAACCCGTGCCATGCACGGGTATAAATATGTTATTGAAAATTGTTGTGGAATAAATTATATTTTGTAAGCTATAGTAGCAAAATGCATGTATAGGTAAATAGTGGTATTTTTTGTGATTTGAAAATAATATTTAAACCATCAAAACTTCATGTTAATTTGATTTTTTTAAGCACAAATGATATCATATTATGGTGATTAGAATTCTTCATCTCATACTCATGAATCTCTAAATAATTAACGATATTGATGAGCATGTCATGACATGGCCATGTCGGTCATATATCTGGTCAAGGAATTGCACAATTTTTTAGTCGTCTACCTCCTAGTCTCTCGTCCTTTACTTGCTCCATTTGCACAACTTTTGCGAAACCTCAAGTCAAGACAGAGTAAGAAATTTGAAGTTTGCAGAGTAGTGCTTGTAACGGAGATTCCAAATATCAACCTTACATGTTTTTGAGTTCCTTCCCCTTTTGCATTTCTGCTATCTATCATTTTCGACCCATCCTACTTACTTTTATATCAATTATTGCAGCAACACCCATAGACAATTATCAAATTAAAAAGCTCCCTCCCGGATGTACCTTGAATTTCAACAAGATAACTCTTTGGAGTATTCTTTTCCGAGGATACACGGTTAAAATCCAACAAATGCATTCTTTATTGAAGTTTTATTCAATTTCAAAATCTTACAACACAAGATCTCAAATTGATGAATTGTGAGCAATAAAGCTTGCAGGCTCTAAGAATGTTGCATATACTTACTTGACATTAGTCCTACAAAAATCAAAAAGTTCGATAGCCATTTGGAAACTTCTGTTTATGATAAAAGTCACCTTCAATTCCTCTCATTGTCATAGTAAACATCTAAGAAAGCCAGACAAACATGTGAGCAAAGTCAGCAAAAGACTAACAAATTTAATAACGAAAAATAAAACAGTAAGATTGGGTATGTAAATCATTCTTAAGCCAGACAATAAAATTAGAACATTAAAACATGAATGAAGAATGATATGCTCATTTATTCTTACCTAACCGGTGCAACAACTATTGTAGAAGAAAATAAAACAAAAGCTACATGTAAATGGGAATTGAACCATTGTTTGTATATTTTTACTTACCAAACCAAATAATCAGTATGCTTTGACAAATATCTACAAAAAAGATCAAATTATAACTATATGAAAGAAACAAATATATTTTCCAAACTAAAAGAGGGAAAATAAAAAGAGGAAAAAAAGCCTTACCTTTCATCCATAAAAACCATTTAACTTGGAAGGAAAATCTCCATCTTATACCAAAAACTGCAACAGACCAAAGGCAATATATTTTTACAACAATACTCCAAATAAATGGGTGTAATCTAAAATTGAAGGTAACTAAAATACAAATTTTGAAATCGTAGAACACACCTTAAAAATAAAAGAGAAAAGGAAAATATGTTAGATAATATCAACAAAGAAAGAAGGATTAAAGTGAGAAAAAACGCACGTGGAGAGAATTAGAACAATTCCCATTTCTCATGGCGAGATTAAGTTTATAGGTTTTCATCTTCTGCATGGGTTCACATGAAGGTGGAGATTGTGAAAGGCTTCACCCTCCATTTCAAGGCGCAAACCTTGATGTGTTGATATTTTAGGTTGTCTTCCTCTCACAGCTCAGAACTATAATCCCTAAACTCATCAACACTCATCTTTGCGACACACCAAAAAAGGAATGGTAACCGGAGGAATACTAAGGAGAAGGATTATAGAATGAGACGGGTGGTATCAACTACGGAGTTGCCGCCACTTGCTTAGCCTTACATTTTTTAGTACCATTGTTCTCTCTCATTCAAAAAATCAAAAGGTCTTTTTTTTACGTCAAAAAAAGGCTTCTTTGGTTTTGTGGGCAAATTGAATATCACTCTATTGCATATGTAAGAACGTGCCAATAATATGTGACTCAAAAAGATTCATTATTTACGTGGTCAAAAAATTACCACTTAAAAATATTATATTCAGCCCTTGTAGTTATTTATGTGGTCAAAAAATTACCACTTAGAAATACTCATTGAAATGACCAAAATTTATAGAAGTAATTTCATTTCATTGTGGTGGGAAATCTTTGCATATGTGTTAGATGGATTTCATTATTTGCATAATTTGAATATTTAAATTAAATTAATTATTTAATATGAAATTCTTTCCTAAAGCAAGCAAATTAATTAGCAAATGCATGAGAAAATGACATGTGTAATGTCATTTATTGAGATGCATTCTCAATTGTTTAATATATAGATATAGATTGAAAGATAAATTCTAGCTAAACAGTTGAAAAATTACTCAAGGTGAAACGTCCAATTAAGTTATACATTAGACACATTTCAATTGTATAATTAAATTATGCCACTTTGTAGTACATGTAGTGTACTACTCTAAACTCATTTATAACTTCAATTAAAAAAAACCCATTTATAAGCAGAAAAATCGAATTTCACACATATTAAAAACGTTAGTTATATTCGTTTAATATTATTGATTTCATAAAAACAGTAAACTAATTTTACTAACATAACCTTATTTTATTGGGAATGTGCAAGACTCATAGTTATAAAAGTAGAACTAAATAAGAATAATAGCATTAAAGAGCTAGTTGATATTTTGTTATATTTGAGTCCAAAAAAATATGTGGAGCATTTACCACACAAATTGTAAAAAAACAAACATTAATCACAAAAGAATATTCATTGCCAAAATGCTCAGAAGATGACACATGGAAGAGTAATAAATGAGATTCATTCTCAAATGTTATATATATAGATATAGATATAGATTAAAAGTCGTGAAGCGATATTAAAAATCACGATGAAATATAACAAAAAAAAATCAAATTTTATAAAGACCAAAATAGGTAAAAAAAATTAAAAGACTAAAACCAAAATAATCAAATTTTATAGTAAGAAAATCATATTTAACCCAAAAAAAAATATGAGAGATAGTATTTGTATATAAAAGGCTAAATAGCACTTTTGGTCATTTATCTTTGCTCCAGATTTCACTTTGGTCCTTTATCTTTTTTTTGGTCCATTTTGGTCCCTCATGTTTCATTTTCGTTTCATTTTGGTCCCTCACGTTAGTTTTGGTTAACGGACGCCACGTTGGCAGTTAACTGCTGACGTGGCAACTCAAATTTATTAAATGACGTGGCAAAAATATATTATTTAATTCTCACACATCAGCAATTAAGTTTTTAAAATTAAAACTATTATTTACACATATAAATAAAACTATTATTAAAACGACATCAAGCTGAAGCGTACAGATAAACAAACAATTAACAAAAACATAAAAATCAAACAATTAACAATTAAAACAATTAAAAGTAGTTCATAAAAGCAGTTCAGCAATTAACAAAAAACTAGAAACATAAAAATCAAACAGATTTGTGTTCCTCCATATCTTGTTCTTCGTTGTTCCAATCTGCGTTTACTTCGTTTACTTCGGGAGCTTCTTCGTTGTTTACTTCGTTTTTCCTCCAGATCTGCATTTTTCGTTTTTCCTCCAGATCTGCGTTTCTTCAAAGTTTACTTCGTTGTTCTTCAATCTGGGTTCTTTTTCCACCGTTTTCGTTTTAGGAAGAACGTGAATAAAGACGAAGATTGAAGGGAAAAAAGATATTTCAGATCTCGAAATGAAATTGATGAATGAGAGTTTTTTTTTAAGTTTCTGAAACGAAAACGAAAAAAAAACAGTTTAACAGTTAAAACTTGTGGGAAATCGCTTCATTGTTCTTCTTGAAATACAACTTAGAATTCAAACACAATTACACATAATTACTCAAGCAAACAAAGATACATCAAACTCAGAATTCCATATTTAAAAGACACTGAGAGGGACCAAAGTGAATCAAAATAAAAACTGAGAGGGACCAAAATGAAACCAAACAAAAATATAGAGGACCCAAATGAAACAAAGCGTGATTCAGTAGAAAACCCAGATCTGCAACTCAGATCTGCAGCGTGACCCAGCAAAAAACCAGAAAAAATGCAAGAATCGAAGAACAACAACAAAAAACCCAGATTTGATTAACGAAGAAGAACAACGAAGAACAACCCAGATTTGTTCCTGTTCGTTCTTGTTCCTCTTATCTGGTTCGTTCTTGTTCCTGGGTTTCGTTTTGCTGAGTTTCGTTCTTGGGTTTCGATTTGTTGGGTTTCGTTCCTGAGAAAGAAGATGAAATTGTTGCTGGGAAATCGTGGCTGAGAAATCGTGGCTGAGAAATCGTTTTTGATTTTATTGTTTTTGATTTTATTGCTGAGAAATCGTTTTTAATCTGGTTTTGAGGGCTGGAAGAAGATGAAATCTGGGTTTGATGATGATGATGAACAGTATGTTTGGGTGCTTGATTCGTTTTGATTTAATGTTAATTTGTTATTTGTTTTTATGATGTGTAATTTATTTAAGAATTAAATAATATATTTTTGCCACGTCAGTCAATGAATTTGAGGCGCCACGTCAGCAGTTAATTGCCAGCGTGGCGTCCGTTAACAAAAACTAACGTCAGGGACCAAAATGAAACGAAAATGAAACATGATGGACCAAAACGGACCAAAAAAAAGATAAAGGACCAAAGTGAAATCTGGAGCAAAGATAAAGGACTAAAAGTGCTATTTAGCCTGTATAAAAAAAAGAGATAGAAAATAAAAAGTAGGCTAAATTATAGTTTTGGTCCCCCTATTTTCAAAAATTCAGACATTTGGTCCCCCTATTTTAAAACTCAGACATTTGGTCCCCCAATTTTAAAAAATCAAATACATTTAGTCCAAAGAGGGACCAAATGTCTTTGATTTTTTAAAATTAGGGGACCAAATGTCTTTGATTTTTTAAAATTGAGGGACCAAATGTCTTTGATTATTAGCCATAAAAAACTGAAAATTCCTCTTCCGACTAAATGTCTTTGATTTTTTAAAATTGAGACGCTGAATCTGTTGGAGCATTGTTAGCTGAGCAAGCATCTCATTCAATCAAAACACGAGGACCACAATAGGATTCTCTGCGATCCTTTCCTTTTGGCCTTCCACCCTCTCCAATCTCCATTATCGGCATTATATACTCCAACAAGACAAAATTCATTGAGATTTCAAAGGGTACCTTCGCCTCATGTGTCATATCATTAATTCAGCATTCAATTTTGTATTTTTCTCATATAATTGGGACAATAATTTTGTCTTTTGGCAGTATTAAAATATTTAACAGCTCCACATTTCCAACAAACTTGAGTCTCAAATGCATGTGGCACTAGTTATTAGACATTGTTGTCTTTTAAGGGAAAATATTTCATCCGATTGATAAGAAATCATTAATATAGGCTAAATGAAATAAAAAAAAGATAGAACATTTTCAACTCACAGACTAGGATTAACATCTCTAAGCAGGATCGACCCAACAGTTCAAGAGACCTAAAGCGAAGTTTGAGGAGAGACCTATAAAATAATTCCGTATCAATTTCAAGCCACGTAATCAATGACATGTTATAGTACTGTTTTTTGTAACTAAAAGCCACTTTTTTTCTAAGATCATCGATGGCTACCATATAATGTCCCGCTTTCAATAAAAGACTAATATCCGCTCATACTTAAGATCAAATTTTGCACTGGCCAATACCGAGTTTGTCCACTGCGAAAATCAAACCAGAAGCATCGGGTCGACCCCCTATGTCCCACAATAGATTATTCCACTGGGCCAGCGGTGTTGGTAACTAAAGGCCACTTGCTAACATGTTAGAGTATTCCTATTAACTTCACTTATTTTATTAGGCAGGGCCCAAAAAAATAGATAAAAGAAAATACCATAACTGCAGAATGATAGAATGATGGGATCGAATCCAATGACACATAAAATAGAGGGCTTTTCATATTGGTCAATATCGAGTTTGTCCACTACGAAAATTGAACCCGCGAGCACTGAATAGACCCTCTGTGTCCCAGGAATAGACTTTGCCTTATAGCATTCCTATTAACTTCACTTATTTTATTAGGCAAGGCCCGGAAAATAGATAGAAAATAACACAACTGCAGAATGATATGGGGTCGAAAAAAGGATACATAAAATAGAGGGCTTTTGCAGCCAATTGAGCTACGACTTATCTCATTACAATAGTTGATTTTTCTTGTTAATATTATGTAAACTAAATTTTTGAGGCATTTTTTATTGAAATATTTGAGGCCTAAAGCCCTTGCTTTAGTCTCTTGACCTTGGGTCGGCCCTGTCTCTAAGAGACACTAGTACACGAGAATTATGAGCATCGAAACCATTACACATAGAATGTTTAGAAGCCATAAGGACATAACCAAGCCAAACACAACAAACTAACATCCAGACTATCGATAGCTTTCGTCCCAAGAAAGAAATAATCAAGTGCTGAGAATCCACACTCTTTCTCCCTATCTAGTTACGAATGATTTCTTTGACTATTGTACGTGCAATTCGACTATTGTTGGTCTCAAGATTATCCATATTTTTCTGTTGATCAGAAGCCAGTTGATAATTGGAAAAGGCGTCCGAAGAGCTGTCATCCCCAAAAGCCTCAACAGTCACCACATAATGCAAAAATACCCACAACCAAGTGCTCATACAGCCAGCAGTTCTATGCGGACTTTCAGCAAACACAAGAGATGCATCTTTAGGTGAAACACGTCTAAAACACAAAAAAAAGATTGGATCTTCCATAGAGGCGTGATAAATCCATATCCCATGCTTTTTTCGAATGATAAAAACTGTGTTTTGAACGAAGATTTTAATGAAAACCAGTAAAGTTTGAGCAGATTTGGTGAATTTGTAAATCTAGTTTTTGTGTAGTGGTTATGCCGGTTTTTCTTTGTTTTTATGTGCACAGAAACTAGAACGAGTTGTAGAACAAAGTGTGAAGGCAATGGGTGAAGTTTGGAGCGATTTAAGAAAGGGAATGCAGCAAAAAGGGCTATTTGGTCTGTTAAAAGGAATGACTATAGACAAGTGTGGGTACGCTAGCGATCCACGTGGTTCTATGAGCGCTAGCGATCCACGTGGTTCTATGAGCGAAAGCGATCCACGTGGTTCTATGAGCGAAAGTGAACAGTGTCCGCTGCGCTGGACTCTATAAATAGCGCATTTTCATTCTGCAGAACACATTTTTAGCGGCTGGAAACCCTAGAATTCGAAAATACTCTCTCCATTCATCCTCTATTGAAGATTCAAGGCTTGGGAACAAGATTTGGAGCTTCAAATGAGTTCATCTTCTTCATTTTGCTGTAACCTCTGTTTTTCCCCTTTTACTATGTCTAGCTAAACCTCTTTGGGTTAGGGATGAATAAGTATTGGTGAATCACTATTGTAACGGATTTTGTTTGTTCTTAATGTCATATTCTCTCTTACTTTGTGTGTTTAATCTCTGTTTTTAATGATTTTCATGATTTGATTAACCATGGAATGAGATATGGTTCATTTATGGAATGGAAATTTTATACTTGAATGCTTGAGATTGAATACCTTCAACTCTTAGCTTAGGAAGAACCTTTTAGTTGTTGTATCTTGAAAACCCTTGATTCTAATGCTTGTTGTCATCTATATATATCACCTAAGGAATTAGGGTTTTTAGTTGTGAACAAAGGATTAGTTGCCTAAGGAATTAGGGATTAATTAATGTTGTGGGTTTGATAACAAAGTGAAAGAGGGGATTATTGTCTCTATTAAGTCGGTTTGCAATAGTGTGAAACCAATGGAAATTCATCCCTAACTCCTTTTATCATCTCGTAAACTTCGTGTTCTTTGTTCTTTATTAAAAATACAAAAACATTTTATTGTCTTACTATAAAAGTTCTCGTTACTTTACAATATCACTCAAACTTCGGTTCATTTTTGTTCGTTTAGTTGTTGTTAACGTTTATTGGTATTTGCATTCGATCCTTGAGTTTGACACTCGGTCTTACCGTTTTATTATTACTTGCGACGATTTGGTACACTTGCCAATTTCGCCATCAAGGCACCAACATCTTGATTAAAGCCCAACAATGTAGGGAAAACATAGTGAAGTCACGGTGGCTTTGGGGGGAGGCTGGATGGGAGTCAAACATACAGAAGGATGAGACATCATGACTGACCTGAGCAGCAACAAGATTGTGGGAGTAGGGAATCCCTTCTGATCTTCCTCTCTAGGCGATAGTGGCGGCTCAAGTGGAGGAGGCGCCATCGGTGACATGGGCAAGGAGATGGCAGGAGGAGATCACCCGTGAGAGACCATGACCCATGAAGGAGGTAGAGGTGCTCCTGGTGATTGGCGGAGTCAGACAAGCGATCGAATTAGCGGCAACGACGACTACATTCCCGTGAAGAGAGGGGTACAATGGTTCAAAGGTGGTGCCAACATCTGATAGCACATGAAGGGGGAGATGGAGTTGTGGCTGACGGTGGAACCAGGGTAGGGGTTTGGGTGGGGAGGTAGTATAGGAGGTTGTAGGTGGAGCTATTGCAGTGACGAGCCCCAAACGGTGGCGAGGAGGCAAGCCTCCACAGCGGGAGGGGAAGGCCTCCAAGAAGGAGGGGCTAAGCCCTAATTGAGCCCTGCGGCTCAGGGAGGGGAAACCCTAGCAGCGCCTTGCGGCTCGCATGGGAAAACATTTATACATTGTATTTAGACATTGTTGTCCTAGGTAGATAGACGAGTGAGTTAAAGACATCGAAGTAGTTTTAAAAAAGGCTTAATTACAGTTTTGGTCCCCCTATTATGACCAATTCTCGATTTTGGTCCCTGAAGTTTTAATTTGACGATTTTGGTCCCCCTATTTTCCCAATTTGTAAAATCAAGGTCCCCCTCTTAATTGGTCAAAATTGACTTCTGACTTATCCTACGTGGCAGCCCACGTGGACTGCCACGTAGGCACACCCCCACCCCCACCTTCTTCTTCCTCGTGACCCTCTTCCCCTCCCCCCTCCACTGTTCCTCTTCACCCTCCCCCCTCCCACCCCCCACCACCGTGAACCCCCCTCCCCCTCCACTTTTCCTCTTCACCCTCCCCCCTCCCACCCCCACCACCGTCCCTCCCCCTCTCTGCAAATCCCCCCTCTGTGCGAATCCCCCCCCCCTCCACCTCCACTGTTCCTCTTCCCCTCCCCCTCCCACCCCCACAACCACACCCTCTCTCTCCTTCGCACCGATCCTCTTCACCCTCACGGCCATCAGAATCCGAATCGATTTGAAACTCAACGAGCGAGAGCGAGAGCGACGAGCGAGAGAACGGAGAGAGAGGGAGAGCGACGCGACGAGCGAACCAGAGATGCGAAGACGGTGAGCGAGCGACGGCGAGGAGGGAGAGCAACGGTGAGCGCGGATTCGCACAGAGGGGGGGATTCGCACAGAGGGGGGATTTGCAGAGAGGGGGAGGGACGGTGGTGGGGGTGGGAGGGGGGAGGGTGAAGAGGAAAAGTGGAGGGGGAGGGGGGGTTCACGGTGGTGGGGGGTGGGAGGGGGGAGGGTGAAGAGGAACAGTGGAGGGGGAGGGGAAGAGGGTCACGAGGAAGAAGAAGGTGGGGGGTGGGGGTGTGCCTACGTGGCAGTCCACGTGGGCTGCCACGTAGGATAAGTCAGAAGTCAATTTTGACCAATTAAGAGGGGGACCTTGATTTTACAAATTGGGAAAATAGGGGGACCAAAATCGTCAAATTAAAACTTCAGGGACCAAAATCGAGAATTGGTCATAATAAGGGGACCAAAACTGTAATTAAGCCTTTAAAAAATAAACACTAACATTTGCTTTTAAAAAAATAATACAACTCTTTGTCCATTTAATTTATATGTATAACTTTATTCATCACTTGGATTTTTAGCTTAGGGATGTTTCCCTTGTTTCTTTGGTATAGAGGGTCCTGGTTAAATTACAATTTTTGATAACTTAATTCTTTCCAATGTTTTCCTTTACGGGTTATCTATAGATCTTGATTTGACGTCAGTAAGTGGAATGAAATATAGACAAATAATGTAAAACATTTCTTGTCTTAGTATCACAAGAAATAGAGCATAGGACAGGAAGTCAGGAACAAAACAATTGAAGGAGTAATAAAAAACTCTTCACTTGAAGCTGTACAACGTTCCTCTAATCAAAACATGTAAATCCCAACTGTTTCTACATTCTACTTTTCATTAGTTATTCTTCGGCTTCACATTGCAAATAATCAATAATCAATAATTAATGACACTGGGAACACTATCAAAGAGCTAACCATTATAATTTATGAGACATAAAATACATTACAATTTGGTGGAAAAAAATTACAAAACCAAGAACCAATGAAAATTAGAAAGTCTGCCAAAATCACCACGTCGAATCAAGAAATCATTCAGCAACATTTCTAACATGTCTTGCAACTTCTCCTGCAGTAGCCAGGAAGGCCTGGAGATCCAACCATATACTCGGGATTCTTAGTGCATTCTCCAAGGGCAGCCCATCTCTCACAACTTTCATGCTGATCAGTGCATTCCCCTGCAGCTCCCACTGTCTTATCAAATGAGTCCACATGAATCCACTTTGTTGCTGACCACTTCTCACCTTCAATTACAGGGCATCCTGCATGGAGACTGCTAGTGTCTGGGATAGCATTTGGGTGGAGATTAAAGAAAAGAAGTGCATCCCCTCTTCGCGGTTTCACTATGAATTGCCTCGGGGAGGAGGGAAAGAGAAAAACAATTATTTAACATATTTGACTGGTAGCAAATGTGACATTATAGAATAATACAGAAAAAAACATGAAGTATATCTGTTCAGTTGCTCACCTGCTATTCCTTTCTTGGCACACTCAGAGAGATCCTCACTTGTCTCAGCACCTCTATGATGTGGAGAAACCTGTAACCAGAATTACAAAGATATCAAAGTTAGCTGTTAGAAAAAAGGCAGAAACATGTTCCCTTGGCAAACTTGCAATGTTCAGATCCTTCAGCTAAGAAACATTTAACATGTGTTTAGTGTGTAATTAATAGCTACTGACTCACTGATAATTAGATGATTAACATTATGTAATTATAAATATAGCTCTTGGGTGATTACAAGACGCATAACATTCTAATACATCTCTTTATTTTGGCCCCAGTCATCGGCATCACCTAGATCCATTCTCGCAATTATTAGGAAATCACTATTTAATTATAAATACAACTCTTGTGTGATTACAAGACGACAGCATTCTAATACATCTCTTTATTTTGGCCCGAGTTGTCATTCTAAATTTTTAATACACCTCTTTATTTTGGCCCGAGTCGTCGGCACCACTTGGTTCCATTCTCGCAATTATTAGGAGATGCACTATGTAATCATTATTTAAGTATAAATACAGCTCTTGTGTGGTCACAAGAGGCAAAACATTCCTATACATCTCTTTATAAGAATAATTATGAGCAACTATGAAAATGTGAAGATACTCCAGCATAAAGTCATAAATACACTCCTCAGACAAGACAAGACAATTTGGCTCACAAGAACTGTCAAACATTGAATCATTGGTACTGTCAAGTTCATTTCACGCAAGAAAATTGCAGTATACAAGGACCCATGCTAGAGAACTCAAGGCCGTTTAAGGAGATGCCAAAAATAAAATAATAAATTTACAAATTATAACAGCAATGCTTTGCCAATATTATGTTTAATTCTATTCTATGTAAGTATGTGCATTAGATACTAAACAAACCTCTGCATTAGGGAACACGGTTTCACCGCCTTTGGTCACATTAGTGAGATACATGAGAACAGTGGCAACCCGGTGTCCGCCCCGAGCTATATTAACTTTATCAGCAAAGTAATCATAATGTGGGTCATACTTCTGTCCGTGCTCATATCTTAGTACTTGTATGTCTTCTCCATTTTCTGAAATTCAATAATGAAATACTGTAAGCAATTGATTATTGGCTCCATGTTCTTACTTTTTCTGTTTACCACCTAGGGCAAGGGAAGGGTGGAGGTAAGAGAAGCTGGAAATACATTTTCTGTATATAACTGATCGTAAGATAATTTTACTTTATGAAGATTCTGATTTGGTAAATGATATTATGAAGATTATTTGTATAAAGAAACTAGAGAATAACAATTCAAGAGTAACTACTCATTGGGTCTCGAATGATACAAATACAATATATACTTCTTAATTTGGTTGCTCTATTTCCTAATTTCTCCAATAAACTTCGAATGCTTTTAAATTGTTTCTTTCAGTCTTGGGAGTCCCTATGGTATCCTCACAGATATGGCGGTTCTGGAGAATTCACACACACTTATTGAATGTTGATTTACAATTAATGTTGAAATCCTATTCAATGTAAGTATAACTATAGTAGGCAAGCAAATGCTTGATGGGTATCATACCCAGGGGAAAAATGGGGAATTGAAGTAATGCTCTTTAATCTTTCCATATGACCTAAGTTCCACATTGAGAGACATGAAATAGCTAAATTTAAAAAAACTAAATAACTCATGTATTCAGCTGAAAATCAGTTTATCTTACTAGACGAGTAATTTAGTGCCGATTTGAAAATTAAAATTAAATGTTAAAAGTGGTAAATTAGCATAGGTGGAGTAATTTAATAGAGTTCATTTGAAACTTTCAAAAACTGTCATTTAAGTCAAGATGTACACAAGTTGTCATTAAATGCAATCGACAACAACAGTTTCCTTATTTAAAAAACCAAATGATAACAGCTTCCTATTGTAGCTTACTTATTTAATTGGGACAAGTTTAAAGTTCATAGCGGTAGTTTTATTAGAAACTTTTCCTGATATGCATAATAATTCTAAAACCCAAAATTGTAGCATCACGGTTCAGTCCTGTATTTATTTGCCCCAGTTCTATTCTACAAGGGAACATATTCATGATCAATATAGAGCTGAATTCTTCCCATTCCTTTTTGTGTCCTTGTCTAAAAGTTTGAAGCCAAAGGAAGCACTTGCAAAACAGCAAGTAACAAGCACAGAATAGAGAGAATAATAAGCCCACATTCTCACTCATTTTAAATGTTCGTGTTTCAGGTCAAAACAAATGGTTTGTGTTTAAACCAGACATTATAGAACGATAAAAACCAACAAAACTAAAGATAACAAAAGACAACCATAGTCACTGTATCTGATCATTGGGATTCATTAGGCCAAAGTTAGAAGTTCAATAGATTTTACAAGGATACCACACAGATTTTAATCATGATTTTGTATATACCATACCTTTTGGAAGAAAAGTCCATGATGAAATCTTGTCCTCAATACCAGAAACAATGGGATCCTATAAAATAACTAAACAGTGTAAGAAAAAAGCAAATAGAAATTAGAAACTACTGCAACTCAGCAAAGTTTATTGTTTTTAGAACGCATTAAAAGTTGATGCTATAAACAACAGAAGAAACGAAATCCTCTATAGTTTTTACACGACCAGTCAAAACTCGTACAACTTACAAACTCCAATCCAAATACTCTCCCATACTCCTCATGTTATTCATCTACAAAATCCTTGTGTACAATTCATAACCAATATAAGGCAAAATTAGACCTTCAAAACCAAACAGAATCCCAGACGACAAATTTTATGTACTTGTTAAACAACATCAAAGTAAATAAAAAGATTTCGGAACACTAGCGAGTCCAAGAAGCATAACTATGCAGATCTTAGAGATAAAGTAGTCAACTGGTTGTTCTTTCATGAATATGTAAATGATTGGTGCAATTGTTGATTAAAAATCAAGTTGTGATTGAGAATCTCAATATTCATCTTCATGACGCAAAATAGACAATTTCTTCAAAGTTATAACAGCCCTACAGAAACTAAGTAACAGTTCATTATAAAATGGATATTGGATCTACATCTACCACTAGCACATAATTATGATAATAAAGGATAGGTAATTAATTGAGGGTTTCCAAAAGCAGTTAAACATTTGATAATGACAAGGACGAGAAAGATATTAGTGAAATTGCAAATATAGAAAGATATAAATAAATGAAAGCAACGAACCTTGTTCTTAGAAATGAACATGCCAGAGCTAGTTCTAACTTCACTCAACTTACTTTCACCAGACAAATTATCCGCCACCGCAGATCTCTTAAGCTCCGTTTTCGCTATCGAAATCAAGTGGTCACATTCCAAATCCGTAAGAAAACCTTTGTAAACGAAAGCTCTGCACCGAATCGAAAAAAAAAAATCAAAATCATAATGACACATAATTATTATTATCAATCGCTATCAAAAATTGAATTTCAGTGGTGACAAAGAGAGAAGAAAGAGAAAGAGACCTTACCTTGGTTTCCAGGAAACCTGTTTGACATTGGTAGGGTCGATGATCGCACTTGCGGAACCTGCGTATGAACACCACACTCCATGGAAATCGACGATTAACAATAACGGAATCACCAAACACCAAAACCTATAAATCACACTCATTTTCGTTTTCCAGTTTTGCCTTTCTCTTCTTTCTTCTCGATTCTGACTTTGCTTTTTTTGACAATTAAAGAGTGTTTGAGTTTGACTTTGTTATCTTAATTAATTTATATTTTTAAAATAAATCATTGCCATAATTGAAACTGTTAAATTGTAAAAAGAAAAAACTCTTTAACGTAACAATCTGTGTGTGAAATTCCAATGGAAAGAAGGGGATGTTGAATTTGTTGATGCATTCAATGGAAGTTGTTGATGTTTCCAGTTTTTGAAGTAAGATTTTACTTTCTATATATGATATGATGCTTGAGAAATAGTGACATGTTGTACCAAAAAAAAGAGAAATAAATAGCCGCACCTTCGCTCAATCGATTAATCTACCTTGGCTCGGTGTCCCGTATTCGATTTCCGTAGTAGACAAACTCGGTATTGGTTAATACGAAATTTAATTCTAAGCACGAGCAGAAATTAGTCTCTCATTAAAAGCGTTGGATACTCCGTGGCAGCCAGCAATGTTCCATAAAAAAACAAAAAAAAAGAGAAATAGCGACATGTATTTTTGGTAAATTAAATTAAATTTACAAAGATATTCGACAAATGACCATTATTTATTAGTTTTTATTTATTAGTTAATTATAAAATGTACTTCATCCACCTTTATTTATAAGAAATAATTATAATTTTTATTACTTTCATTTTGATAAAAAAAACAATTATAATTCGATGTTTTCAAATATAAGAAAAACTACTAAATTTAACTCTATTTAATATCATTGTTTTAAACATAATCTATATATATATATATATATATATATATATATATATATATATATATATATATATATATATATATATATATATATGTAAAGGAAATCCCCATGAAGCCTCCACAATTTTTCTCATGAATTTTATCAATTAAAATATTTATTTAAAATTTAGAAATGAAGAGAAATTTAATTTTAGTGAAAGCTAATAATTGCCACCAACTTATTAAATGATTCTCTTAGTGGAATATTAAAAAAAATATTTTATATTTACATTAAAATGATATTTTGTATTTAAAATATGAATGATTCCTTTAATTGCCAATATATTCATTAGTTAGTGGAAAATAGAACACATAATTATTACAAATAAACTCATTATTTAGTAGAATGAGTTCTAAATTTTTATTATATGTTTAGTTAAACATTTACGCACGGGTGATACTCAATGGCGGATCTTATTGGGAGCGGTGGGATGCCACGGGTGATACACATATTTTATACTGAAATTAGGTTATCTATATATATATATGTGTGTGTGTGTGTGTGTGTGTGTGTGTGTGTGTGTGTGTGTGTGTGTGTGTAAAGGAAACCCCTATGGAGCCTCCACAATTTTTCTCATGAATTTTATCTATTAAAATATTTATTTAAAATTTAGAAATGAAGAGAAATTTAATTTTAGTGAAAGCTATTAATTGCCACCAACTTATTAAATGATTCTCTTAGTGGAATATTAAAAAAAATATTTTATATTTACATTAAAATGATATTTTGTAATTAAAATATGAATGATTCCTTTAATTACCAATATATTCATTAGTTAGTGGAAAATAGAACACATAATTATTACAAATAAACTCATTATTTAGTAGAATAGAGTTATAAATTTTTATTATATGTTTAGTTCAACATTTTTAGTGGAAAACACGTAATAGTACACTAACTTATTAAAATTTGCTCTTAGGGAAATTAAATTATTACTTAATATTATATTCATATCAAAATAATTATATATATATATATATATATATATATATATATTTAAAGGAAGATTTTTTGGATCCTCTAGATGCTCCGCATCGTTTTCCTTTATTTTTCAATTTAGACATAAATAAGACTTTTATTTTAATGAAAGCAAATATTTGCCATTTACTTATTAAATGATTATTTTAGTGGAATATTAGTTAACTATTTCTATTTTTATATGAAAATGAAATTTTCATATGGAAATATAGAAATTGATAATAACAACTAACAATATAATATAATATAATATAATATAATATAATATAATATAATATAATATAATATAATATAATATAATATAATATAATATAATATTTCTATATTTATATTTTTATATATATCTGTCTTTCTATATTCTATAATATTCTATCTATATCTATATATCTATAGATCATAGAATCTGGACTCATGAATTGTGAGTTTTTCTCCCTTTTTAATTATTATTTTAAAAAAATTCTCACTTATTGGTTACTCTTAATTCATTAAATGATGTTTTGATTTTTGTTGCCTTCTCGTATCTCTAAATTATTATTTTGATTAGTACTAATTATTATAGGTTTTTAATAGAGATATGTTACAATCTTTTCATTTTCCTTCACTTTAGCTCTTCTTTAAGAAATACTATAAACACTATAGAAGAGTAGTTACCACTTATCATTTTATTTTTTACATCACTTTTGTTTGGTTGTCACATCACTTATGTTATTTTTTTTACATCACTATTATTCAGGCTTGGAGAAAGCCATTGTAGTAGTTGTAGTTCCAAAAAATACTTGTGTAAATTTGTCTTTTATTCATAATCTTTTATTGATTGTTGATTAAGTATTGAGTTTGTTATATGGTTCAAATTGCAGTCAATGGAAGGAAAGTGGAGCTTACATAGATATAGAAGAAATTGAAAAGGAAAAGCAAAGGATTTCAGCTTCATGTTCTAGACAATTCTAATGTAGTCGAAAAGACAAAAAAAATTGGATTAGATAGTGAGTCATGCAATTGAGGAACAATTTTTTTGTCAACCTATAGACATGTATCGATTATGTTTAGTTTTAATACTATTCTTTAAAAAAATGATTAATTTTAATAGCTTCCATGAAATTGACTGATGTGTTATATCTAAAAGTATTTTTAATATGTTCCTTTGAAATTATTTTTGGAGTCATAGTTAAGTATTGAAATATTAGAGTTTCAAAATAATATAAAGAATTATTTTAGTTGTCAATAAACTCATGTTTTAATATAATATGAGTAAGAGGCAAAGTTTTTAAATTCATCATTTATTTATATAATTTCTTATTAATTGTTTCATTTTATTTTGATATTGAGGTTATCCAATGTTTCCTTTTTTGATAAATTATTTACTTATTTATTTCGATTATATATCATAAGTTTAAATGTATTATTTTGTATTTCTAGCAATTATATAAAATAAAATTGATCACTCCTAAATCAAATTTAATCAGAAATGTTTTTGAGTTAAGAAATAATGAGTGAGCCTTTGATATTCTTTTTGGTGTAACTATATTATGCATTGAAAGGGGAGAGTTTCATATTAATATGAATCATTCCTTTTGTTGCCAATAAATTCACGGGTTTGTAAAATATATATATCGAAGAGCTATAATTTTAATCAATTATAATAACATACAACTATTTATAGGAGACAATTTTAGATGGAGTGGGGTGGGATTTTGGCAAATAAAAAATAGATTGTGCATGCGAGCATTAGAAAGGAGTGGTCACACGTGAAGAGGCAGAGTGCACAGAGAGAAACACAATGGAGGCAAAATGATTCGAGCTTCGTGTTCTACACAATTCTATTATAGTCATAAGGGAAAAAGGAATATTTTGGACCAGTTATTGAATCATGCAATTGGACAAAAGAAAACAATGAAATAAAAAGTCACTCTCAATGATGTCTTTAGTGAAATTGAATAGTTTGTAATGAAAACTTACATTGCTCTCATTTTTGCTCTAAAAAAATGATTCAATTTAATATGAATATGAAAATAAATAGTTTGACCCTATGCATGATTAACTATCAGATGGTTTTTTTTGATGGAATTTCACTACTAACTGTTATAAGTTACGTTATTTATTATTGAATATATATATATATATATATATATATATATATATATATATATATATAAATTGTCTTTAGCCCCCAATTATAATGTCTGTAATACCGTCAGTTTTATAATCTCTTTAATGCTTTACAGAAAACTAACCATATTCCATATAGCCAACAACTTATGCTTTAACCATAAAACCATCCAATGACTATAGAATAACATGAGTTTCTAAATATACGCTATCACTAATTATATCTACATATTTTTTTTGTGAAGATAATTATATCTACATATAGTTAGAAACCAATAGGTAATAAAAATATTAACTCTTTTTTTTGACAAAAAATATTAACTCATTTTATTCTCTCACTTAGTTCATATGCTTTATATACATTACTATTCATATCATTTGTAAAATCTTCAATGAACTTTGTAAAACTTATTTTACTTTTGTACAATTACATTTCAAAAAAATTAATCTAATAAAGATTATAAACAAATATTTATAGAGTTATATATTTTTTGGTTAAAATTTATATATTTATATTGAAAAACACACAGACAATACAAAAATATTACCTAAATTTGATAATTTGGATATAAAAAATATAACTGATATTTATAGTATACTGTATTCTATATGATTTACATTAACAATTTATATATTTTATACATTGTATTTTTGTACATAAACTCAATAAAACTAAATAAAAAAATTTTATAACAACCCCGTGCAACACACGGGTATTCCCCTAGTCCTTATTAATTCAATCTCTATCTTCCAAAATGAGTGCATCCAAAGATAAAAAGTGTCATTTTAGTAATTATAACATTTTTATAACCATTAAATCAATTTAACTAGTGTCTTAATATGTTTGAAGTTACACAATTTTACTTATCAATAAAACTAGTGGGCCCCCTGTGATGCATGGATCACATTGCATTTTATGTTAAAACAATTTTTTTAAAACAAATTAGTAATGACTACCCATAAATATACCTAAACAACGGCTGCTTGTGGTTGACCGGTTGTGGCTCATCCTCTCTTAACCAAGTGTTGAGAGTTCGATCCTCGCTTTGGGTATGAAGCAGCTTTAAATCGTTGGGCTAGCTGTCCCACCCTTTGAGGTACCTCCAATCCAACGAGGTGATTAGTCACTGCATTCGACGGTGGATAGCCTGGTATATAAAAAATATATATACCTAAACATAATTTTGAGGTATGAGTTCATCATAATTTTGAGGTTGACGTTGTTGCCGCTGACAGACGTACAAAAGAATATGGAGTTTGACCACTTCACATGTATATATTCTGGACATGAAAATCGACTGGTCTCGAGAATATTGGATGTTTATTGCTTGTAAGCACATATATAAATTTCAAGAGGTGGGAAACAATCCAAAATTGTGGGTACCATTATGTGACTTTTCTACGAGTTAATTATTTTGGTACTTCTTTTTCCAATTATTATGGTATACGTTATTACATATATAACTGCATGCTATAAAACTCACTTAGGGTAAATAAGTTAGTCTACTATCTATCTATACCATTTACCCACTACCAAAATACCAATTTTATCCTTTTCACTTTTTCACTTTTTCAAACTTTTTCACTTTTTCACTCCCTCACACACTTTTTCCCTCTCCCTCACACTTTTTACTCTCTTCTCCTATTTCTTTTTCCAACTCTCTCATTTCTCTATTTTTCATATTTTTTCACTCTCTCTCACACACTTTTTCACTCTTTTCTCCTCTTTCTTCCTCTAATTCTCCCATTTATCTATTTTTCACAATATATCTACTTTAATTTAATCTACATGTCACCTTCATTTTCCCTCTTTACTATTTTAAAATTTTCAAATTTTGACAAAATTTTAATATTTGTTTTAGGCTAATTAAATCTGTTAACTTTAAAATTGTCTTGATTTTCACGGGATAAAGTTCTGACTAATTAAATTTTGTCTGAGTCCATACATTACCCACTACCAAAATATCAATCTTATCATTTTTTCAACTAAGCAATTGGAGTATATTTAGGTAATTTTATTTTTTCACCTTTTCAAACTTTTTTACTCTCACACACTTTTTCAAACTTACCATTTACTTACTACCAAAATATCAATCTTATGTTTTTCCCAACTAAATAATTGGAGTATAATCAATTATTTAAAAAAAATTATTCAATTTTATAATTTACTCAAATTACTCAAACCTACTTTTTTTAAACTTTTTCCCACACAAATATTTAAAAAAAAATTATTCATTTTTATAATTTACTCAAACTACTAAAATTACTAAAATCAATTAAAATGAGTAAAATCAATTAATTTTTTAATAAAAAATAAGATCAATCAATTTAATCACTACAAAAAATTATCAAATAACTATTTTATAATTACTAAAAAGGAGTAAAATGCCAACGGGAGTGCAAACAGGAGTGCCAACGAGAACGCCAACAGGAGTGGCAACGAGAGCGGGAGTGCCAATGGGACTGCCAACATGAGTGTCAACGGGAGTGACAACGAGAGTGCCAACGGGAGTGGCAACGAGAGTGCCAACGAGAGTGCCAACAGGAGGACCAACGAGGATGCAAACGGGAGGGGCAACGGGGATGCATATTTTACCTCTAATGTCCAAATATATTATTATGGATCAATATATTTCTGATTGTCAACGGGGATGCATATTCCACTTTGAATTTCAAATCATACATTTTGGACATTGTTCACAACTTATCAATATCTTTCAAATTACTATTATGACTTGATGGTAATACACCGATCACAGTATCACCCGTGCGTATGCACGGGTAAAAAACTAGTTGTAACATAAAGTGAAGATGAAGAAACAGAAAATACAAAAAGTATTAGGTTACCAAGAGAAATCAAAGCAAAGAGACGATCACCAATAGAAAAGGAAATCAAACGCACCAAATGTGTAAAATCCATATAATAGAAGATATATACTATTAAATGGAAACTCACCAAACAGTATATCGATAGTCAGAACAGAAAGTGATTTAACAATTATTTCTGAATAACAGGTATAACTACGTTCTCATTTAGTCATACTTATTAAAATAGTCAAATGGTCTTAAGATGTCGTTAACTACTCAACTCTAGTAGGCTTGGGTCACTCCACACATTTAAATTAAAACTTTACGTTAACTGCCCCAACGAATATGGTATCTTTCCCCCACCTGAAACACAACACGAACATAACCACAACTCCGCTAACGCTAACATGTACTTAAGAACCAACACATTTACGAAGCGACGAATACAACAATATGGTCGGATTAGGCTTTTTAGGGGTTTGGTGGGTTATAAAACTTAAAAGAAAATTTTGTGCCACAAGAGTTTGTGTTTTGGACCGAGGCTTAAAGGAAATTGAAAAGGGGCGTTAGTTTCTTTATGTGAGATTGCTTTGTTATTTTTTCAATGATAAAATGAATCATTGGCTTGCCCTTTTATAGCAAAACCATCACTCATGTTTACATCATGCTAAGCATGAGGTGTTTAAATTACTTCTTGGTGGCATGTTAATGTGTGTTCAAAAAAGTGATAATCAATTTAGCATGTAGCTGAGGAAATCGGCGCGCATATTTTTTAAGCGGAGCCGTTGTCACCAGAAGGATTAAAGAAAGTCTCATGTCACCATAATTCATCCTTGTCATGACAACACACGCTCTACATGAATTGCTTGCAATAAAGATGAGTCGAAGAATTTAAAAAAAAAATCTGATGACTTGAAAAATCCCGCCAAAATTGAATAGAAAACTATCCCAGTATTCTATATTAAAATAAGATAAGATAAGGTAGAGGGAGCAGACGTTTTAATAGACTCTTACAATATACTATCAGTGTATAAAACAAGTTTACACTTATTGGCATAACCTTTAAACTCTTCAAATTAAGTTCATATAGTACTTAAATTCCAATGTATGAGTTTGAGGCTCTCTTATTAGCACTTCCACTTAGTTTATTGAAACAGTATGTTACATATAACTCTAAATTTGTTTATAAAGTGTAGCTTATTACCTTACTCTTCACAAATAAGTAGAAATATTTAACTTTATATAAATCACTCATGAGTTAAACAATTTCAGGAAGTTTTCTTCAATACAACAGCTTATGGTTACAATACAATAACTTAATAACTTGCTAAAAAAGTCACAAGTTGGGGATTACAATACAACACTGAAGCTCTGTCTGTATATAAGATGGAAAATGTTAATCCCCATTTAAGGCAACCACCATAAAGGGTTAAGTGGGGATTACAAATTATACACTAATAATTGCACCACCATGATTAATTGAAATACACCCTCACCAAATAAAAATGAATACATATGTTGCTTGCACATGAGGTTCTACTACCTCTTTTTCTTCTTTTCTCTGTTGTTAACCTTTTCAATCCATATTATGGCCAGCTTCTGCAAATAAATCACTGCCTTCTAATTTCAACTTAGACCATAATAATCTAATTTTGATTGGTTTCTTCTTCTTTTTCTTCTTTAATAGAGTTACTTCCACTAGTGGAGCCTAAAATAGTCTCCATATGTCTATCCCTCTCACTCAACAACTTAGTTGAGTTGTACTCTTCTGCATCATATAGTTCTTCAGAATATGTCCTCTGAAGTTTTGATTTCTGCCTTTCTTTCAACATCTTCAAACTCTCTTCTTCACCTTTTAGAATCTGTAACACCTGCATTCCATCAAGAAACAACTTATTATGAACATGTCGTTAGTTTTTTTTATAAGCTCTCTCAAAAAGTCTGATAAATTTATGACGGTAGATAAGTCCAAATAAGTACATGCCTGACTCATGTGTGGTCGAAGCATTGATGAGTGGTCTATACACATAGAAGCTGTTAAGATTACAAGTTTCATTTGCTCTTCATCATAAGCATCTTCCAAAACTGAATCAACAAGCTCTTTGATTTTATTACCAGATAACAAAGGTTTTGCCTGCCATAAATTATTTTAACAAAGAATATTAGAATTAACATTTTCAATATCAAGATGGTTAAATTAGTTGTATGTGTGCAATAGCATACATACCCACATAACCAGACTTTTTTGTGAGCTATCCAAAGCTTGTCTCCCAGTAATGAGCTCCAATAATAACACACCATAAGCATATACATCAGTCTTTTCATCTACTATACCATGCATGAAGAATTCAGGTGGAAGGTAACTGTTTGTGAAATCACAAAAAGGAAAAAAGAAAATAAAAGGGTTAAATATTACTGAAGATGTGTAAAACTTGTGAAGCTGTTAAAGATACAAACCCAAATGTGCCTTCCACTTTGGAGACAGTATGGTGAGTCCATTGATCAGGTAACCACTTTGCAAGCCCAAAATCAGATATCTGGTGAAAAATTGGTGATAAAAACTGTAATGAGAAACTTAAATAAAACAATTAAGATTGTTATCTGACTTAGAACATACTCTCCCTTTGGTGTCCTATATAAAAAAATGCAGTATTAGGTTTATCGAATAATTGATGTATCTGGTAAATATTATAAACCAGATACATCAGTTATTCATGTATCTGGTAAATATTACTATTGCATGTTCAGGCATAAGAGACACCTGTGGCTCAAAATCCTCTGAGAGCAGTATATTAGAAGCCTTAATATCTTTGTGAATAATCCTCCTTTGACATCCTTCATGCAAATAACGAAGACCCTCAGCAGTCCCCAAAATAATCTTATATCTGAGTTCCCAATTCAATTTCTCTCTAGGTCCTAAAATCATGCAAGGAAAGAAACCAATTAACATTTAACTCTTGTTTTGTCTTCCAAAAACTCAAAAAATGTTTGTTAACATACCATAAAGTATGGATGAGAGACTTCCATGAGGAGACAATTGAAGAACAAGAAACATTCCACCTTCAACACCATATCCAATCAATCTAGCAATATTGGGATGGTCCACATGCACTATAATACCAAGCTCAGATAAGAAATCTGCTGTCATTTCCTCTTGGCTTCCCCTTGTTAACCTTTTAATGGCAACAAAGTTACCATCTTCCAATTTTCCTAAGTATACCTCAGCATAGCCTCCCTCTCCAATCAAATTATCTTCAAAAATAAAGAATATAATAGCTTATCAGCCTAACAAAGCATGATGTCAATTCTGTAGCAATGACACTTCAGGTTGAAGACGTGTCAGCTGTCTGACACGTGACATGTGTCGTGTCAGACACCGACACGTGACATGTGTCGTGTCAGACACCGACACTTCAATTACTTCGATTTTTCAAACTAAGATTGGTGTCTATGTATTCGTGTCAATATCGTGTCTGGTGTTTGTGTCTGTGTCGGTGCTTCATAGTCAATATGTCATCATAAGAAAAAGGTATTTCTTCCAGATTTACACAAACTAGTACAAAAAGTTGAATTACTCAAACTAGTAGTCTTTTTACACAATAGTAATTTGGTTTTCAAGGAAAAGAATTTCATACCATGGCTAAAGTCATTGGTAGCAGCTTGAATCTCAGAGAGAGTGAAATTTTTCCATGAAGATTTGAAGCAGCAAAATTCAGCATCAAAAGAAGACTGAAGCGCAGGAGAATTGAGAGATGGAATAAGGTCCTCCCTGATTCTTTTGCTTTTTCTTCTAGTGAGTTTAGGAACATTTTTAAGTGGATGAAAAGTTTGAAAAGGCATTTGAGATCCCTTCTTCAGTAACCTAAAGAAACCAGTACGCCATTGTGTATTATTATTAAGATCATTAATATTAACTCCCTCAGAATCAGAAGTGCTTGCCCTTGAACTTGGAGTTTCAGATTGTTGACTACTTCTTGGAGAATACTCAGATTGGCTTCCCTCTTCAATCTCTAAAGCTGATAAGTCTATTATGGTATTCATTCCACCATTAGCACAACAAATTAATAATCTACAAGTCCATATATATAAAAATGCACTGTCGGTGTAAAAAAGTTTTACACCATCAATCAATACATATTGTCAAACTCATTAAAAGTTTCCAATTACCCCCAAAGTCATTTATAACATGATTTGTGAGGATCAATAGTATAAAAGAATTTTACACCGACGGTGTATAGCAGGAAAAATGACAAATTTTACCAATATTAGAAAATGAATCAGAAAATCCAGGTCGTGGTCTTCTGCCTCTTATAGAATGACTCTCCCTTTTATCTATTTGTTTTCTTTCTAACTGGTGGTCTCCATTGCTAATCAAACAAAAAAATGTGACACAATGAGACATAGCCAAAAAAGCTAAAAACAAATATTCCAATTAACCATATATACAATAAAATGCCACCGACATCACATAATAATAACATTGCAACAAAGAAAAAATGGACCAAAAGACAAAGACATGTCCAGAAAAAATATCAACGTAACATCAATCCGTAAATGCAGCATTGAAGAATGGAATTAATAATGTAAAAATCCAAAAGAAATTAATTAGTTATTTGTCTGTTGCATTGAAAGCGATTGGGAGGTTAAATCAAAATATAGATCATTGATATAACATTACACATTAAAATGTGACATGAAATGAAAATAACGTTGCATTGGCATTGCATGCATGGATGATGATAATAGAAGAAGGTACCTGGGGGAAGCTTGTGGTTCTGGTTCATCGTTCATGGTGGGGAAGGATGGCGAGACGAGTCACCGAGAACCAAAAGGGTAGCTACGGGAATGACTCGCAGGGAGGGATAGATTCAGAAGAGAAGAGAAAGAGAAAGAGAAAGATGAAACGAAATGAAAGTAGCGGTTGGCATGATTTTTCTGTGCCGTCCTTTTTCCTTCCTTCCTTCCTACCATAATACACGTAAATTGTTGTTATTTACACCCCCGATTTTTTATGCCCCAAATTAGGATGGACATCTCGTCGTTCTTTCTTTAGCCTTCAATGCATTTTTCAATTTTATTTTTCTTGTCCCTTCATATAAATAAAATATATTAAATGAAATACAAACTCGTCTAAAAATAGTCTTTTTACCAATTGATAATTTTTTTACTTTTCCGTTTCTACTAATCAACCTATCAATCAAGTGATAATTTTTTTACTTTTCCGTTTCTACAAATTTATTATGCAACTCATGTTGTTATCTTGGATAGCTTGATAATGAGGTATATCAAGCACATAATGTCTTAATTGTAATCTCAGATGAAGTCTTTCTTACTCAATGAAATCATGAAAAAGAGAAACACTCTGCTAACATGCAAATATCGTCAAAGTAACATGTTAGTGTTGTAATTCCATATTTTTTATTAGAAATATTATAATATCATATGAAGTCATTATAAATATTTGGTGAGAGAGAGAGATTACTGAGTTTTTTTTGGTGACAACGAGAGAGATTACTGATAAAAAAGGGAAAAACGATGCATAATATTACTTGCATAGTTTATAATTGTCGTATAATATATAACATATAATAATAATAATAATAATAATAATAATAATAATAATAATAATAATAATAATAATAATAATAATAATATAAGATGAATCTACTAGTATAATGTAGATTGTTTTTAACAGCTAGCTAATAGGTTCTCTTTTAGTGATTTGCACTCTATGCTCTTATAAAATTTGACTTAATTGTATTTATCTTTTATGCTTTCTGCTACTATTATTGGTTTATTAGTATTAGTATTATAAATATTTTTTTGGGGTAGCAAGAGCTACCCCATCAACTAAAGAGCAGCCGCCCCTGGTTGAAAGCGTTGGACATATCGTAGGCATCGAGTAATAGTCCGAACCAGAAAAATATTATTAATTATTATATTGATAATAGGATTTGAATAGTTCCGAAAAACTCAAGGACTCAAGGTCCAATACAAAAAAAAACTATCAAACAATAAACCTAACGAAAAGTCCAAATAAACTCATAGGGGAGATGCGGGCCATCCCCCAACTCAATGATAAATAGACACCATTTTGAGTTAGTGTTTTAAGATGTCTCGCTTGTTTGAAATGAGTTTAATTTGCTAGCTTTTTCTAATAACAATACATAATAAAAGCGGGAGTACTAGGGGTACTCTAACTGAATTACAATTCATTCGATGAAGATGAAAGAGATTACTCGGGAAATCACTACTAGTCGGATACCATATTTGAGTAACTCTGACGACGCCTAATACAATAAACTATCTCCTAGCGATACATTCCATCAGATTAATGTGACAGCTGTATTAATGTGTGATCAGGTATGCCATTGTTAGCTGGCTTTTGACTTTGTGATGTAGCGGGATATTTCTTCTTTGTTTCTCCAGTTCATTGATGTGGGTGGTCCAACGAGATTCAGATATGGTTTGATGCTCATTTGGCATATTGTTCTTTGGGTTATTTGGGATTTGAGAAATAGCTGTATTTTCTCTGGAGATATATGACTTTAGGAAATGTTTTGACCGGATTTTATCTCTTTCTTGGCGATGGTTCCAAGCTAGGGGTATTTATTATCCTTCCTACTTATTTTATAAGTGGTTTGTATATCCTATAGATTGTATTTTCAAGAGGTAGCTATTTTTGGTTTTTATTTTTATTTTTTCCTCCTTTTTGGAGGTGGATTATTCATATTGATATAGGTTGGGTACCCTTTGTACTCGGCTTTCAATATATTCTATTATGTTTTCCTTTCAAAAAAAGAATGTGCAACTCGTAATACAAACATGTACAGATCAAATGGGTTAATATGTGTAAACAAGTCTGGGAGGCGTGGGGGTGAGAGATCTTAAGCAGATTCAGGAGAGATCTTAGCAATCATATTTGAAAACAAAATGCAATGCTCGGTTTATACCGTGTTTTCAAATTTTCTTACTTTATATTGCACAAACTATACCATGTTTGATTGGATATGTTTGGGTTTTATGTGGCCTTGATTGGTTCAGACAAAAACACATTTGATCAGGTTGGGCCATTGGGTTGATCGGGTTAGCCCGAACCCCCGTACACTCCTAGGGAAATCTTTGTTCGTAAGGCTTATACCTTGCAGCATCATATTTCAAAAGTTACCGATAAGAGATTGATAATTAATGAAAGGCGGGGTCACGAGTCTCAATTATGTGGCGACAATTTTCAAATCTTATTGAAAAGCAAATAAAATCGGCTCAAATTCTGCAAATAAATTCGAAGCCTTGTATCATCTTAGATTTTAGACCTAATTCAATCCCACAAAATTAAATTTGTAAGGTGAGGATTAGCTCGAGGCTATTAGACCTAGTGCGTGCATAATAAAACCAAGTTTGTATAATAATTAATAAACATTGCCTAATGTAGCCTAGTGTGTGCATAATATGCAAGTGGTTTAAAAAATAGGGTAAACTTTGGACTCATTTTAGACTCAATCCCAAAAAACTAAATTAGAAAGATGAGGCTGATATATGGATGAAACTAGTGTGTATGACCCGTGCAATGCACCGGTATACAATATATTTTTAAATTCTCTATTTGTTAATTGTTATATGATATATATATATACTATGCGCTGCACGGGTATACAATGTTTTGTGTTTACAGAAGTACTTACAGATCACCCACCAAAGAGGTCATCACATCGACATCTGGAGTTAAACGTAGGCCCTTGTGGGGAATGAGCTAACTCCTTACCAACTTAGCCTACCTTTTTATTAGCATATTAAGAGTTTGATAACATGTAATGCTATTTGATATCACATATAATATAATTAAAGTGACATATATTATACGGTGGTGGCACTTTTCGTAACCTTGAAAAATAAATTTGAACTTTATTATAAAAACTTAAATAAATCTTAGTCGTACAATTTATTATTTTTAATTGCTATCAAAACAAAAAAACTACTACAGTACTAAAAACTAATGTTGCTCAGTGGTGAAAATCCTATTGGTGAAGCTTGTGTTAGGAATTTAGGATTATCCAAATTTGGAGTGGCTTCACCATGCTCTTTGAAAGTATTGGGTGCTGTGGTTGACTTCGGAACAGATCTAGTTACTGATACATGGTACCAAAGATACTCCTGCAATGTGTGAAACTAAATTAGTAAAAAAGTGATACCATTCATATTAATAATTTGTGCAAATGATATTTTTCAAAAAAACAAATAGAACAAATCTATTACCTATTCATCCATTTTATATAGGATAAAATAGTCAATGATGTTTTCGGCAAATGCTATGAACATTTTAGGTACTGTGATAAAGTGATTACGACTGCAATAACAAAAGAATGTATAGGAAGGATTACGTAAAACTCATACTATATATGGTTATAACCATGCAATTCATTTTCAAAAATGGATAAAGTAACTTCTAATTTCAAAAACAAAACCAAATTTTCTATTAAGTAAGACTCACCACTATTTATAACCATGATATTCATTACAATCATAATATGTGATTCTGCTTCAAATCAAAGAAAAAATTCATTAAACTCAAGTCTAAGAATATAAGGGGGTTTGGTACCTGGAGAGTGTAATCGCTTGAACTGATAGTAGCTCCATTGCTAACATGGCACAATATAATGAATTCCCGGGTGAGAAAAGAAATAAGATATCAACTTTGAAATAATCAGTGAAAAATTGTAGAAAGAAAGAAAAAGAAATATAGAAGAATCTACACAAACAAACTTCAAACCTTTTAAATCTAATACCAACAAAAACGAATACCCTCATGTAAATTTAAAGGAGATGATACCAAAAAAAAAAGGTATAAAAGCCTCATGTTAGGTGTTGAAATTGAAAGCCAAATAAATAACACCTCATGTACCTCTTCACAAATCCCGTTTATCAACTTCCAAAGAGTGCATAAAAAAAACTTGGAAAGAGATGAAACAATGTGATAAGAACCTGAACTATAAAAAACCAAAGATATAAGATACTAAAACTATCTAAAGTACTAAACTGAAAATTTAAAAGGAGCTTACATTGTTATACTCTTTTGGTTAGTGGGGAATAAAAACAAACACTTGACAAACATTTTTCTGAAGAGTAAGTAAAAAAAAACACAGGTATCACAAAATAGGTTGCTCACAAATCTAAACTTAAAAGATAATCAAATGTACAAATGAATCAATGAACGGCACAAACGAAACATCAAAACCCAAAAACGTTTTCCACAACAAAAACAGAGTTTGTAAGATGATAAAGAACACAAACAAAAATGTGATATAGTGAAAATACAAAACCTAAGAACACGAAAACGAAATCATAAGTTCCAAGTAGAAACAAAATCAGAATAACGGGGGAAGAGTACCGAAGCGCCATACCGGTTCATGTATTTCATAGGTACGAAGGTGTTCTCCAAAAAAATCAAAGGCTGACTCTCCCCTGAGGGGAAAGATTTTTCTCCCTGTATGATCTTCAACTATGACATCAATGCCGTTACTATGAAAAAAAATTGAAGAGAACATTATAAGTGAAATGAACTTATTGGGGAAATTACGTTATTATCAAAATAGTAACATTACGCATTAGCCTAGGCGATGCCAATGATGTGCGCCATAACAACAGACAGGGCTTCCTGAAACATTTTCCTTGTTAGTGTGCAAAACTCAATGTCACAATTAGTAAAAATTCAAGAGGAATGTAGGGTACTATGCGAAAAATACTTGAGGGATAAGACCAGTTTCTAGAAAACCAAGGTTGACATATTCATATCGCGTAACGAAATCATGAAACAATGTTGCAGGAACATCCATCACACAAACGTATTCAACAGCTGCGCAATGTATGTAACATCGATTTCAGTCTGCAAATGTTTATGAAAATCGTATATGGTTGGATCCACATTTTTTCGCACCCCAGATTATCAAATTGTACCCATAATGTTGGATCCACAAATTCAGCATCGTCTTCAATGCTGATTGTTGATTTTTACGCACCAAAATAAGATGGAGTCGCACATTGACTTTGAGCCGCAAATTTACGCAATCTGAGCCGTCCATTCGTATAGCTATATTTGGAGCCGCAATTTGAATTAATCTGAGTCGTACAGGGTTAATTTATTTCGTACCATTATATTATTTCTATATTTGGAGCCGCAGTTTTACAAAATCTGGGCCGTCCTTATCATCTCACGGCACATAATGCATTTTTTCACATTTTTTGAGCCGCAATTTTAAGCAACCTGCGCCGTCCATATTGTGAGATGATGTTGTTTTTTTTTTTCAGCCGTTCAGATTGGACGAAAGTGTGAGGTGGCTGCCATAAAAAAAGGACCGCAATTAAACGCAATTATTATTACCCATAAAAAAAGGAGCCGAAATATTGTAAAACGATAGTCGTCCAGATCTCCACACATATGTAACTTTGAGACTGGGCCGTTCAGATTAGACAGATGGATGACTTGGACGCCACCTATTTTTAATTTATAATACATGGCTTTTTTGATTAGTGACATGGAATGCTGATTTGGACTATTCGTGAATTTATATAATTATGATATAAAAAAAAAATTTGGCATGGATGAAATATAAGTAGTAGAACTAAATGGTTAGTGTCTTATCAAGAGAAGTCACTCAAACTTACAGGCATGGAAATTCAAAGAACAAATAATGAATATGTAATTCCCAATGGGAAAAAGTTGTTATAAAGTAGAGGAAATGTCACGTAATCAATCAATTTGGTGATAAAACTTTCTACAGGATAAGCTAATGAACATTGCGAGAAATCAATCCCTCAAATATTGTGTAGAGGTCTTTGTTTTCAGTCCCAAAAATCTCATCAGCTTTCTTTAGTGTCTCCTGCAGACAGGAAGCCAATTAACTCAAATTTTGTGAGAGACAACAAAAGGAGAGGAGAAGCATGACAGAGAGTTCACCTCTTTGGTTTGTTTTTGGGAATTCAGTTCCTTAACATTTGCTAAAAATGCACCAAACTGCTCATAAGACAAACGACTCCTAATAATAGCAAAATAGAGAAAATTAGTGAACGGCTCAAAAATTAACATTTGTACTTCCAGATTTAAGTGCTGCTAAAAGTTGGACGGCTAAACCATGGATCCTAAAATGGTCCTTCTAAGCAATTTTGTCCAAACCGAACCGGCCAATTCAATTGTTGAACTGGAAACCAGCCGAACTGGCGCTTGGTTCAATCACGGTTCAACCGTGATTCAATCTTGGAAATTCATAAAATTTCTAAGTGTAAAATACAAGTACCCTTACCTGACTTGGCGAAAGAACTCCTTTCCATCCACCCGTGTCCGTGCTGAAAAAGTAAAAAAGAAAATCTCGTGAGTATTGGAAAATAAGTCTCACAAGGAATAAAATAACCACCCAATTGGACAAAAACAATCAGTTAACAAAAACTGACCAGTTTGTGACGGTGTGGAAGAGCCAGTTGAGGAAAACAATGAAGACCTATCAGTTGAAAAGGAAATTGAATGGCGCCTTGGAGACACAGGTTTAGATCTTCTTGTTGGGGATACTGATGCTGAAACACTAGGAGGGGAACCTGGAGGAGTAATTCGTGGGGTGCTACTTTGTGATGCTAAGAGAAGGTTATGTGATACTCTAGGTCTTCCACCTGCAATATTGCAGTTTTCCAAAAAGAAAATATATTATGTGACAATTATTAGAGCTTAATTAGCTAGGTGGTGGTGGTACATACCATCAGATTCACGTCCCTGATCAGAAAAAGAATTTTCTGTATCACAAGTATTGGTTTGGATTGAAGAAGAATATCTAGAAGGGGGCAGTGAAGCATCTTCATCTGCAATAAAATGATAACTAATCATAACCCAAAATGACAAAAATACAGCTCTAGGATTAACCAGAATGCAGCAGCACACAAGTTGAAAGTACCTCCAAGCTGCGATGTGGAAGCGATACTTGCCTGACTCTGTAACACAGCCGCCGCAATGTCTGGTGATCCTCCTCCCTATGTCAAAAATCATTGTTGTTACACGGGGTCGACTCGGTGCTACCAGGTTCGATTTCGCAGTGGACAAATTTAGTGTTGGTCAATACGAAATTTGCTCTTAACACGTGTGGAGACAAAAATTTTATTGAAAGTGTTGGGAAATTTCCGTGAACAATAGCACCAAGGTGCCTATAATATTGTATCTAAGTTTTTCCTTGATATTATGCATAATGACTAAATTACTAATTTAAGCTTTAATTTACCTTATATTTTTGAAATAATTCAGTAGCTTTATTCACAAGAAACATAAATTAAAAATAAAAGAGTTTAAATTTTATACATTTTCAGTGTAAAATCTTTTATACCGCTAATCAATCATAAATTATTTTATATAAAATTATTATGCTAAAGTAAAATATCGTTAATAATATATCATTTTATAATTGATTAACGGTGTAAAAAATTGTACCAGTGCATATCATTTAAATTATTCAAAAATATAACAACAAGAATAATAACATACAGGATTTTCTTCATCCTCTCGAAGTGACTGCATTAGCGCCTTTCTGAAGACCTCCAACTGCATGCATATTCATATATTTAGAACCCAATAATTCAAGATTAATTTCTTTTTCTTATTATATATTCTTAAACAAAAGAGAATGAGACTCAAAATTCAATAGAAAGCCAAGTATAGTAATTTGCACCTTGGAGACATCTCTGCTGAGCTTCCTCACAGTGTTGGAAAGCGAAGCATTATCCTTCACTAAGCTCTCCTATATTTATAACTCATAAATTAATAATCTCAATCAAAACAAAATTAAACAATAAAACAGTGATTAGTGCAAATTGAACTGGGTTTAGTTTTGGAGCCGGTTCAGAGTTCAGACCTTGTCTTGGTCGACGAGAGTGAGCTTATCGGCGGCTTTAGATAGGGCGGCGTTAAGCGACTCCACCTGAGCCTGGAGCTCAGCGACGAGTCCATCTTTCTCAGCAAGCTCAGCGCGTAGAGCCGACGACTCTGATTGGAGAGCATCGACACGTGTCGACAGCGCAATGGAGGTGATTTTGCGAGCTACATCGAGCTGCTCGAAAGGATCAGACGGTAGAACTTGCAGCAACTCCTCCGGAAGATTCACGTTCTTCGAACCACTCTGTTCAACCACCAACATCTTATCTCTTTTTTTTTCTTCCTCTTCTGCTTCACAGGTTCTTTCTTTTTATTTTCTAGTTATTATATTATATTATATACTGGGTGTTTTTTTTTAATTTGTTTGTTAAGTTATTTTTGGTTTATTTTATTGTGGATTAATTCAATGGTGTAATATTGTCTTGTTCATGATTTGGAAAGGAAGGCAGAAAGACTGGACCGTGCGTGAGATGGGACAGACAAATATATATATTTATCAATGGAAATTTTATTTTATTTTACTTTTTTGTTTTATGTATGTGTTTGCAAAATGTATCGCCGGATAAATTCTAGGACAGCTATCCTGTTTCTTAAGGCACTTATAATGAGTGAGGAATTAGTCACTATTGTCCGTACGATGGATACCCGGTTTCCCAAAAAAATGTATGGCTGGATATGTGGTGTGTGAGAGGATAGGACTTGAAGGAGAGACAAAAGGACATTATTAAACGGTTGTATTGGCTCAAAACCCATGCATGCACTTATATTAATATTAATATTTAGGTGGCTCTACGGCTTTACACAAGTTAAATGGCTCTTTCTGACCACTAGTTTTTTCGATTTTAAAAATTATTATGACCTCTAAAGGACAAGCATAAGGAGAACCTATCAATCTTGAGAGCAAGCTCAAGCTGAGACAAGGTCACCAGAGTTGCAAACAAGTGAACAACATGCGGTATTGAGTAAATAACTACTATATATACCTCTGTTAGTTGGCTGTTTTTTTTTTACCCCCATTGGACCCCATACCCCGCAAATTGATCAAACGGACCAAAATACATCTAAAAAATTGTTAAAAAACGAAATCGTTCCTCATTCTATCATATTTTCGGAAAAAGTAAGTTTTTTTCCCTAAACATCCCGGAAATAGACGTATTTCCGGAAGCCAATTTCTGGCAACCAGAACAGGAAACATAGAGCGAGACAAGCATTCAGGAGCGGGAGGAGATGAGCAGAGTCCTTCTGACAGTAGGAGTAGATTCCGATTGAGGACTAGACAGGCCGGACACGCGTCTAAGCGTCAGAGACGTGTCCGAGAGCGAGAGCAGCAGCAGGAGGCTGAGCCAGACGCCATGCATGTAGATGACCATGCTAAGGCTGGGGTTGCTCAACATGATGATGAGGCTGCTGAGCAGGTTTTGTTACACTGGTTGCATGTCCACTGCGTTCAGAGACTACTACAGACGGGACAGGTAATACTTTTAATAATTTGTTTATTTTTTAACAAGTAATTACTTTTAATAATTTATTAATTACTTTTATTTTTTTACAGGACCGGGGTAAGATTAAAGTTGCTTCTCATGGGGAGAAGATACTGAAGATGAGACCTCAGCAACACCACCCACATATAGCAGGATGGTTGCAACAGGCCCATCTGTTTGAGCTGGACATCACACCTCTCGGCAACATCAACCACGAGCTCATATCAGCTTTTGTGGAGAGGTGGCATTCTGAGACCAGCTCATTCCACATGCCGTGGGGGGAGATGACAGTGACGTTGGACGACGTGTCCGCGTTGCTCCACTTGCCGCTCACCGGCACACCGTTGGCGCATCGGCCACATTTTGACATTGCCGATTCTATTCGGGCTGGAGTTGACCTGCTGGGCATTGACCACACAGCCTGCTGGGCAGTGTGTCAGTTCAACAGGGGACCGGCATTTCGATTTTCTTTCTTGATGGCCGCATACACACAGAACATGGAGCGCAGCCATCTTGATCAGACGACACGGTGCTATCTGCTACACTTGTTGGGCAGCATCATTTTTGCCGACAAGAGTCACACATCTTTCCCTGTCAAGTGGGTGACTCTTATTTCGGACTTTGCCCTGTGTGGCCAGTGGGCTTGGGGTCCAACTGCTCTAGCTATTCTCTACGAGCAGCTGAATGATGCTTGTTACTGGGAGACGTCGCAGATTGGCGGATACGCTTCTCTGCTGCAGGTAACTAATTAATTAATTATTTTTATTTCTTTTTAATTACTTTTATTTATATAATTACTTTTTTTCTTATCATTTTAGTGCTGGATATATGAGTATTTCCCCACCATCGTGGTGCGGAAAGACTTCGGTGCCAGTCAACTTCTACGTTGCAGCAGGTGGGCGAACAAGAAGTGCGATAGTATCAAGCTTCCGGAGTTTCGGCAGCTGCTGAATGACTTGCAGAGGGAGCAGGTCATATGGAACCCCTGGGACGACCACAGACAGTACCTCCGGTTTCACAACATTTCATTATTCAGAGGTTGGCTGCTGTGGGGGGATGTGGCGGTGCCTTATATGCCAGACAGGGTCCGTTGGCAGTTTGGATATGTCCAGCAGATTCCTGATCCACCTATTTCGGGCCCACGTCCATCTCCGGAGGTCATAGTACATCAGCTGATGTTCTATCAGTCCCCAGCGCGGACTTTCAGGGACAGCGGTCGACGGACACCCGTCCAGGGTGCTTGTGATGACGAGTACCTACCATGGTACTTCCAGGTGTCCATTCCCCGCCTGACTCCGGCTCCGCCTTCACCTCCAGCTCTGCCTTCGCCTACAGAGGATGTTGGTCCACTTCCCTTAGAGTCTAGGATGGAGAGAGCAGCTAGGCATGTCCAGGATGTCTATGATAGTCTGTTGACTGCTTTACAGCTTTTGGACATTTAGTTGTATTATTTTTTGTATTTTTACTGTATTAATACTAATTATTATTGTTTATTAGTTTAGCTAGTTTAGCAAGTTTCGTTACATTTAATTATTTCACATAAATTTTTTTAATTTAAAAAAAAAAATTTAAAATTTCCGAATATGTGTATTTCCGGAAGGCGGAAATATGTGTATTTCCGGAAATTTTAAAAAAATATATTTTTTTACGAAAAATTAGGGGTATTTTGGGGATTTATGGTAAAATGGGGGTATAGGGTCCAATGGGGGGTACAAAAAAACAGCCTTGTTAGTTTTGTTAGCTAGTTATATCTATGTATGAGTACTTATAATTAGTTACTCATTCCGTCTCATTTTAGGTGTTTCATTTGAGCCGTGCACAATTCTTAAGAAAATGACTAGTTGTGTTGATTTCAATGATAAAATGAGTTTTATTTACTAAAATGCATAGTTGAATAGTTATGTGAGATGACATACAATGGATATATTGGTGGAAAAAGTTAATAGAAGTTGTATTGGTTAGTTACAGTTTCTCTGGCCAGTTATGTAGTAGATACTTTTGATTTGACTGTTACCAACTGTTAACACAAAATCTGCTAAGTTGTTGGTCGAGAAAGAACCTAGCTGAGGCGAGGGTTTGGCTGAGTAAGTATGAGCCGCGACACTCATACAGGTGACAAAAGAATGGCAAATAGCCTATTGAGGCTTAGTTACTAAGATTCTCTTATTTATTCTAGTAATGGCACTCACATGGTTGATGATGGTAGCCTTAGTGGAATGTAGTTGAGGAGATAAGGAATTGTGCTAAACATGGAAGTTCTCTTCAGAAAGGGGTCATCAATGGGGGGCTAAGTTATGGTGAAACTAGATAGGTGCACCGGAGAGGAAATGCTTGTCGAGGTAGGCAAGAAATAGCTAAGGACAAAGGAATTTGGCAGAAAAGCCTAAGTAAATATGCTTAAAGACAAATCATGGGCTAAAATGCCAAAGGTATGATGAAGCACTTGCCGAGCAATAGCAACTCAGTTAAGGAGGAGCTCGACTAGAAGACAACTCAGCTGAGGAGCTTAGGGGTGTTCAAAACCGAATCAACCCAATAGAAAACCGCAAACCGAACCAAACCAAACCGAAAACCGCAAACAGTAAAATCTTTTCATTTTTTTTTCCAATGAACCACACTGGTTTGGCCCGCGGTTTTTGTTCCACTAATCGAACCAAACCAAACAAACCGCAAATAACACTCAGGCTTATTGACTTACAACATTTTCCTTACTAACTTATTAGCCCAAATCCAACTAAAACCCAACTCTCACTCACTTACTAGCCCAAATTCAATTGATTCCTTGACTCACTTACAAACAATCCATATTGTTATGATATATTTAAAAATTACAATAAAACATTTAATTCAAATTCTTTTAAACATGGCTGTAGCTATCTTAAAATAATTAAAAGAGAGTAATTTATATACTACATATATTTGAGCAGATTTTTTCTTAAAGATTTATGTTAGCCGTTTTTTATTTTAATTAATTTTGACTCCGTTTTAAATTATGTTTTGTCTCGAAAAAAACTGAACCAACCGAACCAATCCAAACCGCATTGGTTTGGTTTGTTTTTTTTAGGAAACCAACCAAACAAAACCAAACCGTATGTAGTTTTACCTTGTGGTTCGGTTCGCTTTTTGTCTCAAAACCGAACCAAACCGCACCGCGAACACCCCTTGAGGAGCTAGGAGCCGAGGGCATAATGAAACGCACCATGAAACGCAAGTATTCAATGCACGTGGACAAGTTTAGATGCTGGAGCGGTTGAAGAGAAAGTGGAGAAGCACCATGGAAATAGGAGCGAAGATATTTTGGCCCGACTAACCGTGCTAGTGGACGTTGCGGAGTGTGTCTCCTAGTTTTTAGGGCGTAGGTGCAATATTGTACGTTGATCTTAGCCGATCCAACGGTGGTTAAACTGTAGGCTTGCCAAAGTAGCCAACGGAGACCATATATTTATATATATATATATATATATATATATATATATATATATATATATATATATATATATATATATATATAGACCGTACATTTATAAGACACACACAATCAATCAAACATCAACATTTTTCAAATTTTTTACTTTCTATCCTTTACTCGCATTTATCTTTATGTTTTTACGCCAGTAGCTACATTTATCCTTTCCCCAATTGCGATTTCTGGTAATTCACCATGTTACCGTTTCGAGTGAGCACACAATTAAAACTTGGCACAACTATCTTTAACTGAGTCCCACAGGGCGTGCCAATTTGTTTTCCAGTTAATTTCGTTAGGGTTTTCTGTCAAGCAAATGAATTCGAAAGAGATAAGATAAGAGGACTCAAATTAGATCTTGAGGAATTTGACCGTTGAACAGTCCTTGGGAAGTGGAATTTGTTGTTAGCGAGGGTATTAGCGAGGGACCAGTCCCTCGCAAATGGTAAAAAAAAATCTACTTTAAATAACCACACACTCTCATTTTATCTTATCTCTTCTCTCATGACCTCTTCCCTCTTTCACTACGAATTCTCTTCACCTTCCAACACCACCACACCACCATGAACTCCTCTCCCCTTCCCCTCTCTCTCTCCTATGAATTCCTCTTCTCTCACCTACGAATTTCTTTACTCTTTTTCTCTTCTTTTCTCCACCAACACCACCTATCCTCCATCTCTCTCTCTCTCTCTCTCTCTCTCTCTCTCTCTCTCTCCTACGAAGTGAACCACAACCACCACCACCACCACATTAATAAATATATAAAAATAGTTTAAAAAAATTTAAAACAACACATAAAACAAGCCATTCCAATTGGGACACGTGGCAGACAGAATTGGGAGGCGTGACAGTCAAAATTAGCGAGGGAACTGTCCCTCGCTAATTAGCGAGGGATTCAAATTCCATTAGCGAGGAGCGATTTAGCGAGGGAACCAGTCTCTCGCTAATTCCCTCGCAAATGGTGATTAGCGACGGATTTGGGACGTTTTGCGAGGGAAAAATCCCTCGCTAATAACCAATTTTTTTGTCGTGGTAATGGCAGGTAAATTACGGGGAGGGTGATGAGAAGGCGGAGGGATATGGGAAGCACAAAGTCAGTGAACCTCCAAGATGATTTATTGTACACGGAAACCGGAAAGGGGTGGAAAGGAGAAAAGGGGGTGGAGGCCGAAATTGAATGAAGGGTGAATAAGCTAGGTAGAAAGAAGGAAGGCGGAGGGAGGAGGGGAAGCCTGAAGGCGGCGAGAATCCCCCCTGGCAGCACACTGATAGCTGAACCCTAGCACAACTGAGAGAAGGGAGATCGACGATTTTCCCTCCAGGCTTTACTTCTACTTATCAATGGCAAGTTTATAAACTTAAAAGAGTTCATATGTTGTCTAAAATTATCTAGCATGCAATTTTATGCCAAGCTTTCCTCTTCTCTTATTTCTCAAGGTGAATTTTCAACTGATTATTTTCTTTATTAAGAATAACTCTGATTCTTTCACTACCTTTATGTTAATGATTTGATCCTTGCAGGAAATAACTTGGAAAAACTCAAAATTGTCAAACATCACCTTATCATGACTTCGGTCCATGTCGAGTCGCCCCAAGCATTCCAAGAATTGAATGGTTAGATTCTCATTGGGAAAGTGTGGTCGGAAAAAGTTTTACTAGCGACCCCCCAGTGAGCTCCAATGTTCCAGATGGGATTTCTGTTCTCTTTGACCGACTCTAAATATTTTTTCGTGTCCATCCCTCCATCCTTTTAACCCAACCTACGTGTTCTTAAAAATATCTTAGTAACTATCTCTTGGGCAGTTATCTCACTCAGTTCTCTAGGCAGTTATTTCATCATGTCATACTAACTCGACGGTTGGTCTCTTGTACTCGACATACAAACTCGGCAGTTGACATCTTGTACTCTTTTTTTTAGCAAAAGAAAGGGTTATGGAGCCTCATTAAAATCTTCTGATGCAAAACTCTCATTAGAGAAAAAACATCAAGAAGGAAATAGTACTTCACCTGCAATTTAATAGTTAACGACATCTTGTACTCGGCGTACTAACTAATTGGTGATTGGTCTCTTGTACTCGACATACTAACTAGGGTGTATGCAAGCCAAGTTGCGGGTCTTGTCTCTTTGCATGATTTGGACCATGTGAACTGGGCTGGGCCGAGATGTAGGATTGATTATAGTAAGTTGATCAGAGCAACTTTGTTAAGGACATTCCAAAATAATTCCTAATTCCTAATATTGAAAATTTTCAATCAAACAATTTGATAAACAAAATTGATTGATCCGAAAAAGTTAAGCTTCAAAAATTATTTTAAAATATTAAAATTTCAAAAAGTAAAGTAATAGCGTCCTACAACAATTTCAAGTAATGGAAACTTGCATAAGACAATGACTAACAAATAATTTATATTATACTTTGCTGTTCAAAAAGGATGACTTACAAATGTTAAGTAAGCATATTATTAATTGAGGAAGAAAGACAAAAGCTTCTCCAAGAAATTCATCTTATTAATTAGCTGCATGCCAACAATAAGAATTTGAGCGTAAACCGCAGTGCGCGAAAGACTTTAAAACTTAAATTAAAAGGCGTAGTATCAATATTTAATTCTAGTAGGATGTTTCCACTCTCCTTCCTGTACAATACTAAGCTAACTGTACAGGAAAAAGGAGACAGAATACACAAACAAATAGAGCATATTCTTTGCATTATTAATCAACGATAGTATAATTAGAACCCCACACACACCTTAAGAAAAGCATATTTGATTTGTTGGCACTGCTTCCCTTTCAATCTTTTTTTCCCTAGTGGAAAATCATTGAAACGGGCATTCACGGGCAAGTAGGGACATAGAATAAAGATGCACAAATTAATAAACAAATTTTCTCATAAAAATAAATGAACAAATTAATTCTTCGTACAGTGAATCTTAGCTTGACTTCACGTATTGCAAATAATTTAAGTACTGGGTTCAAAAAAGTTTCTCCTAATGTAGAACAAGAAGACAAATTTGTCTTCTGCTACAATTTTATTACCCTTTACAATGTCACATCATGTTGTTTAGAACTAGGAATGGGTCGAGACTCGAGAGTACTTACCAAAAAAAAATGAGTCGAATGTCGAGTCAAACTTGGTGTGACTAGACTCAACTCAATAAGAATGGTTTAACTCAAAACTTGACTTGAGTTTGACATGAAGATTTTTTGAAGCTTGAACTCGGCACCATTCAAAAAATGAGTCCTCGCTACTAAAGACAGCCACGTGGTTAAATTCTGACAGTCACGTGTTCAATTTTTCTCGCTAATTCTCTCGCTAATTCTGTCGCTAATGCCCAACTGATTGAATTTTCTTTTGATAAACCTGCTTTTATACTTGTTTATTTTAATAATAAATAATAAAATCTAAAATACATAAAACAGTTTAAAATAAAAATTTCGAGAATAAAATTCTTCAATAACATAAATTCGAATCAATAACACTTAATCTGAAATGTTATAACAAAATATTGAATTGTCAAACTGATACAACAAATCCTAAAAGCTGCCGCCATCGGACTCCTCGGTCTCTCCAGCCTCTCCAGACTCCTTAGACTCCTCGGCTTGCTCCTCATGTTGCTGCTCATGTTGCTGCATATTCTTAAAATACCTAAACATTAGCTCCTGCCTACGGGACACCTTCGCAAAGTCTTCCTGCATCTTTTTCATAGCCTCGGTAGAGGTCATGACCTCCTGTCGAGTATCATGCAGCTCATTTCGAGTAGACTGCAGCTCCTGCTCCAGCTGCCTAATATGCTCGGTCTGCGCAGGAGTAGAAGCTGGTCGACTGCGTCTTTTGCTGCTCCCGGCCACAGACTGGCCCATACATGGAGCCAAGGGCCCCGTACCATATAGGCGACCCTTAGACCAACCTACTGTCTTCTCCCAATTTTGGTTTGCCAGATCTATCATCTCAGGAGTGAGTTGGCCAACTGATTCAGGGTCCTAGCTCCCCTGAGTCAGCTGAGTCATGATCTCATTTATTTGCTCCTGTTTTGAATAACCGCAAATTAGCGCTCCATTTTGACAAAGCAACATTATATAATACAAATCAAGTTGTATATTTACCTGAGTCATCCTGGAGCGCTCATCAACATACTCGCCAGTGCCTTTCCTCACATGGGTGGCTCTATGCAGCTCAGGAGCAGTGATAGGGCGTCCTGCCTTCTTACTCTGTAAAATGAAACACATTTTCAAAAATTGCTAACTAATTAACTAATGTAAAAAAGCACACAGATTTTAAAAATAATTTACCAATCTAGAAGCATGCTGAGCCTGGTTGATGGACCCGCTGTAGTGAAGCGAGCCACCCTTTTCGGAGTTTCTATTATTCTTGGCTTTTGCAGCATTTTTCTTGAAAGTCTCTGTAGCCCAATGGCCCTTGAAGGCATTCCAAATTTCATCACTCATGTAGTTAGGCTTCTTATCTTTACACCACAGCTTATAAAGCAAATCTGATATTTGAGCGCCCATCCTTTTAAAAAAAAATCTCTAGACATTGTCATTATCTTCTATGTCCCATGTCACTTTGGTCTGTATTAAGTAAAATGAAAATATGTATTAGTAATTATATTAAACGTTATTAAACATACAAATTTAAACTAACAATATAAGTAATGACAAAATAATTGACACTTACCCCAAAGAAGTCCAGCAGATCATTTCTGTCCTTTTCATCGACTTTACTCCACTTTTTATGGAATTTTTGAAAATATTTTTTGCGGATGACATGAGTGATGCTTGATGAAGCTGCCTTTGCAGGAAGAAGCCTGCATAATGAAAGATATATCAAGCAATCAAATATATATAAGTCGTTGCATAATTAACTTAAAATAAACAAACAATATAATACTTACGCGTTACCACGACTATAAATGACTTTGAGTCTGACACCATTAATAACAACCACCTCCACTCTCTCGTCATCGGTCGATGAATCAAAATCAACATTACCACCACCAATATCATCACGGGGCTCTGGTGTAGGCATAGATAACCCAGCTGTGGGGCCCATATGTCCAGATGATGAGCCTATATGCCTAGCATGGTGTGCCCATATACCCAGCTGGTGTGCCCATATACCCAGCTGGTGTGCCCACATGCCCTGCTGCATACGTATTTGGTGGGCCCATATAATGCCCATGTGATGGTAAATGATACCATCCGGGGCCGGATGGAGGCGGAGGTTGTGGGGCAATCAGAGCGGTAGCTGGTGGGCCCAAAAACGTATGACCCCTCATATTCCCAATATTAAGTACCACCTCACGATTAAGCCTCCTCTTAGGAGATTCATCGGTCATAGTCTTCTTCCCTTTATTAGGACGTCTCGGTGGGTCAGAACCTCCTCCTGGATCCATATCTATGAAAAATAGAAACGAAATGTGATGCTAACAACATTAATTATATATATTTATAAATAAATTAAAGAAAGTAAATTAACAAGAACAATATTGATATATTAATGATTCTAATAAATTTTAAGACAACATAAGGAGTCAACATAAGGAGTCAACATAAGTAGACAACATATATAAGAAAACACAAGAACAATAATGACTCTAATAAATTTAAATACAACATAAGATTAATCAAATTATTCATCTTCATTCTCTTCTTCATCATCTTCATATTCATTCTCTTCTTCATCTCGTTCATCTTCATTCTGTTCTCCATCTTCATTCTGTTCTTCATCTTCATCAACTTCTTCAACTAGGAGTCGATCATCACATAAAGAGTCAATCGGTTCAACTTCAATTACCTCATCTACTCCCGAAATTTCATCTACCTGATAAGGAACCTCATCCTCCGCATCAGTGGCTTCAATGCGACCCCGTGGTTTTGTCTTAATTGAAGCACACCATCCTCTCTGAGTTGATGGATATGGAACATAATACACCTGCCTCACATTTTCTGCCATGATAAACGGATCATAAAGTTTATACCTTCCATTCATTCGAATGTCCACGACATTACATTTTGGATTCAAGTTCATTCCTCTAACTGATGGATCAAACCATCTACAAAAAACAAAACTATTCTCTTTTCATAGTCTAACCGTGGGTATTCAAGTTCATATATGTGTTCGATCACACCGTAGTAGTCATTTTCACCTCCTCCTGTTTCACCTTTAACATATACACCACTATTAATTGTTTTTTTCCCTCACTCCATGATTGGGTGTCAAATTTGTAACCGTTAACTAGGTACGTGTTCCACTCGGTCACCTCAAGAAAAGGACCATCGGCTAAGTTTCTCAAGTGTCGGATTTGGGGAGTTGGTTCCGCTTCATAAACCTAAGTAAACAACATATGGAAAAACTAAGTCATGTCTCATATCAACTTTAAACATGTGACATTAAAACATTAGTTTTATTTACTTACTCTAACCTTAAACCAGGATGGAAAATTTTCATGTATACGAATAGAAGATTCTTCAGCGCCTATTCCCTCAATTCGTAAGAATGCACTGAAAAAGAATTATTATTACTCTTTAGATTGAAAGTTGATCAAAATCTTATTTAACTTCATACTGTATAGATTAACAACTGAATTGGAGCATAGTACTTACTCAAGATATGGTTTAACTTCAGTGCAATTGATCAAGACATGAACATGTGCTGATTTATGCTCTTTATCTGATAAGTAGTTGACTGACTTCTTTCTCGAGGGGCGACCAGGTTTGATAAACACAGATAAAGTGAGCGGGTGTCTTTCTTCATCAATCTCCATTCCGTTTCTATTATTTTGTTGACAACATAAAGTTGTTGAAATAATGTGAACAACCTGAAAACTTACCGTGAGTCCCCCAACCAGACAACATACCATAAGCAGGAAAGTCGTTAATTGTCCACATCAATGCGGCTCTCATCATAAAATTCTTTTTTCGTGTTGCATCATATGTCAAAACACCACCCCACAATCTCTTAAGATCATCAATCAGAGGTTCCAAAAAGATATCAATGTTAGCTTTTGGATTGGATGGACCAGGTATCAGACAAGTCAAAAACATATACGGTTTAGTCATGCACATCTCAGGAGGAAGATTGTAAGGGGTAACAATGATTGGCCAACAAGAGTGGGGTGACGCCGATGCTTGGATATATGGAGTAAATCCATCAGAGCACAAGCCAAGCCGAACATTCCGTGGGTCTGAGGCAAAATCTGAATGCACTTGATCAAAGTGCTTCCACGCTTCACCGTCAGATGGGTGGCGTAAAATGTCGCCTGAGGTACGCCTATTGTCATAATGCCAAGTCATTTTCTGCGCAATTTCGGTCGATGCAAACATTCTTTGCAACCTTGGAACTATAGGCAAATAGAACATCGACTTTACAGGAATAGGTTTATAATTACGTTTTTCCCCTTTACAATCATGATATCTTGGCTTTCCACAGAATTTCCATTCAAGTAGCTCACCATCATTTTTACCAAATTCGTTGTTGTAAAACAACATGTGCCCTTTCTCACAGCAATCAATCTTCTTAAATTTCAATCCCAGCTTCGAAACTAACATCTTTGCTTCATAATAACTTTTTGGCAAATTATCCTTATTAGGTGTTGCTTCCAACATCATTTCAGTCATATAGTCTAAACCCACCTCAGAAATATTACTCATGGACTTGAGAGCTAAAAGTTTCACACACATAGATAATTTTGACTGTGGCGAGCCTTCAAACAACGGTTTGTTTGAATCTCTTAACAAATTATAAAATTTTTGTGCTCCTTCATTTGGAAGTTCATCATGATCGTCATATTGAGGCTCATCAAATGGCACATTCACCCTGAGACCATCACAAATCATGTTTTCCATCGACTCAAAAATTTCATTACGTGGAACACCAACGCCAGAACTGCTTGAAGCCCCTACCTCAAAATTTTGACGTCGTTGTTCTCCATGGTCCACCCAAATCAAATAATTAGGCCTAAACCCCCAATGATACATGTGCTCCCTGATTTCATTATCGGTCCTAATAGGTACACCGTCGCAATTTAAGCATGGACATCTAACCCCCTTTTCTCGTTTAGCCAATTCATGTCGCCACGCTACCATAAGAAACTGTTCAACCCCAATTACAAAAAATTCCTTCAAACCCGCTCTTCTCGGATATAACCGATCATACACCCAATCACGATTAACTTCATACAAATTCATCTACACCCATTTAAGAAAACGTGTTAGATTCCCTTAACATTCCCAATAATCTATCAAGTTAGTGGCATCGATATGATCTCAGTGGAGATGATTTCGAGTCGAATATGGGGGTTAAGGACAGATCAGACAAAACCCTTTTCCATATAAGTAGTGAAGGAAGTTATTTCTAACTCCCAACCTTAAAGTTGTTAGTATCGCCTCGCAATGATCTCAATGGAGATGATTTCGAGCAAAATATGGGGGTGAGGGACGACATCACCCCACGCTTTTCCATCAACAACACACAGTCCTCTAACCTAGGGTTCATGAAAACAACAATTAAACACTTTTCAATTAACAACTCTAAAATAATACACTTTTCAATAACACATTTCAATTAACATCTCTAATTAAGTCTTCTCTAACAACATACACTTTTCAATTTCAATTTCAACAATTTAACACAATTAACAACATACACAATTTTCAATCTAACTCTTCTCAACAATTTCAATTTAACAAATTCAAATTCACTATTCAATTACTAACACTCAATTTAACTCACATTTGACAACAACACTTAATCCTTCTAACTCACATTTCACAACAACACTCAATTCTAACACACAACAACAACAATAATAAATTTATTTTGAAAAGTAACCGTCATGAGATTGAGGTCCGGTGCGGTGGTTCGCTGACGGTGCGCACTCCGGTGCAGTTGTGAGACTTCAAACACCAAAAATTTCAATCCTAAACCATTTCAACTTCAATTTCAATAACTAACTTCAATTTCAACTATTAATTTCAAATTCAATAACTAACTTCAATTTCAACAAACAACAATTAAACACTTTTCAATTAACAACTCTAAAATGATACACTTTTCAATAACACATTTCAATAAAACCATTTCAATTTCAAGCAAAAAACATAAATCAATTCACTATTAATTTCAATTTCAATAAAACAACTTCAATTTCAACTTCAAATTTTTATCCTACACAATTTCTATAAATCCTAAACCTAATCCTAAATCCTAAAACACAATTTCAATTTCTACCCAATTTCAATTTCTAATCCTAAACACAATTTCAATTTCTACCCAAACCTAAAACCCTACCCAAACCACAATCAACAATATCACAAAACCTAATCCTATTTTCTTCTTTCAAAACAACAATATCACAAAACTAAATTCACTAAAATTACCAAACAACAATATCACAAAACTAATTCTACAAATCCTAACAAAACAATATCATAAAAAATAAAAATCAGTAAAAATCAAAACCTCCAAAGGTAGAGCTCCGGTGGTGAAGAGGGATGTAACACCCTCAAAATAATTAATCGAATTATTTGGAGAAAGACCCGAAGGAATTATTTTAGTACTTGATTAGTGTACTTATCTAGTGCTAAAGTTAATTATTTGGTTGTCTCAGGAACGCTAATCCGTCAAAGCGGAATAAGGGTGATTTGGGAAAGAAACAAGAGATTAAGGGCAATATGGTCATTTGACCATATTACCACTTAATTAGAATAAAAGAAAGAAAGGAATTAAAGAAAGAAAGAGAAGAAAGAAAGGAAACACAGAGGAGAAAAGAGAAAGAAGAGAAGGAAAGAAAGAAGAGAAAAGAAGAAGAGGAAAGAAGGAGAGAAAGGAAGAAGAGGAAGTGAACCCACCCCTCCAAAATTCATCATCTTCATCATCTCCTCTCCCTCATCATAACCCAAGAACTTGGTAAGATTCCCCTCCATTTCCCCCTATTTTATGACCTACGAATTTATGAGGGTTTTGATGGTGATTTGGTGAAATCTTGAATTGCGTGATGAAATTGATGATTGAATCATGCTTAGGATCGAAGCCGAGGAAGATTGATCGCGTTTTGAAGCTCGAATCGAAGTTGGAAGCGGATTGGTGATTCTAGGGTTCGATTGCGGATTCTGAAGTCTCGGTGATTTCGGCTCGGTATCGACTCTCGCGTCAATGGTGAGTTTTACTCACGTTTAGGATTGTTCCGTTTTGAAATGAATTTTTCGTGAGTTGGTTTCGAAAGATTTTGAGTCGAAAACCGTTATTTCGAAATATATCGTAATTTGATAATATTCGTTTAGATTGAGTTTTTGATTGGATTGATTGATTGAGTGATGTTATTGGACATGTTTTGGGACTGTTTTGGTGTTGTGGTTAAGTTAGGAATCGATCGGAACGAGTATCGGAATCGATCGGAAAGCGAATTTTCATGAAAAAGGTCATTTTCCCAATGCTGTCAAATGCGTACGACCCGTTGCTGTTTTCCCAAGTGTTCAACAGGGTGCACGATCCGTGCGCATGGTTCTGTCCAAATTTTACAAAGTGCCCGAAATGATTCCGTTTCGATTCCAATCCTCTCCTAATCCTTTCCTAACCCTTTTCCAATGATATTAGGCTTATAATGCCATGATTTTGAATATGTTTTCAAAGGTTTTTATAATTGTTTGCAAAGTTACGTTTAATTCGAAAAACCGTAAAACAGTATACGGGAGCGAATACACAATATGCTTGTCAGTAGAACTAAATGTTCAACTATCGGTCTAATGTAAATGAACTAAATGTTCATGTGAAAGTAGATATATATATATATTATATCGAGTTTGGGTGACGACTCATGTTAACATACTAGGCGGGGCAGTCATGATCCCTTACTCTAGGCCCTATACCATTAGGGAAAGTACTATTGGTAAGGGGGTTCACCGGGAATCAACACAGGATTGCAGTCGGTGTTATGTTGAATGTTTTGTTGTACGATACACCGGGATTGAGCACTGGATTGTAGTCGGTGTCGTACTGAGTTATAACACAGTTCACCGGGATTTAGGACTGGATTGCAGTCGGTGTCGTGTTGAAATAAAATGCACGTGGTTTATAAATTAAACTCCGAAATGAAAAGGTTTTTATAATTGAACCGAGAGCGTAGATAGGGGTCTCGGTAGAACTCACTGAGATTGTATCTCACTGTTTAAATGTTGTTGTTTTACAGAGAAACAGAGACAGCGGAAATCCAAGAGGCACGAGTAGGTTGAGCTCGGGCGACTGCTGATGACTTAGCTTTTATGCTTAAGTTTACATTTCCTTTTGTTGTCTATGTACTACGACTCTATGTCTTAGTCTTATGACTTTATTCCGCTTTCTTGTATGATATTGAGCACTATAGTTTGCTGAAGGTTATGGTCAGGGAACCTTGTTGGGTCTTATTTGTATTTAAGACTGTTTTGTTGTTGTTCAGCAAGAACTGTATTGTAGTGTTCAATATCTATGCAGGAATTTTATATCTCTGATGTTTTAGGGATGGTACACTTGGGTATTTTTACTCGATAAAAATACCGGGGTGTTACAGTTGGTGTCAGAGCAGTTCGACCTAGTCGGACTTAGTTTAGCGTTGAGTCGATTCCTTGTTAGTCCTTGTTGTAATTATACTTGTGATGCTAAGAGACATTGAGCCTGATCAACTTAATACTTAGTGCATCATAAGCGGAATTATGGCAGGATGATCAAGACGCAATCCCGAACCAAGACCGGAATCTCCAACCGGTGCATCCTCAGGAAAGGTGACATGACGGTGGAAGAATACATCGCTAAGTTTGGGAAGTTGTCTCAGTTTTACCAAGTGGTAAAGTATGCTCCGAATGAGGAATGGAAGATACAGATGTATAAGATGGGTCTTAGTACTTATACTCTCACAAACTATGCTGCCTTAGTGCAACCAGCCTATGTCGCCGAGGATGATCTTATAGGGAATATGGGAAAGGAAAGAAGGTAGTTGAATTGTCAACTCCGAATGCAAAGTCCTAAGATAATTTCATCAAAGGAAAAGCAGGTGCAGTTCTTCGATTCTTCAAAAGTCAAAAGATGTTCTAACTGTGGAAGACATCACCAGGGTGATCGTCAGCACAGATCAATCGATGCTATTATCGTAATGAAGAGGGTCACTATACAAATAAGTGCCCTGCAAGAAAGAGTTCCAAGGAGTACAAGCAGCTCTAAGGCAAGGGAGAGTCAACACTCTGGATGCTCAGACAGTTACAACTGCAGACAATTTACTGAGGGGTATGAGATCAGTTTTCAATCACTCCGTCAGTATATTATATGATTCGGGTGCAACCCATTGTTTTATAGCACAAGCATCTGTAGATCGGTTGGAACTAGCGTTATCTGAGCTATCCGAGCCGATAACCATTTTAACTGCTGCCAAGGGTCGGGTCCAGACCCAATCATTGTGTGAAAATTGTCTACTTGTCATAGGGGACAGAAGTTTTGTTGTGAAATTTATTTTCTTGCCTATGAGGAGTATGGACATCGTTCTGGGTATGAATTGGATGACTGCAAATCACGTTACAATCGACTGTGCCAATCGGACCATCAGTCTTGCCTCTGAATTTGTTGAATTGACAAAGACAAATTCTGAAGCAGTTATCTCTTTCACCTCAGCAAGCCAGCCATTATTTCAATGTGCAGAAGCTTATGTTATTATGTTATCTGCATCCATTGAAACTGGTTTAGATTTGTCATCTATTCTAGTTGTGAAAGAATTTCTAGATGTTTTTCCGGATGAAGTTTCTTCTGTACCTCCTGACCGAGAGGTAGAGTTTTCTATAGAGTTGGTTCCTGGCACATGATCAATATCTATTGCTCCTTATAGAATGTCTCCTTTAGAATTAAAGGAATTGAAGTATCAACTTGAAAAGTTGATCTCGAAGAGGTTCATTTGACCGAGCGCTTCTCCATGGGGTGCTCCGGTGTTACTTGTCAAGAAGAAAGATGGAAGTAGGAGATTGTGTATTGACATCGACTACTCAACAAAGTGACGATCAATAACAAATATCCTTTGCCAAGGAAACACGAATTGCTGGATCAACTTCGAGGTGCCGTGGTGTTTTCAAAAATTGATCTGAGGTCAGGTTATCATCAATTAAAAGTTAGAGCCTTAGATATTGCGAAGACCGCTTTCCGTACTAGGTATGGACATTACGAGTTCGTAGTGATGCCCTTCGGTGTGACTAATGCTCCGGCGGTATTCATGGATTACATGAACCGAGTTTTTCATACGTACCTGGATCAGTTTGTAGTCGTTTTCATCGATGATATCTTGGTGTACTCGAAGACCATTGAGGAGCATGCTCAACATCTCCGCATTGTTCTGAATGTACTCCGAGAAATGAAGTTGTACGCAAAACCCTCGAAGTGTGATTTCTGGATGCCTGAGGTAAAGTTTTTGGGACATGTGATTTCCCAATCGGGAGTTGCTGTGGATCCCAGTAAAGTGGAAGTTGTGTTAAACTGGGAGTGACCAACAACAGTCACAAAGATCAGAAGTTTCTTGGGTCTAGCTAGTTACTATAGGAGATTTGTTCAAGGGTTCTCACAGTTAGTTCTTCCACTTACTCGGTTAACTCGTAAGGGTCATTCGTTTACGTGGGATGCCGATTGTGAAGAATGTTTTCAAGAGTTGAAGATTTTGACTTCTGCTCCAATCCTGATTCTTCCGGATCCGTCATTGGAATTTCAACTTTTCGGCGACGCTTCAGGGAAGGGTTTAGGATGTGTTCTAATGCAAAATCAGCAAGTGGTAGCTTATGCGTCCAGACAATTGAAGATTCATGAGGAGAACTACCCAACTCATGATTTGGAGTTGGCAGCTATAGTGTATGCGCTAAAGATTTGGAGACATTACCTTTATGGGTATCGTTTCGAGGTCTTTAGCGATCACAAGAGTTTGACATATCTTTTTGATCAGAAGGAGCTTAACAACAGACAAAGAAGGTGGGTGGAATTTCTGAAGGACTATGATTTTGAATTGAGGTATCATCCGGGGAAAGCCAATGTGGTAGCCGATGCTCTTAGTAGGAAATCCATCCACATGGCTGGGTTCATGATACATGAAATGAAATTGTTAGAGTCTTTTAGAGACTTAAATTTGAAGGCAAGATCAAGGAAGGACCGGCTAGTATTGAGCCATATGAGAATCTCTAGTTCCTTGAGGGATTCTATTCGTTAGCGCAGGAAGTTGACGTGAAGCTACAATCACAGAGAGTATTGCCAGAATTTTCCGAAGATAGTGATGGAGTTATTTGTTTCAAGGGTAGAATCTGTGTGCCCGATGATGGAGAAATCAATAGGCAAGTGTTAGAAGAAGCACACCGAAGTTTGTATTCTGTACATCCTGGGTCCACCAAGATGTATAAAGATTTAAAGCAGATGTACTGGTGGCACGGAATGAAGTTAGAGATTGCTGAATTTGTGTCACAGTACTTAACTTGTCAAAAGGTTAAGATAGAACATCAGAAGCCTGCCGGCCTATTACGGCCGCTTGAAGTACCCGTGTGGAAATGGGAGGACATTTCTATGGATTTTGTAATGGCGTTGCCAATGTCTCAAGCCGGTAACGACTCCATTGGGTAGTTGTGGATTGGTTAACCAAATCAGCTCATTTTATTCCAGTTTGTTCGAGCAGTAAAGTATCCAAGTTAGCTGAGGTGTATCTGAAGAACATAGTAAGGTTACATGGGGTTCCTACCAGTATTGTGTCGGATCGAGATCCGAAGTTCACTTCTAGATTTTGGAAGGCTTTGAATGAAGCATTGGGGACTAAAGTACTCCTTAGTACCGCTTATCATCCTCAGACGGATGGTCAGACTGAGAGAACTATCCAAACTCCAGAAGATATGCTTCGGGCTTCTGTGCTCGATAATGGAAAGAAGTGGGAGGATCACCTTCCATTGGTGGAATTCCCTTACAACAACAGGTATCATTCCAGCATAGGAATGGCACCATTTGAAGCGTTGTATGGGAGGAAATGTAGAACTACATTGTGTTGGTGGGAAGTCGGCGAGAACCGATTGTTAGGACCAGAGATGATTCATGAAACTACTGAGAAGATCCGCCAGATCAGGGAAAGAATGAAAGCTGCTCAAAGTAGGCAAAAGAGTTATGCCGACAAAAGATGAAGGTTGTTGGAATTTGAGTCGGGTGATCATGTGTTTTTGAGGTTATCCCCGACAATTGGTACAGGTAGGGCATTACGGGTGAAGAAACTCAGTCCTCGGTATATTGGACCTTTCCAAATTATCGAGCGAGTTGGGCCCCTAGCATACCGTATTGCTTTGCCTCCACCATTGTCAAATCTTCATGACGTATTCCATGTGTCTCAATTACGGAAGTACATTCCCGATCCAAGTCAACCGAAAGATTTTGAAACGATTGATCTTCGACCGGACTTGTCCTTCCAACCTCACCCAAATTACATCATGGAACGTGGCGAGAGGACGCTGCGGACGAAGACAATTCCCATTGTCAAAGTGGTTTGGGATGGTTTTTCCGCCGAGGAAGCTACTTGGGAGTTGGAGGATGATATGCGGACTCGCTATCCGTATTTGTTTTCATGAGGTACGTTGTGTTAAAATTTTGAGGACAAAATTCTTTCAAGTTGGGGAGAATGTAACACCTTCAAAATAATTAATCGAATTATTTGGAGAAAGACCCGAATGAATTATTTTAGTACTTGATTAGTGTAATTATCTAGTGCTAAAGTTAATTATTTGGTTGTCTCAGGAACGCTAATCCGTCAAAGCGGAATAAGGGATTTGGGAAAGAAATAAGAGATTAAGGGCAATATGGTCATTTGACCATATTACTGTTGAACCAAGGACAAACACTCGTTGTTTTGTATGATAACAAATTACATCTTGTCTACTAATGGTTCAAGTTGAATGAAGTACAGGACGGAAATCAAAAAGCATGAAATATTAAAGTGGAGCAGCTTGGAGAAGAAGCCGCCGTAGAAGAATCAAGACCTAATTGTTTATCCGCTTTCAATAGGACAAAGTGTAAGGTCCTGTCACTTAAGGTCTATGACATTTTAATAGCTGAGAGATGATTTTTGAAAACATGCATCATGCATCAAAACAAGCTTTGGAAAATATGTTATGCATGCATGACAAGCTTTGGAAAATATTTTATGCATGCATGGCAAGGTACCTAAACCTAAAAACAACTTTGTGAAAACCTAGAATCGATTCCTATCTTTTTCCTAAAAGTGCATAATCGATTCCTATCCTTTTCCAAAGGAATGAAATCGATTTGGTAATCTATTGTGAAGCAAAGAATCGATTCCTACATGTTTCCTAAAGCACACAATCGATTATCTAATCAATTGAGAAGCAAATAATCGATTGCTTCTATATTTTAGCCTTACTATGAAATCGATTCTTCTCCTATTTTAACTAAGCATGAAATCGATTGTGAGCATTTTTTAAAGGCCATAATCGATTCTTCTATCATTTAACTAAGTACATAATCGATTCCTTTGAATTTAAGGTGGATAAGAATCGATTATACACTTGTTGCACTCTCTCCATAATCGTTCTTACATTGCATTAAATGTTTTTTCCAAATCCTATATTTTTCTAAGCCTATAAATAGGCAGGTGTGATTCTCATTTCAACACACCTCAAAACTACAATACACTACATCTTCTCTAGTTCTCACATACACTTTCTAGATCTGAGAAAAGAGAAAAAAAAAAGGAGCTTTTCATTTTCATATCTTTTAAAGCTCTTCTATTTTCCAAATCACTCATCTCTCTCAGTTACTATATTGTCATACTGTCCGAAGTGATTGGATCATAGGTTCTCACTTGTAATCTTCTATTTTGAGGTTATTGCGAAATCCTGGGAAGTATTCTTGGGTCGTTCAATCAGGAGATTGAAGCGGTTTTTGAAATCCTGGGAAATGTTCTTGGGTCTCTCAATCAGGGCGATTGAGTTGGTTTGAAATCCTGGGAAGTGTTCTTGGGTCTCTCAATCGGGGAGATTGAGTTGGTTTGAAATCCTGGGAGGTGCTCTTGGGTCGTTCAAACAGGAGATTGAAGTGGTTGTGAAATCCTTAGCTGTGTGCTCGGGTTCTCAATTAGGGTTAATTGAGATTAGCTATAGGGAAGTTGCTTGCTTGTAAACATTGAAGAGGTTCTTCTCATATAGTGGTTGTTATCAAGTCCAAAGGTTGCAAAGCCGGAGGCCGAGGACGTAGGGCTTTTATCCCGAACCTCGTAAAAATTACGGTGTATCTCTATCCCTACTCTTTTACTTTATTTGTCATTTATATACGTCTATTGTTATATTACGCTGCATGCAAATATCTGCTTAGTGTTAAAACCAATCATAGCATAGTTAGCTTAATATATCACCGTATCTAGATCTGTCATACCTATAGCGTGCTTAGGATAGTGCATATAGTTTAAATTCTATTTTCCGCATTTAATTTAAACTGGCATTGTCTAAAAATCGAAAAGAATTCATTATTAGCATATAACCTTATTCACCCCCTCTAAGGTTATCCTATAGTCCAACAAGTGGTATCAGTAGCTAGAAATTGCATATAGAGCTTAACATCTAGCAATTTTATTTTATTTATCTATATTTGATCATGGGTTCTTTTAGGAAAGAGGGGATGTCCTTCAATAGGCCACCCCTGTTTGATGGGACTAACTATGACTATTGGAGTAGTCGAATGAAGTGTCATGTGCAGGCTATAGACTTCACCCTTTGGAGGATTATTGTTGATGGACCACTGATTCCTATGAAGATCAAAACTACAAAACCTGGTGGTGGTGACGGAGACACTACAAAAACTCAAGCTACCGGCAAAGCAGAAGAAATTCCAGTTGAAGACATCTACACCATTGATCTGAGCGAGCTGAGAAAGTCCGAGTTAGACAAAATCTCACAGAATGCCAAAGCTATGAACATTCTTCACCTATCTCTATGTGAAGAAGAATATGGAAGGGTAAAAGGGTGTCAGACAGCTAAAGAGATCTGGGATTGCTTGGAAGCTACACATGTCGGTACAAGCCAAGTAAAGGATACAAAAATCAGAATCCTCACTTCTGAGTATGAAGCCTCCAAAATGAAGGAAGGTGAATCTGTTGCAGCTATGCACCAAAGACTGAATCTGATAGTGAACAACTTGAGGGCACTGGGGAAGAAGTATTCTACAAAGGATATAAATGGGAAGATTCTTGCATCCCTGACCAGTGAGTTCTTTCCAAAAACTTGTGCAATCACTTAAGCCAAAGATATTGGCACTCTGCCCCAAGAAGACTTGATTGGGTCGCTTCTTGCATTTGAGGTGGTATTGGCTGCTAACAAGGTTCAAGAAAAAGAAGTGGTAAAAGAAAGTAAGTCACTTGCCCTTGCAGCTAAAACTCCTAAAATGGCAAGGAAATAGGTTGAGTCTGATGAAGAATCCGATGATGAAGACATGGCTAAACTGTTTGAAGAATTCATGAGATTCAACAAGATGGGGAAGGGTGACTACTCAAAGCAATCCAAGTACCAAAAGAAGAAAGATAAGAAGGCTACATGGAACTATTCTGATACTGATAGTGATTCTGATGAAGAAGAGGAGGCTGCAAATGCTATTTGTCTCGCGGCAAGTGAAACACCTAAGGCTACAATATGGGACAGTCTTGGCACTGATAGTGAAACAGATGAAGAAGAGCAAACTGCTAATGTTGTTTGTCATATGGCAAATGACGCACCTGAGGTAATCCTTGATAACCATAATCTTTCTGATTCACTTGAGCATGATAATTTAATTGATGATATGTATAGTAGTCAAGATTTGAGTGAGGCTTTTGAAGCTCTTTATTTTGAACATGAAGCTCTCTTGTTAAAATCTAAGAAATTGACAACGAGCAACAAAAGCATGCTCACTCAAATTGAGACTCTTGAAAATGAGGTAGCTAAGTTGAAGAATGTGCTACATGAAATGAAACCTTTCAACCTTGAACTTCTTGAGCTTAAACAAAATTTTGAAAAAGCCAAGGTTGAAAATGAAATTTTAAAAGAATCTTTAAAAAGGTTTGAGGTAGGTGAAATGACCTTAACCAAGATACTCCACTCCCAACATGAATATGTTGATAGGAGAGGTATCGGGTATAAAGGTGATTCCACCTCCTCTGTTTTGAGAAAGAAAGTAAACTTTGTAGCTGCTACTTCAAGTTATACACCTACTGTTTTCTCTTGCACTTATTGTCAAAAAGGGAACCATAGCTCAGTTAGATGTCCTATTCGTAAATTGTGTGAGCTTGGTACCCTTATACCTGCCTGTGAGAAACCAAGGTGGATTGTGAAAACAAACTCCTTGATGACTAACCCACAAGGACCCAAAGAGAATTGGGTACCAAAACTTTCTACTTGATTTTAGTGCAGGTGTATGCTTCAAGGTATGGGGGATTGGTACCTTGATAGCAGAGACTCGAAGTTCATGACTGGAGACGCTAAAAGGTTCTTAATACTCAAAAACAGAAGTCATGTGACTTGTGATAACAACAATAGAGGAAGAATCACCGGTGAAGGTTAGATTGGTAAAGTTTTTATTCACCTCTATTGAAAATGTGTTATATAGAAGAACTTAAGATTTTTATCAAGTATTAGACACATATGTGAGATAAATTTTTTTTTGTATGTGTGCATCAAAGTTTTTTTAAGTGCTATTATGCTGGATCTTTGATGCAACTTTTTTTTGAAGATAAATATGGTACCTATATTTTTGAACCAAGTATGACATATCTCATGGGTATCCTAGTTTCTATAATATCTTTTTTAAACTGTGATGGTCCACCTTCTTTTGGCTAAGCTTTGCTTTCTACAATCAATCAGAGGGATCATCAAGTAAGGGGAGCATAGCATTAAACTGTTTTTGATCTATCTTATGCTATGTGATACTGTTGCGTGATTTTGCAAGGTTATAGTATGATTATGTATCTATGTGTTCACCCCCCCTCCTTTTTGATGAAAACAAAGGGGGAGAGAGTATGCATGTTATTATGTGGGGGAGAAAAATATCTGCTGCTGTGCTGTTTATTTAGATATGCTTATGCTTAGGGGGATCTTCTGCCATTGTTTCTTTATTATGGCCTCCCTATGCATAATGTAATTTGTTATCATCAAAAAGGGTGGATTTGTTGAACCAAGGACAAACACTCGTTGTTTTGTATGATAACAAATTACATCTTGTCTACTAATGGTTCAAGTTGAATGAAGTACAGGACGGAAATCAAAAAGCAGGAAATATTAAAGTGGAGCAGCTTGGAGAAGAAGCCGTCGTAGAAGAATCAAGACCTAATTGTTTATCCGCTTTCAATAGGACAAAGTGTAAGGTCCTATCACTTAAGGTCTATGACATTTTAATAGCTGAGAGATGATTTTTGAAAACATGCATCATGCATCAAAACAAGCTTTGGAAAATATGTTATGCATGCATGACAAGCTTTGGATTGCAGTCGGTGTTATGTTGAATGTTTTGTTGTACGATACACCGGGATTGAGCACTGGATTGTAGTCGGTGTCGTACTGAGTTATAACACGGTTCACCGGGATTTAGCACTGGATTGCAGTCGGTGTCGTGTTGAAATAAAATGCACGTGGTTTATAAATTAAACTCCGAAATGAAAAGGTTTTTATAATTGAACCGAGAGCGAAGATAGGGGTCTCGGTAGAACTCACTGAGATTGTATCTCACTGTTTAAATGTTGTTGTTTTACAGAGAAACAGGGACAGCGGAAATCCAAGAGGCACGAGTAGGTTGAGCTCGGGCGACTGCTGATGACTTAGCTTTTATGCTTAAGTTTACATTTCCTTTTGTTGTCTATGTACTACGACTCTATGTCTTAGTGTTATGAATTTATTCCGCTTTCTTGTATGATATTGAGCACTATAGTTTGCTGAAGGTTATGGTCAGGGAACCTTGTTGGGTCTTATTTGTATTTAAGACTGTTTTGTTGTTATTCAGCGAGAACTATATTGTAGTGTTCAATATCTATGCAGGAATTTTATATCTATGATGTTTTAGGGATGGTAAACTTGGGTATTTTTACTCGATAAAAATACCGGGGTGTTACAAGGGAGAACTCCGGTGGTGGTGAAGAGGGCGAGCTCCGGTGAGAGAGAGGTTGGCATAGGAGAGCGAAAGGAGAGAGGGCGACGTTCGCGTAGGAGAGAGAGGAGAGACGGCGACATTTGGTTGTGGTGGTGTGGTGGTATGGTGGTGGTGGTGTGGTGGTGGTGGAAATGAGAGAAGAGAGTTGGGGTTCGTGAGAGAGAAGAGTGAGGGATCTGATACAATTTAAGTGGGGTAAACAGAGAGAGAAAAATGAGGGATCTAATACAATTTAAGTGGGGTTAGCGACGGAATTTGCGAGGGAACATTCCGTCGCTAATCCCTTCACGCTAACCAAGACTGGAACAGTCAAAATAGTTAGCGAAGGACCCTTATTTCTGTCGCTAATCCCTTCGGTTTCCGTGCTGTTTTAATTTCAGATTCCCTCCCAACAGTTAGCGACGGACCCGTCCGGCGCTAATGCCCACCATTCCGTCGCTAATGATCAAAACAAACGAGGACCCTTATTCCCTCGCAAATTCCGTCGCTTATGTCAGTTTTAGCGAGGGAACAGTATTCCCTCGCTAATGTCCCTCGCAAATGACCTATTTTTTTTTGTAGTGTCATGTGTTTTGTAAAATTAACGGTTAAACAAGTTGATAATGTAAAATAACATAAAATGACGTGTTTAAGTAGGTGACTAACGTTTCACCACGTGTAATAACTAAGGTTGTTTGGGTAAGCAATGGAATTCTTGACCAATCAAGGCACTATAACCTTAGTTATTTGTTGGTGGAGTATAATCAAGGTTAGAGAATAAGTGGATGATGGCAAGGAGACCCCCAACTTTATATGCGCTTTTAAAAACTAGATAAGAAGGAAACATTCAACATATTTGTCAAAAAAAAAAGCATTCAACATCCATGATTAAATTTGCAAACACAACCCCAAGTGAAATGCAAAAACCATTATATATTTAAATATGCGATTTTGTCCATTTAGATTAAAGTTTGCAAGCAGAAATAAAATTAATTTTATTTTGTAAATAAACGTTTGATTAATTTAAAACAAGCTCCGTCTATTGTTGAAGTCATTTGGCATAAGTTTTTGTCCGGTTGGGTCAAATGCAACTTGGATGGGGTCTCCCGTGGTAACCCTGGTCCTGCGGCTTTTGGTGGCTTATTTTGTGACTCAAGTGGGACAATTATGGGTTGTTTCTCTGATTATGTAGGCATTGCTACCGCTTTTGAAGCTGAAGTTTTGGTCGTTATGAAGTCGATTGAAGTTGCTTTTGTTAGAGGGTGGTACAAACTTTGGATTCAATGTGATTCTACTCTTGTTGTGGCTTCTTACAAGTCCACTGGTTTAGTTCCATGGAGACTTAGAAATAGATGGCGCAATTGCATTGATATAACCAAGAGGATGAGCTTTCTTATTTCTCATATCTACAGAGACGGAAACTCTTGCGCAAATAAGCTAGCCAATTACGGGTTTATTCGTCAGGGTTTTAATTGGTGGGAGCTGTTGCCCAACTTTGCTTTAGAGGACTTTATCCGTAATTGGTTAGGTCTTCCGTATTACCATTTTAGTTGACATTTTTTCCTGCCGAGGATTTTGGTCTAGTCCCCCCTTGGACTCTCAGCTTTTCTCATTCTTTTTTTCCGGTTTTTTATTGATAATAATAATAATAATAAAAATAAGGGGTGTACTCTTTTTCCTTTTAGATGATTTTCCCTAAGGTGGGTTTGCATCAAAAGGTTTTAACGAGGCTCCCTACCTCTTCTTTGCCTAAAAAAAACGTTTGATTAAAAATAGGCTAAATTGCATTTTTGGGCCTTTATCATTGACCTTTGTGTTAGTTTGGTCCTTTATCTTTTTTTTTTCACTTTGGTCCTTTGTTTTTTATTTCTGTGTCAGTTTGGTCCTTTGCTTTTTTCACTTTGGTCCTTTACCTTTCATATATGTGTCAGTTTAGTCCTTCAAAACAACAACACAGAAAAATGAAGAACACTATGAGTGCATAAATTGAAGGACCAAGCTGACATAAAAGTGAAAGATAAAGGACCAAAGTGGAAAATAAAATAAAGGACCACACTGTCACAAATATGAAAGATAAATGACAAAAGGGAGAACAAAAGATAAATGACCAAACTAACACAAAGGTCAAAGATAAATGACCAAAAATGTAATTTTAGCCTTAAAAACAGGGCTACCCATTGGCCTATGCGGCCTATGTTGCCACATAGGGCCTCAAGCCCAATGTCATTTTTTAGCCCCCCCCCCCCTCCAAAAAAAATATTAGTTGTTTATTTTTATATATATATATATATATATATATATATATATTCAACATTTCGATAATGATCAACTTAGCTAGTGCATCAGTAATTGTTTTAATTCATGACTTACCTTACGCGGGTTCAATCCTCTAGGGAGACATATTATTTTAAATCATTGTATGGAATTTTCAACTGATGCTTTGTAAGATAATTGCAAATATTTTTATATATTATCTTTCATTTCAATATAAAAACTAACAGTCGCACAATTTGTTTTTTAAGAAACCATTTTACCAATTTTTGGTACTCTTCATGGCCACTATATATTTTTTTGTTTTATAAAAATATACCATTTTTCTTATAAAGAGAAACTCAATACATTAGTTTTTTCATGAGTTTAATTTTAGTAATTTAAGTTTTACATGTATGAAATTTATAAGTCTTAAAATATTGGAAATTTTTTAATCGAGATCGAGTCAGTGGTCGTGCAGTTCAACTACAGACCCCTCGGTCCGAACCTCTACCGAGTTGGTCATCAGTCCAGTTCTTAAAACATTGTTTTAAAGCTAAACATTAAAAAGGTGCTCAACAAAAATAAGAACCAGCGAAATTGGTGGCGAACTTGAGATACCAAGCTACTTGACAAACTACTTACCGCCGAACCAAGGAATTGAACCTCTTTACTCCAAACGAAAAATATATAAATGTTAATTTGGCCCACTAAAGAACCACCCCAAGCTCCACCGCTGTCTATTCATTGTTTGAAAATTAGTATACCAAGTTTATAGTTGTATTGAGATATTATTTAAAATTTAAATAAAGTAATTTGAGTTTTTGGTGATTCATTCGATAAATGTGTAATTAGGGACCCAATTTTTAAAATTTTAACATGGCCTCCAAATTGTTTGTGACAGCCATGCTTAAAAATAAGATTAATTAATGTAATGTGATTTCTATTTATTTATTTTTCAAATGTATATTTGACAGAATGAAATTTATTTGGATAATAACAACTAAAAATACTCATGAATAAGTAATTATAAAAAAATACATGAATTTTAAAATATTGTTAGTACTATTTTTTTAGTTCAAAATGTGATGTATTCGTCCAGCTTTTTATCAAGTTATAAAAATGATTATGAAGTCATAAATATCACATTGTCATTATATAAAGGACACTGCAGATAGAGTAGTCAACAAAATAATAGCAAAGTTGCAAACTTTTCCTCAAGTAAAATATCCCCACCAATTAATATGTTTCTAACCAATTTTTATACATTACCAACCATAAAAATAATAGCAAAAGATAAATCAAATACTTCCCTAAACAACTTCTTTTAGAAAAAATATATATCAATTATCCAATCCGAGAATGTTGATCCGTACATCATATAAATGAAAATATGCTAGAGTAAAATGGCAATAACTTAAGTGCAAAAAACATATGGATGATGGTCACTAACCCATTATCATATGGGTGGCAAATGACTTAATCTTACACTTGTTTAAGCACAGTTGGACACCGTAAGAAGATGGAAACAATGATATTTTCATAAGAGGTTAGTTTGTATAAAACTGTAGTAGAAGCATGAGAGAGAGAGAGAGGTAAAATAAAAATATGACATATTTCGTCCTTTTGTTAGTCAATTACAAATTTAACTCCATAGTTGGATAGATGAAAAATTTATTGAATGTCTAATATAGTCACTTTGTTGGCATATTGTTATATTAGAATAGAGGTAGGAAATAAACAAAATAAGAAAGAAGAGAGGAGAGAGAATTTGATTGGAGTGTAAGAAACAGTAAATGGTGACATTTTTGTCTTTTTGTTAGTCAATTACAATTTTAACCTAATTAAAAGGTGGATATGTGGCAAAATTAGTGAATGTCTAATATACCATTTTCAGCTGAGGTTAGTTTGTATAGATATATGGTAGTAGATAGTTATAGTAGATAGTAGATTACAATTTTAACCCCAAAGGATAGGTGACAAATTTAGTGAATGTCTAACATATATAGTATTTTCAGATGAGGTTAGTTTGTATAAATATATAGTAGATATAGTAGATAAATTTATAGTAGTTAGTAGATAAATCGGCAAAAAAACCACTGTAGCCCAAATAAAAAATTTATTTACCAAAATAACACCATTTTTAGATTATTTACCAAACTAGCACACATCCAAAAATTAGGCCAGAAGCCGCCCCCAAGGGAAACAACTTCTAGACTGCATTTTTGCAAAATTTTTTAATTTTACAGTGCAGAAGTCGCCCCTGTGGGAGAGACTTCTGAACTGTGTTTTTTAATTTTTTTTACTTTATATTAATTTAAATTAAGTTATATTAGTTAATTTAATTAATTTAGAAAATTAATATTTATAATTCTAAATTAATTATAAATATTATGGTGATAAACATAAGTATCGGCAACATCAAAACCATTGAAAAAAACACAAAAAAACAGTAATTAGACACAAACAAAACACTGTGCACTATGCACGGTGTTTTTATATATCTAATTTTTTAATTAAAAAAATATCTACACGGTATAAAACTACCGTGTTGAGTTATAAAAAGATCTCGACTGTTTATTAGTGTCGGCAATTCCACATGGTGATGGCCAGTTCCACATGGTGGTGGCCAGTCTGGTCAGGGCCAGTTCCACATGGTGGTGGCCAGTTCTATATGGTCGCACCAGCCTGCTCCTGAAGTCTCTGAAGATATGCAACTGATTCGAGCGTACCAGAAGTGGACACCAAACAGATTATAGAACATATTGTCGTCGCCGCTAGCCGTATAATGCGAAAATTACGACAGAAAATAAAAAACAAGTCAAACGTCATTAAAAAATTATAACAACACCACTAAAAATATAATAAAATTGAAAGAAGACTATACAAATTTTTTAAGATTTTTGGAAGATTATAAAAAATTCAAAATATTCATAAAAAATAGTAAACGATGAAATTTGAGATTTTGGGCCCTGCAGTCCTGAAAGAAATCGTTTCTTGAGGAGGAATGATCCTTGATTTTTTCGGATTTAATAGCTGTGGTTTCGAGACAATCGGAGAAGATTTTCTGAAAACCGATTTTTAGTCTAGAATCTTAAAACTGAGTAGCCCATTGTGCTGACACTTTTCATCAACGGTGGCAAGATCTTGACCGTTTATTAGTGTCGGCAAGATCTTGACTGTTGATTAGTGTCGGAAGTATGTTCTATAATCTGTTTGGTGTATTATACACCTGCACCTACCCTGGCTGATAAAGAAATACCAGCAGTACAACAGCGTTCAAGGCGGAATCGCCGGCCACCACCAACACGGTTGTTTTATATCTCTTCTACACGGTAGATATTTTTTTTAAATAAAAAATTAGATAGCACAGTGTTTTGTTGGTGTCTAATTACGTTGTTTTTGTGTTTTTTTCAATGGTCTTTATGTTGCCGATACTTTTTTTTATCACCATAATATTTATAATTAATTTAGAATTATAAATATTAATTTTCTAAATTAATTAAATTAATTAATATAACCTAATTTAAATTAATATAAAGTAAAAAAATTAAAAAACAAAGTTTAGAAGTCTCTCCCACAGGGGGCGACTTTTGAATGTGTGCTAGTTTGACAAATAATCTAAAAATAGTGTTATTTTGGTAAATAAATTTTTTATTTGGCTTCGGTGATTTTTTTGCGAGATAAATCTATACTAGATTAGAGGAATGAAATAAAAAAATAAGAAAGGATAGATGAAAGAGAATGTGATTGGAGTGTAAGAAAAAGTATAAGCATGAGAGATAAAGTAAAAGTAAGAGGTGAAATATTTTGTCTTTTTGTTAGTCAATTACATTTTTAACCCCAAAGGTGGATTTTTTTTTTTGACAAAAACCCCAAAGGTGGATAGGTGGCAAATTTAGTGAATGTCTAATATAATATTTTCATATGATGTTAGTTTGTATAAATCTATAGTAGATAGTAGATTCCCGATTGCGAAACATTACATGTTGTCAAAATACAAATACGAAAATATTTTATCTACACAAATGTCTTTATTTTTATAAATCATAATTTTACTTTTGAGTCTCGATGAGGAAAAAATTTCTGTTGTCGTTACAATTTCATTGCCTTTAAGCAATTTCAACGGGAGAATATCTACTATAATCTACTATATCTATCTACTATAAATTTATTTATTTATATTTATAATAAATTTATACAATCTAACCTCCACTAAAAAAGACATTTCACATAATTGAGAGTAAAATTGTAACTTAATCGCTAAAAGACAAAAAAAAACAAATTATGATAACTTTTTACTTTTTGCTTTTATGTTTTTTACTTTTTCCTCTCTCTCTCTCTCTCACTCTCTCTCTCCCTCCCTCCCTCTCCCTCTCTCCTTTCTACTCTTTCTTTATTTCTTTTTCTCGACTCTCTTTTTCTTCTAATGTCCCGCCTCTCTCCTCTTTTTTCTTCTTCTTTTTCCTTTCCTTTATCTTCTCTATCTATTTACTCGCTTATTCTCTTTTGATTAGTACTCCCTTCTTCTTTATTATTTCTTTCCTTTTTTATTTTCTTCATATTCCGTCTCTCTATTTATCTTTATTTTTCTCCATCGTTTTTTTTTATTCTTGGGAAATATTTTCTTTGACAATAATTTTCATGAGTTTTTTCATACAGATTTGAATTTATTAGTTTTACCTCATTTCATCAAAACATTCAATATTAAAATCTATATTTTACCAATATTTATCTTTTTTTGTATAAACAGGGTATCATCTGCGCGCAACTGCAGAGACTAATCTCTCGAGCCGGGTAGGACCACAATGTACCAATATCTACCTTTTGTTTTTGAGTCTCGACGGTTAACAATTACATGTTATTGCTATAATTATTTTTGTTTTATGATATTTGTTTTATGACTTTTAATAATCACTTTTTATATTTTGCTTTGATGGATCCTTTTATTTTTTAATAAATGAACATTTTTCTTTGGAGTGTTGACAATAAAATGTAAGTTGTTGTCAATTTAATTATTTTTATATTTTGTTTTTGATTCCCATTAGGGAAACATTAGGTGTTATTATTAAATTTCTGTATTTTTGATTTCCGATGGTGAAACATTACACATCAGAATACAAATACTTTATATTTTATTCCCACAAGTGTCTTTATCTTTTATAAATGATAATTTTATTTTTGAGCTTCGACGAGAAACAATTACACATTACGGATATCCTAAGTAGACAGCTCAGTTGGCGAGCTAGGGGATATCGAATGAGTGAGTGTGTGAGGTCCCGGGTTCAACCCCCGGAAACTAACATCCCGCCACCCCCACTAACATTGCTTATAAAAAAAATAAAAAAATTACACATTACGGATATAACTATTTTTGTATTATGACTTCAAAACTATCTTTACGATTCTCATATAAATGTGTCATTACAAAATGTTCTTAGCTCCAACTAATCATTTTACACTGAACTTTATTAATCTTCTTCTACTCTCACAACTCGAATCTCTATTTTATCTATTGCTATTTTTTCGCCATTACAAAGAAAGAATATTCATTACTTTTGATCTCTTATGGAGAAATCATACTTTCTTTGGAATTAACTTTTATGAGTTTTTCTTATACATATTTGAATTTATTAATTTTTCCTCATTTGCAGATAAAAATTTATTACTCAAAATTTTATCTCTTATTTTTTACAAATGAATATTTAGCTTTTGAGTTCGACAATTAATTTTCATCAATACTCAATATTAAAATCTCTATTTTACCAACTTCATACACATGATGATATATGCTGCACAACATGCAAATCAAATAGATGATTTTTTCTATTTGGAACTTGTAAAGTAGTTATTAATAAAATAAAACAGATTGTTGATAAATCTATTATGTGAATTTTAATTTATCTTAAAAAATTAGAGTATTATATAGGGCTCAATTTGATAAAAAGTAGAGACTCAATTTTTAAAGTTTGAATAGAGTCTCTAAACCGCTTGAGAGTAGGGGAAATGAGCCCTGAATAATCTGGGGTTCGGCGGGAGGTAAGTAAAGTCTGATTCTAATTTGTTCCATCATCGGGGATCGAACCCGAGTACTAGCTGAGTCCGCCCCTTTAGATGGAGTGAGAAAGAAAGACATTGAAGAAAAGAATAGGAGAAAAGGGGCAAAAAAGTAAAGGAGATAGAGGTAGTGAGATGGAGAGAATGAGAGAGAGAAGGTGAAGAAAAGTTTGAAATTTGAAAAAAGTGAAAGTGTGTGTAAAAGAAGAAAGTGAAAGTTAGAGAAGAAAGGGAAAGAGAAAGAGAGAGAAAAGGTAAAAGAAAGTGAGAGAAGAAAGAGAAAGAGAGTGAAAAAAGTTGACAACATTTTGACATTAAGTGATTAAATGGCAATTTGACCCCAAATATGGGAAAATTGTCAAAATATGAAGAGCACTATAATGGTAAATTTTCTAGCATGTAATTTTATTATAGTAGTATTGATGAATATGCAATGAATACAAAATCTAATTTTTGATATGAATCTGATATCAATCTATTCTTGATATGAATATGAGATGTAGCTTCAACTATGCTCTAATATTTTAACACCTCTCGCGCAGGTCCAAATCATTTTTTCCTTTTACAAGAATATTTTGTAACACATGTAAATATGAGAGAACCTCGTAAAGAATGCTTTTCTTCTTTTTTTCGTTTATTTTTCTTGTTTGAAATTATATTTATTTGGCTAAATTATAGTTTTAGTCCCGTATTTTCAAAAATTCAGACATTTGGTCCCCCTATTTTAAAACTCAAACATTTAGTCCCTCAATTTTCAAAAACTCAGAGATTTAGTCCAAAAAGGGATTTTTCAATTTTGTTTGCTGACGTGGACAAAAAAAGGTGATGTGTACATGCCACATCATAAACTTAGTAATAAGATATTAAAATTAAAATTATATTAAAAAAACTAAAATTAAAATAAAAAACAAAAACTCGGAACTAAAATTAAAATAAAAAAACGTTTCATCTTCTCCAACCCATCAAAACGTTTCATCATCTCCGGCCATCAAAACATTTCATCATCTCCAAATACACAAAGAATATTCTATCCCCCACATTGACGTGGCACACACGTGTGCAAATTGTGTCAGCTGCCACGTCATTTAATGAGTACCACATAAGTTTTTTTTTGGACAAGTAGCCACATCAGCCCAAAAAAAAATGAGAACCCCTTTTGGACTACATCTCTGAATTTTTTAAAATAAAGGGATTATATGTCTGAATTTCAAAATAGAGGGACCAAATATCCGGATTTGTGAAAATAGGGGGACCAAAACTATAATTTAGCCTATTTATTTTGTATGAAAGTGTTTTGATGCTAATTAGTAATTATATGCAACAACACAACTTTTTTCTTCTTTTGGCAGACTTATAAATTGTGTTTTTTCTCGTAAAAAACCAATCCAACTGAACCAATCCAAACAACATTAGTTTGGTTTGGTTTTTTTTAGAAGTCAACCGAACCAAACCAAATTGCATCTATTTTTATGGTAAACGTACCTTACAATTACTTTGCACAAACAAATTAAATAGGCTTGACTCTCACTGTCCCCAGTGGAGTCGCCATCTGTCGTGACCGTGATCCCGACGAGACGGCTCAAAAATTGATAGTTTTAGGAGTCGCCGCCCAATTTATTTAATAGGAAAAATTGAGAAAAACCTAACTAGAAGTTTTTGGTCTGCGATACCCGATTGAGTTCGGGAGTCGATTATGCATAGGGAATGGCGAAAACTTAATCCCACTGCACCCCTAGTACATCTGTCATAAGACAGTTACCCTAAATTCGATTGTGCAAATATTAATAAATTACGAGTTATTTGTTTACCCCAAAATTAAGTAAAAAGGAATTATTTAGAAATAAATAAAATAGGGACCAATTTAAGAAAAATTAATTTTGACTTGACGGGGAAGCCCCGCTCCTACGTATCCTCCGGTGCAATGAGGAACTCAAAAGTCACGTAGTTCTTCCTGAAAAAGTTTGTTGGTTGGTTGATTTTGTTTTTGAAAGGGGTTTAAGATCACCAAGCTGTACAACTCAGACGTCTTCAACCGGGATTGCGAGGTTGACAAGATGTACATCTCAATCAAGCTCATTTTTTAGTTTTTTGGAATATAGGTGTTAAGGAAAAAAATTGATTATCTATTAGAGAAAAATTAATTTAGCTTGACGGGGAAGCCCCGCTCCTACGTATCTCCGAAGCGGAGAATCAAAGGCTACGTAGTTATTCTAGAAAATATTTGTTTGTTTAATTGATTTTATTATTTTTTTTGACAGAGTTTAAGACCTCAAAGCTGTACAACTCAGGTGTCTTAAACCGGGTTGTGGGTTTGACAAGATGTACATCTCAATCAAACCAATTCCAACCGAGGAGTCACCGAGTCACCGAAACTGACCGAGAATGTAATTTCTTATGAATATATAGGCTTAGCTTTTCGGTTTTCACTTTGGTTGTTATTATTATGTGTGGAATTGAAATATTATTAAAAAATGATTTCTCACACAAGTCTGCAAAGCTAGACTGCAATAAAAAGTAGACTGCAAGCGTACCTATGATATTCACTCAGTCACGCATTACTTCAATTAAGTAAATGAAGTATTTAATAATTTTTAACAATTTCTATGTGGCACTAGTTGAGAGAGAAAAAGCACATTATTCAAAAAGTCACGTGAAGACAGATTCACTTCTCTTTCTCATCTTCCCCTGTTAAGAGAAAACGTAGAACTAGGAAAAAACAGAGCAAGGAAAAGACACCGAAGCAAGCTAGGGAGAAGACCGGATAAAAAAAGAAAATGTCTACTCTGTATTTTGAAACTGAATCTACCCACCCGCCAAAACCGCCATCCGCCGGAACTGCCACCCACCGGAACCGTTGCTTCAAATGGTTGGAAATGGGTGAGTTTTCAAGCTATTCGGTTTTTGTTGGATGATCAGTTTCTGGACCGAAACCGACCATACCCGACCGGTGTCCACCCCTACTTTTCACTGGGAAAGAGAACAAAACTTTGGAGAGAGAAAATAAGAGAGAGAGAGAGAGAGAACGAAAAGAATGGAAGAGGAAGATGAGAGGGAGAACGAATTTTTTTTGTCTTCCACCATGAAAGAGAGAGCTCGCGAGGCTGAGAGAGAGAAGATGAAGAACGAAAATGAAGTAGAGGGAGAAGAGAAAGAGGGACGAACAGAGGGGGTGAGAGGGTGGTGGGCGTACGGCTTGGTGGTGGTGGAGGGAAGGGGGCGGTTTTGTGGTGGTGGTTTTGATGGTTGTTTGGCGTTTTGGGGTGGTTTGAGAAAAGAGAGAGAGTGGTGGGTTGTGGTGGTCGTTCGGTGTAGTGGTGGCCGTTTGGGTGGTGGTGGCCGGAGCTCACGGCGGCGGTGGTGCTTGCCGGGGACAGTGGTGGTGGTGGAGGACTTACATGACTATGGAATTTTCTCTTTCTCTTCCTCTTCCTCTTATTGTTTTCATTTTTCTCTCCCCCAATTGCTGGTTCTTGAGTCCGTTTTATAGGTGGTAACATTTGTTGTATTTTGTTGTTTTGTATCCATGGTACAGGTTAGTGGAGCAGAGGAGCAGTAGCAGGGTTGTGCCTGCAAAGCTGTCCTGTTGGAGCAGATTGGGAAACTTTAGAGAACAAGAAGAAAGACCCTATGGCATAGTCCTCAAAATACATGTCCCAGTGGCAGCAAGCACATTTTGATTATATTGTTTTAACAATTTTTATACTTTTTTGCTTTTAATTAATTTTTGTACTATTTGCATTTATTTATTTTGTCTACATGTGTAATAAACTAAATAAAGGACACCTATTTAAATCTGATTATATTATTATATTATTATTTTTTGTTTTATAATTTTTTTTCTTGCAATAGATAAAAAAAATAATTGAAATGGCGCAAAACCGCTAACGAGTACCAAATCGCACGTGAAATCAATTTTAATCACAAAAAAATGCATAAAATGGTATTTTTGGAATTTTCACGAAAAAGGAAGAAAATACCGGTTAAAATTGGGTGTTCACACTCCGTATCCATTGTTGTCGGGATTGATTGACATAAAAAAAATCCATCGTTGCTTGTCAGACGATTGGCCAGGAAATCCAGGTGGCGCTTCTACTTTCTATATAATCAAAACATATGCTAGCACATTTACATATTTAGACATCACCAAATTTTGACATTTGTCACAATTTAGGGTCAAAATAGGCAATTCACCACATAAAGACAAAATGCTACAGTATCAATATAGTGCGCTACAGTGACGTTTCTGACCCGCTACAGTACCGCTTATGTTACTCTACAGTACGCTACAGTGACGTTTCTGACGCACTGCGGTACTAATACAGTTTTTTTTAAATTCAATTTTTTTTTTAAAAAACTGATTTTTTAAAATAAAATTTTATACACTGTTTTTTTTAAAAAACGGTTGTCAATATTTTTATAAAAGCAATTAGTCACTATAAATCAATTTTCACTATTTTTATAATCTACTCAAACTACTAAAATTAATAAAATAATTAGTCACTATAAATCAATTAGCCACTATCCATTGTCAAAAAAAGAATTGTAAAAAAACTTTATCCTCTACCAAAAATTACAAAATAACTACTAAAACTAATCAATTTAACTACTTTTGTTAAAATCAATCAATTTAACCACTACAAAAAAGTACCAAATAACAATTTTATAATTACCAAAAAAGAGTAAAATGCCAACGGGAATGCCAATGAGAGTGGCAACAAAAGCGCCAATGGGAGTGGCAACGAGAGCGCCAACGGTAGAGGCCACGGGAGTGGCAACGATAGAGGGACAAAAAAGTGAGGGACAAAAACCTGATTGAAAACAGCAATCAGAAGCTACAACAGACGCAGCAAAAGGACAAAAAACAGCAAATTTTAAAACCAACTTTTTTTTCAGTTTTTTTTCCATTTTTTTTTCACTTTTTCTTTCCATAAAAAATCACTTTTTTGTCAGTTTTTTTTACTAAAAACATAATTTTTTTATACTAAAATTAATCAATTGAACTACTACCAATTGTCAAAAAACCATACATCTAACAATAGTTTCAAAATTATTTATTCCAAAAAAATAAATTATTAAATTAATATCACACTCAATAATTAAATGATTTAAAATTTACTATTTATTATAATCTCTTTATTAAAACTACTAAAATCAATCAATTTTTCATGTAATAAATAAAATCAATAAATTCAACCACTAACAATTGTAATATTAAATCATATAGAAAAAAGGAGAAAACATGTGGCAATGGGAGCGGCAACGAGAGACTGACAACGAGATCGGCAACAAGAGCGGCAACGGGAGTGCCAACAAGAGAGGGAACGAGAGCGCCAACGGGAGTGCTAACAAGAGAGGGAACGAGAGCGACGAGACTGCATATTTTACCTTTTACTCCATTATTAATATTATAAGAAGATACCGATTTTGTTTTAACTTTTTGCAACACAACTATTTTAGTAAATTCACCGCTAAAAGACAAAATTTGCAACACAACGAGAGCGGCAATGCGAGACTGGCAATGGAATCGAAAACGAGAGCGACAACGGAAACATGAGTGGGAACAATAGAGGCAAGGAGAGCGCCAACGTGGATGTATATTTTAAAAAATCTTATTTTCTTTTTTCTTCATTTTTACTCAATTTAAATTTTATTATTTACTATAATCTCTCTATTAAAACTATTAAAATCAATCAATTTAACCACTAAGAATTATAAAAATACAACTTTAGCCACTACCAAACTTTACAAAATAACTTACTTATAATTAAACGAATATGATTTAATTAATATTAAATCATATAGAATAATATGAGTTAACATGTGGCAATGAGAGCGACAACGAGAGACTGGCAATGGGAGCTGCAACGGGAGTGGCAATGAGAGAGGTAACGAGAGCGCCAATGAGAGAGTCAACGAGTATGCAAAGGGGAGTGTCAACGAGGATGCATATTTTACATCTAATGTCCAAATACATTATTATGGATCAATGTAATTCTAATTGTCAATCTCCTTTATTTTTCGACTCAATATAATTTTCATTTGTATTTTATATAACATTCCACTTTGAATTTCAAATCATACATTTTGGATATTGTTGACAACTTATGATTATCTTTCAAATTACTATTATGACTTCATGATAATACACCGATCATATTATTGGGTTTGTAATCACAAACCTAATAAACCACCCTTTGTAAAATAACAGTTTCAGTTTCTAAACAAACTGACTGTTATAGGGGGCTTAAATTCAGCAAACAGATTAATAAATTGGCTGTTAGATTCTGTTATGGTTGTTGAAGTTGTTAGGATATAAAATCCCATAACAACTTAAACTAACTATAACAGAATCTGAACCAGCTAAGTCTATTAGATTTACACTCAGTATGTATATATATACAGTCCAGTCTATGTACAAAAATATAGAGATTTACAAGAGAATAAAATTTTACATTTACAGTCTATACCCTATAGTCTCTGCTTTCTTTTCCTTTCTGTGTAGCTATCATTCTTGTTCATCTTCTAAGGTAGTGCGTGAGCCAGGTACTTCAGCAAGTGGCTGAGTTTCAGACCTCACAAACAGATAAAGACAAACAGTGTGTTAGTATAGCTTTCTCAGTGACTGAGAAACAACCAATAAAGAAGAAATCAGAGAGAGAGAGGGTGAGGTGGTTTTACCTATTTCTCAAGGGAGAAATAACTCTGGAATCTGTGTATGATTCTTCAAGGCGTGAAGAACAATTCCTACAACGCTCAGTTTTCACAAACAACAAAGAGGCGTTAAAAGGTTTCTGTGTGAAACAGAAACTGAACCAAGAATTAAAGGTAAAAGATAAGGCGTATTTTTACCTATTGAAGCTTCTCAGAAGCAGAAGATCAAGATCTGTACCTGAAAAGTGCAAACACACAGTTAGGGTTTTGTAAAAGCAAAACCTAACAAAGCAGAACAGAGAGGAAGATCAAGATCAGTGTCTACCTTCTGAAACTGTGAAAAAGAAAGCGTGTCATCAAGCTTCGTGTTCCAGTAACAGAAGCAGCATCTCTAAAGCCTCATCAAGCTATCCTCAGATCAGTGACGACTCAGGGGTTAAACCTAAGAGGTTTCTTTGCATCATTGTCATCAAGGATCATCACCGGAAGAGAGGGACGAGCGTTTCAGCGCTTCATCGTTGCCGGAGCAGCAAGAGCACTGAAACAGTAGCGAACGGTTGAGGGAGAAGAAGAGAGAACGGTGGAAAATCAAGAAACGCGTGAAGAAATCAAGAAACAGTGACTTAGGGTTTCTGAAAGAAACCATATATACTGATCCGCTTCCCTGACCCATAACCCGGTTCCTGGATCCGCGTGTCTGTACAGTGCTTGACCCGCTGGGTTCCGCAGGAACCGCTTTGTCAATCCTTGCTAGGACTCCCTTAGCACAATTTAGTTGTTGTAGAGTAGAGCTTTTAGGTGCCCTTAAGAACTCTAGTTCATAGACATCACATAGAGTCCCTAGGTCTTCATAAGTAGAGTTTAATTCCTCCTCAATTGTACTTCTCAGCCCTTCTCTTTCAAGAGCTTCATAGCAATCAGTTCCTTCTGAATCTACCAGCCTTTGTCTCTTAGCCAAGAATTGACTAATAGAGTCAGATTGTAGTGTGGTAGATTCCTTGTAGTGGACAGCTTCACCTTCTGTTTGCTGTACAGCTTTCCAAGTATCAGTTTCCATCACCATAGGGTCTTTAGTGCTGCTTTCCTCCTTAGGACAGCCTCCAAGTAATCCAGTTTCAACCTGAAACAGTTTAAAGCATACCAAAGCTCTTTCTTTGGTTTTTATCAAATAAATCCAAGACTTTGAGTATTCATCTACATATGTTAAAACCATTTTGTTGGCACTTAATGAAAACATATTAAGTGTCCCATATGTAGATGAACATTCAATCTGGATCACTTCCTTAAATTCAGATTTCAGCCATCCAAATATCAATTTGCCTATTAAACAAGTAGTGTTTGGAATATAGGAAATATTTCTAGTGAATATAACCCTTTCAACTTCCCTTTTTAACCTTAGATTCCTTGCACCAGCTGCATTAATAGGTTCAGCCCCTTTAATACCAATTTTCCTTCTAGGTAACTGCTCCGGCGAGAGGAAGAGGCAGGGGTAGAAATGCGGGAAGAGGCAGAGGTAGAAATGCGGAGCAGTTACCTTCAATGCAGTTCTGCTAGCAACATTGCAGAATGCTCTATGGGTTTCAAAGCTACTACCCAAGTAGCTTGGCTGGATCACTGCTCAACTAAGGAGCAGACTGCTGATTTTCTACAGAAGGCTCTAAAGGGGAGGTTTTTCACTAAAAACTTACGAGGCAACTTGGGGTTACTGTCTACTAACCTAAAAGGCAGTAACTCAGAAAGCTATGGTTGGGGGCTTGTCTCAGCTGTTTCTATCCTATGACTAATACCAGGGGTCTGTCCTGATGATAAGGTTGCCTAATTAGGTTTTGTGATTAAGGGGGAGTATTGGGTTTGTAATCACAAACCTAATAAACCACCCTTTGTAAAATAACAGTTTCAGTTTCTAAACAAACTGACTGTTATAGGGGGCTTAAATTCAGCAAACAGATTAATAAATTGGCTGTTAGATTCTGTTATGGTTGTTGAAGTTGTTAGGATATAAAATCCCATAACAACTTAAACTAACTATAACAGAATCTGAACCAGCTAAGTCTATTAGATTTACACTCAGTATGTATATATATACAGTCCAGTCTATGTACAAAAATATAGAGATTTACAAGAGAATAAAATTTTACATTTACAGTCTATACCCTATAGTCTCTGCTTTCTTTTCCTTTCTGTGTAGCTATCATTCTTGTTCATCTTCTAAGGTGGTGCGTGAGCCAGGTACTTCAGCAAGTGGCTGAGTTTCAGACCTCACAAACAGATAAAGACAAACAGTGTGTTAGTATAGCTTTCTCAGTGACTGAGAAACAACCAATAAAGAAGAAATCAGAGAGAGAGAGAGGGTGAGGTGGTTTTACCTATTTCTCAAGGGAGAAATAACTCTGGAATCTGTGTATGTTCTTCAAGGCGTGAAGAACAATTCCTACAACGCTCAGTTTTCACAAACAACAAAGAGGCGTTAAAAGGTTTCTGTGTGAAACAGAAACTGAACCAAGAATTAAAGGTAAAAGATAAGGCGTATTTTTACCTATTGAAGCTTCTCAGAAGCAGAAGATCAAGATCTGTACCTGAAAAGTGCAAACACACAGTTAGGGTTTTGTAAAAGCAAAACCTAACAAAGCAGAACAGAGAGGAAGATCAAGATCAGTGTCTACCTTCTGAAACTGTGAAAAAGAAAGCGTGTCATCAAGCTTCGTGTTCCAGTAACAGAAGCAGCATCTCTAAAGCCTCATCAAGCTATCCTCAGATCAGTGACGACTCAGGGGTTAAACCTAAGAGGTTTCTTTGCATCATTGTCATCAAGGATCATCACCGGAAGAGAGGGACGAGCGTTTCAGCGCTTCATCGCTGCCGGAGCAGCAAGAGCACTGAAACAGTAGCGAACGGTTGAGGGAGAAGAAGAGAGAACGGTGGAAAATCAAGAAACGCGTGAAGAAATCAAGAAACAGTGACTTAGGGTTTCTGAAAGAAACCATATATACTGATCCGCTTCCCTGACCCATAACCCGGTTCCTGGATCCGCGTGTCTGTACAGTGCTTGACCCGCTGGGTTCCGCAGGAACCGTTTTGTGAATTCATCTGGGCTGCATGAGTTTTTTGGCCAGTGTGGGCTGGGCTCGTTTGTTTGCTGCACCTCTGAATTGCTGAAAACAACCTGCAAGTAAAACAATTGTTAAATGGTTATCAATTCCAACACATATAATATCACCCGCGTGTGCATAAGCACAGATAAAATACTAGTTCATTTGCACGCACGGGTAAAATAGTTTATCTTTCTTGGAGACGCCAACTACTCTTACATTTTCGGTATCGACTAGCAAAGTTGCTCGTTCGCCTACCATATTTTACTTTTTTCTTTTTGGTAATATTTTAAAATTAATTTCTACTCATACAATTTTAGAAAGTTATTTTCAATTATTTAAAATTGCTCAAATAATTATTGCTTTGGGCAGGGTGGGCAACGTCAAGTGGACCCAAGGAAACAAATAATTTCCTAGAAAGAAGGTCATTGAAAAGTACAACTAACCCCAAACACACGGGGCCGTTACTTTACCTCACCTTTGTGGGACAAACGAGCCAAAAAAGGAAGACGGAAGTGACGTGTTAATAAACGTCCACCGTTAACGGTGGGTTCCCTCAAAGAGATTATGACTCGGTCCGGTCAGCAAACACCACCTGTCAGAAAAAAAAAACCTCTCTCTCTCTTCTCTCTCACGCGTTGTTTAGACAGAGTCGGTGGAAAACAAAACCCCACACCACCCCCACCTTTGTCTCCTTCCTCTTTCGCTATATATCACCCTTCTCCAACCCTCACCATTTTCCAAATTACCCCTTCCTTCTCATTATTCCTTCTACTTTTTTCTATTTCTCATACACCCCCCTTCTTCTCTTCCTTGTCTTCTAAGAGAAGGAAGAAGAAAACAAGGAAGATTTTAATTAACCTGCCAAAACAATCAAACAAACAAACAAGGCAAAAGCCAACCGATAAAACTAATTTCTCTCTACCTTCTGTTTTTCAGAACAGATTATAATAATTATTATTCAGATCTAGACCTTTTTTATTTTCTTCATCTCTCGATTTTGATAACTTTTCCTCTTCATCATGGGAACGGAAGTTTTGAGACCACAAGACTGTTTGATCAGGGTTCCACCGGCGGGTTTTTCTCGTCGGAGAAACTATGGAAATTGTTATAATTACGGTAGTAATTTTAACGGTGTTGCCTCCGGGAAGAGTTACCGGAAACCGGCGACTCGACCTGAGCATAGAAAACGTGTTGCATCTTCGGAAAGAAGACCGAGCTCCGATGATTCTAAGGTGGCGAGAGGAAGCGGTTTGGTGATGGAGAAGGTAACGATTCTCCGGAGAGGCGAATCGCTTGATTCGAAGATGAAGATCGAGTCGTTGAAGAAAGAAGGTGATGATTTGGTTGTTGTCGGAACTCAGAGGATTGGACCTGATCCGGAGATGGTTCCTAAGCAGATCCGGATTATGGATCTGAAGCATGATGTTTACGCCGGTTCAGCTTTCTCGATGTCGCCGTCACCGAGCGCGCTTCCTTTTCCTTCTTTTCAGAGGAAGCAGATACCGGTGCCGGTGGTGGTTGATAACTCCGCCACACGGGATTTGAGGCGGTTGCTCCGTCTTGAATAAGCTGAAAACGGGCTGAGTTCCGGGTTTTCGGGTCGGACACCTGAGGACTTTCCATCTTCTCTTCTCTTTCTTAATCTAGAATCTTCTTCTTACCCGTTACGTTAAGCCCCTCCCGTATTTCGAATTCTGACCTGACCGTGATTTTTTTAAACGGAAGGGCAGATGTGAAATTTGGGGGAAGAATCTCGGGGCGAAAATGTTAATAAAAGAAGTTTGGAGTAGTGTTATGTAATGTAAGATTTGTAACATCTTGTGGTTGTTGTGGAGGTCGTTAATGGGTTGTTGTTAAGGGTAAAAACTAGGTTGTGTAATCTCAGGTTAGAATGGAAAAAAAAATATCAAAAAAAAATCTGAAAAAAAAAGAAGGAAGATGGGAGGAAGACGGGGGTTGATCTGTAAAATCTGGAAGTGTATGTGGGTTTGGAGTGAAAATGGTTTCTGCTCTCGTGAGAAATTGCGAACGTCTCGTAGGTTTGGAATTGGACCCTTTTGTACTGTAAGATATAAAAAAATCAATAGGGAAATTTGAGCAGAGACAGATTTTGTGACATCTTTTTTCTTTTTTTATTTATTATGTGATCATATCATGAATGAACTGCAGAGCATAACTGAAAAAGAACAACTTAACGAAATCAAATGATTATTGGTGAGCACGCAGACGATACGATATCGAAACTTGAAATAGAGAGGATAATAGGAGGAAGGTATTAGAAGTAGTAATCAAGACCTAGAAAAAAATACTTCATTGAATTTCAATTAAATGAATCTTCATACAAACACGAGCATGTCTATTAGTTGGGAGGAAATCAAGCTGAAGGGAAAAGGGGATTGCAACTGAACTTAACAAATTTAACCAAATCAGTTTTACAAGTTGTAATTTCTCCAATCGACTAACTTTGGTAACCGAATTAAACTAATCAATGTAAAATAAAACTAACTAGAGTAGGTTAACTAAGGTAAAAGAAAAGTAATTTCTTATTTTCTAATACTCCCCCTCAAGTAATCACTTATTGCAGTACATGTTGGGAGTCCCAACTTGGATGTGAGAGATTGAAACAGAGGACGAGGTAGAGCTTTAGTGAGACCCAACTTGGATGTGTGAGATTGAAACAGAGGATGAGGTAGAGCTTTAGTGAGAGGATCAGCAAGCTGTTCTTGTGAGGAGACATGGACCAACTTGGTAAAGCCCTAGTGAACATGCTCTCGGACAAAGTAGCAATTAATGTCAATGTGTTTGGAATGTTCATTGCAAGTAGGATTGCTTGTTAATTGGGTGGCAGACTTTGTAACACCCCTTTTCTACCCCATAATTTACACGTCATTTATCAGAGTAATTTCTTTTTCGCAAATATTAATTTAACAAAACTCATCAACTGCACCCATTAAGGTTTGTGCAACAAAACACCCATCATGAAAGTTAAACTCCAAAAATCACATCACAGCGGAATAAAACAATAATTCACTAATACCACTCAAACACGTCTCACATCATCGACATAATCATTAAACAATTGGTTAATTAATTAACAAACTTCAACCACGCCCCCTAGGTGTCACAGTATCAGAGAGCGACTCGACAGACATCCCAATAGCTATTAAAGAAGGCAGCAGGACCTTCACTCGCGGTTACCTGCAGCGTTGCCACAATAGAGCAACATTCCAAGCAGAAGGGGTGAGAATTTCAACAAAACATAATCAAGCACATAATAGAGTAATGTGAGCAACCAGTCATACAACATCGTCATCACCACCAACATCATCGTCACTAAACACTAACTCAAGTCACAACTTTTTCCCACAAGTCATAAATCATGTATGTGCATGGAAATGCAACCCACGCCTGGGTATATGCATGATGGTACCATTCTCGTCATAATTAAGCCACTATGGGCACATCGTCACTGTTTTACGTCAATAAGAGGCGAAGCCTATTCGTCATAATATGCACATGCTATGAGACACTATGGACACATGTGCCACACCAAATCACTCACCTGGAGTCCTCGTCATCGTCGTCATAAAAACACTCATAGAGTGTACTCGTCATAATCATCACAATTATATCACATCATCATCATGAACATCACATTTAAATTGAGAAAACAACACCTTAACATTTAAGGAAACAGCAGCATTTTTATTTCATCGACAGCAACATTTTTATGTTTAAAATATTATTTCCGGACTCTCGGTAAAATTTCGGCACAGGCATAAATTTTTTGGCGCACGGGGCAGCGCACAAGGCGCGCCCAGCACTACGCAACACACGCACCGGGCGCGCCCAGAGGCAGTGCCCAGCACCACGCGCACAGCAGCGCCACACACACACACCCCCAGGACAACTCCAAAATGACACGTAAAAAAAATAAAACCACTCGAGCCAAAGATGGCACGGTAAAATATGCCCAGAATTCGAAGTTTCACCCAAAACACCCCACATGCGCACACAATGGCCATTTCATCGAATAGTTTACATGCAGCAGAATCTTTTACACGAAAATCAGCATGATCACGTCATAATTCCTTCCCAACCATCATCAAACATCACACACACGAAATTACACATAACAACATCAACAATTCATCAAACAACATCATAATTTATTCAATTCTTCATCAATTTTACACATATTCACCTCAAATCCACATCAACCCCAAAAACCCCACAAAACCCATCACATACTCAATTATATTAAATCGAAACGCTCACCCTTACCTCTTAAACGTAGGCCCCGAAGAAGACGATTGAAAGCACCAACAAGTAACTACAGCAACACAACGAGCATAGCCTTGAAGCTTGCGCAATTCCTCTTCTCCTTCCCTCTTCTCTTCGCGCGCCTCTTCTCACTTCTCACTCTCTCAATTTCGATTTTTCCCCAAGTGAATTGAGAGTGAGGGTTTCGCATACCCTTGGGGTTTAAGCTGTGGGCCTTTCACGCGTTGGGCTACACCCTCACCACTACTCGTTCCCACTCCTACACAAAACATGATATTTCCCTCTTAATTAATTAAATTACGCTTCAACTAAAAATTAATAGTTCTATTTAAATAAATTGATTAAATTAATTAAATTATTTTCGGGGTGTTACAACTCTCCCCCACTTAGAATTTTTCGTCCTCGAAAACATACCTGATTCAAACAACTCCGGATACGACTCTCGCATCTTATCCTCTAGCTCCCATGTCAGGCTTTCACCAGCTGCTCCAAACCAAACAACCTTCACCAGATTGATCTCCTTACGTCGTAAGGTCTTCACCTCACGATCCTCAATTCGTACAGGCATAGTCTCCACAGTGAGATTATCCCGCACCTCCACATCATCTGGTTGAATCACATGAGACGGGTCCGCAATATACTTCCGAAGCTGCGACACGTGAAACACGTCGTGCAAGTTCGAAAGATTAGGTGGTAAGGCCACCCGATATGCAACACTTCCAACTCTTTCCGTAATCTGATACGGCCCAATGAAACGAGGAGTCAACTTCTTCGATTTCAGCGCACGCCCCACACCGGTCATAGGTGTGACCCTCAGGAACACGTGGTCACCCGCTTCAAATTCTAAATCTTTCCTTCTCTTATCATGGTAGCTCTTCTGTCTACTCTGCGACGCTTTCATTTTCTCCCGGATCACCCTCACTTTCTCAGTAGTTTCTCTGCCTAGCTCAGGTCCAAGTACTAAACTTTCCCCAGTCTCATACCAACACACCGGAGTCCTACACCTCCGACCATACAACGCCTCAAACGGCGCCATCCCGATACTGGAATGATAACTGTTGTTGTAGGTAAACTCGATCAATGGAAGATGAGTATCCCACGCACCTCCCTGCTCTAGAACACATGACCTCAACAGATCTTCCAACGATTGAATCGTCCTCTCTGTCTGCCCATCAGTTTAAGGATGATAAGCTGAACTCAACCTCAATTTCGAACCCAACTCCTTCTGCAAACTACTCCAAAAGTCCGAAGTGAACCTTGGGTCTCTATCCGACACAATGCACAAAGGAACGCCATGCAGCTTCACAATCACCTGAATATAGATTTCTGCCAATTTCGACACCGGATACTTGATGCCGATAGGAATGAAATGAGCCGACTTCGTCAATCTATCCACAACCACCCAAATCGAATCATGCCCTCTCACCGTATTGGGTAACCCAGTCACGAAATCCATGGAAATACTATCCCACTTCCACTCTGGAACATTCAACGGTTGCATCATCCCCGCAGGCTTGTGATGCTCGACCTTCGATTTCTGACAGGTCAAACACGAATACACAAACTGCGCCACATCGCGCTTCAAACCAGGCCACCAGAACATCTTTCTCAGATCTTGATACATCTTTGTCGCTCTGGGATGGATACTCAACTTACTTCTGTGGCCTTCCTCGAGAATTACCTTTCTCATTTCCTCATCCTCGGGAACACAAATTCTTCCACGATATCTCAATACATTCTGCGCATCTATCTCGAAGTCCTTATTCTCAGACTGATCAATCCCACCCATCAGATCAACCAATTTCACGTCTAACTTCTGCGCTTCTCGGATACTAGCCATAAAATCGTTGCCAATTTTCAACATACCCAACCTGACACTCTGAGGTGTGACTTCACAAACTAAACTCATGTCCCTGAATTGCTCAATTAACTCAAGCTCTCTAGCCATCAATGCCGACATATGCAAAGTCTTCCGACTCAAAGCATCTGCAACCACATTAGCTTTTCCCGGGTGATAACTCAATTCAAAATCACAATCCTTCAATAGTTCTAACCACCGGCGCTGCCTCATATTCAACTCTTTCTGATCGAACAGATACTGAAGGCCCTTGTGATCACTGAACACCTCAAATCTCGATCCATACAAGTAATGTCTCCAGATTTTCAACGCGAATACCACAGCAGCAAGTTCTAAGTCATGAGTAGGGTAATTCTTTTCATGAGTTCTCAACTGTCTCGACGCATAAGCGACCACCTTCCCATTCTGCATAAGCACACCACCCAAACCCATCTTGGAAGCATCACAATAAACCACAAACGGCTCAACCGGATTAGGCAGGGTCAACACTGGAGACGTAGTCAACCTCCTCTTCAACTCATTGGAACTCTCATCACATCGGTCATCCCAAACAAAAGCCCTACCCTTGCAAGTCAATTGGGTCAACGGCAGAGCCAACTTCGAAAACACCTCAATGAATCTTCTATAATAACCAGCTAATCCCAGAAAACTCCTTATCTCAGTAACTGACTTCGGGGAGTCCCACTGCAACACTGCATCAACCTTAGACGGATCCACCGCAATCCCCTCACTAGAAATCACATGACCGAGAAAACTGACTTCTTTCAACCAAAACTCACACTTGGACAACTTCGCATATAACTTTCGATCCCTCAGAATTTCCAGCACCAACCTCATGTTCCGCATGCTCCCCTTCTGACTTAGAATAAATTAGAATATCATCAATGAAAACCACCACAAACTTGTCCAGATACTCGCGAAAGATTTGGTTCATGTACCCCATGAATACCCCCGGCGCATTAGTCACACCGAAAGGCATTACGGAATACTCATAGTGCCCATATCTTGTCCTAAACGCTGTCTTCTGGATGTCTTCATCTTTTACCTTGATCTAAAGATAACCAGACCTTAAATCAATCCTGCTGAATACTTTAGCACCCACCGACTGATCCATCAAGTCATCAATCCTCGGTAACGGATACTTGTTCTTGATTGTAACTTTATTCAATTGACGATAGTCTACACACAACCTCATACTACCATCTTTCTTTTTCACTAGCAACACTGGAGCTCCCCACGGTGACACACTCGGTCTTACAAACTTCTTTTCTAACAAATCCTCAAGTTGCTTCTTCAATTTTTCCAACTCAGACGCAGACATTCTATATGGTGCCATAGACACAGGCTTAGTGCCAGGAACTAGATCAATAGTAAACTCCACCTCTCTTTCTGGTGGTATATCCGGAATCTCGTCAGGAAACACCTCGGAAAACTCACGCACCACCTGCAACTCATCAATCTTCGCTTGGCTCTCAGCAGACAACGACGCTAACAGAGAAAACAGCTGAACCTCTTCTCTCATCACCTTATGCAGCTGACTCGCAGATAGCAAACCAGACTTCTCTTACGGCGAAGCGAAACTCACGGACCTTTCGCGACAGTTGATATGTACATGATTATCAACTAACCAGTCCATACCCAGAATGACATCCATTCCACTCAGCGGCAAACATATCAAATCAACTAAAAATTCTCTACCATATATAGATACAGGACATTTGGCACAAACAACGGAGGTAGTTACCGAACCCTTAGCTGGAATATCGATAACCATCTCTCTCAACATATCAGATAAGACAAGACTTAGTTTCTCAACACATGCGGCAGCAATAAAACTATGGGTAGCACCAGTATCAACAATAGCAATAAGAGGAAAATTATTGATATAGCACGTACCTCGAATCTCATTCACCACATCAGACCCAGCCAGAGCGAACACTTTCCCAAAAGACTTCTCCTTTTTGGGTTTTGAGCACTGTGTACTGATGTGACCACTCTCCCCACAATTAAAGCATACCACCTCTTTCTTATCACAGCTGGAAGATATGTGCCCCTCTTTCCTACACCGATAACATCTCTTCTTATCCCCGCTTGGGCAATCTGGACTCTTATGACCTACTCTCCCACACGTGTAACAAGTAATACTGGCTGCAGCATCTCCCCCACTTCGCTTAGACCCACCAACAAACTTCCCTTTGCCCTTACCAGCAGGCACCTCATATGGCTTACCACGACTCGAGAAGTTCTTTTGCTTTTCTTTCATAACTCTGGAGAAGGCATTACTGTCCTCCTCAAAAATCCGGCAGCTATCAACCAACAGAGAGAACACACGAATTTGTTGATACCCTATGGCTTTCTTAATATCGGCACGCAACCCGTTTTCAAACTTAATGCATTTGGAGAACTCAGCACCCTCTCCATCATAGTGCGGATAAAACTTGGACAGCTCAGTAAATTTTGCAGCATATTCAGTTACAGACATGTTACCTTGTTCAAGCCTCAGAAACTCAACCTCTTTCTTTCCGCGGACATCTTCCGGAGAGTATTTCCTCCTGAACTCTCTCTGGAACACAGCCCAAGTAATCTCCTCATTGGCGACCATCAACCTCTGCCTAGCCGCCATCCACCAGTCATCAGCCTCTCTCTTCAACATGTGCGTACCATAACGAACCTTCTGAGCATCGGTACAATCCATAACGCGAAAGATCCGCTCCATCTCTCTCAGCCACTCAAGGGCACCATCAGGGTTATACCCGCCTTCAAAAGTAGGAGGGTTCTCTCGATGGAACGTAGCCAAACTGTGCGTCCCAGCATCACCAGCACCTGGCATGTTGCCCACAACCCCAACTATAGCCTGCAAAGCAGCAGCAAGTGCAGCATCGTTCCGTCCTGCCATTCTAGCACTGCAACAGAAAACAGAATTCAGAAACGAGTAACAAAACTCAAATGCTACTCAACTTGACGACTCGACCACTGGCCGGAAAGACCGAACTGCTCTGATACCATTAATGTAACACCCCTTTTCTACCCCATAATTTACACGTCATTTATCATAGTAATTTCTTTTTCGCAAATATTAATTTAACTGATAGAAAAGAAATGCCACATCGTCTTTAACAAAACTCAACAACTGTAGCCATCAAGGTTTGTGCAAAAAAACACCCATCATGAAAGTTAAACTCCAAAAATCACATCACAGCGGAATAAAACAATAACTCACTAATACCACTCAAACACGTCTCACATCATCGACATAATCATTAAACAATTGGTTAATTAATTAACAAACTTCAACCACGCCCCCTAGGTGTCACAGTATCAGAGAGCGACTCGACAGACATCCCAATAGCTATTAAAGAAGGCAGCAGGACCTTCACTCGCGGTTACCTGCAGCGTTGCCACAATAGAGCAACATTCCAAGCAGAAGGGGTGAGAATTTCAACAAAACATAATCAAGCACATAATAGAGTAATGTGAGCAACCAGTCATACAACATCGTCATCACCACCAACATCATCGTCACTAAACACTAACTCAAGTCACAACTTTTTCCCACAAGTCATAAATCATGTATGTGCATGGAAATGCAACCCACGCCTGGGTATATGCATGATGGTACCATTCTCGTCATAATTAAGCCACTATGGGCACATCGTCACTGCTTTACGTCAATAAGAGGCGGAAGCCTATTCGTCATAATATGCACATGCTATGAGACACTATGGACACATGTGCCACACCAAATCACTCACCTGGAGTCCTCGTCATCGTCGTCATAAAAACACTCATAGAGTGTATTCGTCATAATCATCACAATTATATCACAACATCATCATGAACATCACATTTAAATTGAGAAAACAACACCTTAACATTTAAGGAAACAACAGCATTTTTATTTCATCAACAGCAGCATTTTTATGTTTAAAATATTATTTCCGGACTCTCGGTAAAATTCTGGCACAGGCATAAAATTTTTGGCGCACGGGGCAGCGCACAAGGCGCGCCCAGCACTACGCAACACACGCACCAGGCGCGCCCAGAGGCAGCGCCCAGCACCACGCGCACAGCAGCGCCACACACACACACCCCCAGGACAACTCCAAAATGACACGTAAAAAAAATAAAACCACTCGAGCCAAAGATGGCACGGTAAAATATGCCCAGAATTCGAAGTTTCACCCAAAACACCCCACATGCGCACACAATGGCCATTTCATCGAATAGTTTACATGCAGCAGAATCTTTTACACGAAAATCAGCATGATCACATCATAATTCCTTCCCAACCATCATCAAACATCACACACACGAAATTACACATAACAACATCAACAATTCATCAAACAACAACATAATTTATTCAATTCTTCATCAATTTTACACATATTCACCTCAAATCCACATCAACCCCAAAAACCCCACAAAACCCATCACATACTCAATTATATTAAATCAAAACGCTCACCCTTACCTTTTAAACGTAGGCTCCGAAGAAGACGATTGAAAGCACCAACGAGTAACTACAGCAACACAACGAGCAAAGCCTTGAAGCTTGCGCAATTCCTCTTCTCCTTCCCTCTTCTCTTCGCGCGCCTCTTCTCACTTCTCACTCTCTCTCAATTTCGATTTTTCCCCAAGTGAATTGAGAGTGAGGGTTTCGCATACCCTTGGGGTTTAAGCTGTGGGCCTTTCACGCGTTGGGCTCACAGCTACACCCTCACCACTACTCGTTCCCACTCCTACACAAAACATGATATTTCCCTCTTAATTAATTAAATTACGCTTCAACTAAAAATTAATAGTTCTCTTTAAATAAATTGATTAAAATAATTAAATTATTTTCGGGGTGTTACAGACTTGCTGTCACAGAAGGCCATGGAGGAGTCCATCAAGATATCAAAAGAACAAAGCAATTGGTGAATCCATACACTACAAAAAAAAGGTCATTTGCGACGGCAAAGTCCCTCGCTAAATCACCTTATTCCCTCGCTAACAGTTATTTGCGAGGGCATTAGCGAGGGACAACTTCCCTCGCTAATTCCCTCCTCGCAAATGCGATTAGCGAGGGATTTGGCTCCCTCGCTAGGTCCCTCGCTACTGCTCAGCCACGTGGCCACGCTCCCTCGCTAATTCCCTCGCTAATTCTCAGCCACGTGGCCACGTTCCCTCGCTAATTCACACGCTACTGCTCAACCACGTAGCCACGTTCCCTCGCTAACCCCCTCGCTACTGCTCAGCCACGTGGCCACGTTCCCTCGCTAACCCCCACGCTACTGCTCAACCACGTGGCCACATTCCCTCGCTAAACCCCTCGCTAATTCCCACGCTACTGCTCAACCTGATGGAATTTTTTTTTATTTTATCTGCTTTTATACCCGTTTATTTTATTAATAAATAATAAAATCTAAAATACATAAAATAGTTTAAAATAAAAATTATCCAATAACATAAATTTTGAATCAACAACACTTAATCTGAAATGTTATAACAAAATATTTAATCAACAAAACTAAAAGCTGCCACCATCAGACTCCTCAGCTTCCTCCTCATCTTCCTCTTCATCTTGCTGCTGCTCATTTTGCTGCATATTCTTAAAATACTTAAACATCAGCTCCTGCCTACGGGTCACCTTCTCATAATCTTGCTGCATCTTTCTCATCGCCTCAGAGGAGGTCCTGACCTCCTGTCGAGTCTCGTGCAGCTCCTGCTCCAGCCGCCTAATATGCTCTGTCTCCGCAGGAGTAAAAGCTGGTCGACTCCGTCGCCACGCTACCACAAGAAACTGTTCAACCCCAATTACAAAAGATTCCTTTAAACCCGCTCTTCTCGGATATAACCGATCATACACCCAATCACGATTAAATTCATACAAATTCATCTACACGTATTTAAGAAAACGTGTTAGATAACATTCCCAATAATATTTCAAGTTAGTGGCATCAATATGATCTTAGTGGAGATGATTTCGAGCCGAATATGGGGGTTAAGGACAGCACAAAACCCTTTTCCATCCAAGTAGTGAAGGAAGTTATTTCATATAACTCCCAACCTTACCGTTGTTAGTATCGTCTCGCAATTATCTCAATGGAGATGATTTCGAGCAAAATATGGGGGTTAGGATGTCTCTCACCCTTTTCCATCAACAACACACAGTCATCTAACCTAGGGTTCATCAAAACAATAATTAAATATTTTTCAATTAAACTAACCGTTATGAGATTGACGTCTGGTGCGGTTGTTCGGTGACGATGTGCACTCTGGTGCGGTTCTTAAACTCCAAACACCAACGATGTCAATCCTAAATCAATCAAAAAACATAAATCAAAACAAATTTAAAAAATCAATATCAAAAAAATATCATAAAAAAAATATCAAAAGCTACAAAAGGGAGAGGGCAGAAATTCGTGGTGGTGGTGGCGGCGGTGGTGGTTGTGGTGGCGGCGGCGGTGCACAGTTCAGGTTCGTAGGTGAGAGAGAGAAAGGCTGAGAGAGAGACAGACAGAAAGTAGGTGCTGGTGGTGGTGGGTGGTTGTGACGGTGGTGGTGGGTGGTTGTTGGCCGTAGGTGAGAGAGAGAGAGAGGCGGAGAGAGAGAGGGCGAGATGGCGGAGAGAGACAACGAGTAGAGAGAGGCGGAGAGGAGCTGTCGTAGGTAGGTGAGGATGGTGGTGGTGGTTGTGAGGGTGGTGGCGTTGGTGGCGTTGGCGGCATTTGGGTGCGCACCGTAGGAAGAGAGAGAGGCGGAGAGAGAGACGGTGAGGAGGCGAAGAGAAAGAGAGCCGGAGTGAGGAGGTGACGGAGAGAGGAGGTCGTAGGTAGGTGATGGTGGTGGTGGGGTGGCCGTCGTAGGTGAGAGAGAGAGGCGGAGAGAGAGAGGCGGAGAGAGAGATGCGGTGAGAGAGAGGAGAAGAGAGAAATGAGGGGTTCTGTTCTGAGATTCAGATTTGGAAATTAATTTGACATTAGCGACGGCATTAGCGACGGCATGGGCTGTCGCTAACCGTTACAAACATTTCCACGCGGTGCCACGCGTTGAACGGTCAAAAAACCTTTGCGAGGGACACTATAGCCGTCGCTAATTTTTCCCGCCCAGGCCATTAGCGACGGCCTTGCCATCGCTATTGCTAAAATTGCCGTCGCTAACGCTTAAAAAAATTCGACAGCCCTATCCCCTCGCTAATGCCGTCGCTAATATCAGTTTTTGCGAGGGACATAAAGTCCCTCTCTAATTCCGTCGCTAAAGGCAACATTTTTTGTAGTGATAACAGTTCTAACGTGAGGGTAGCTAAGGCACGATATTCAGGTTCTGCTGATGATCTGGCAGCAATGTTTTGCTTTTTTGGATTTCCAGGTGATGAGAGCTGAGCCAAGAAAGACACAAAGGCATTAGTGGACCTTTTAGATGAGGTACAACTACCCCAATCAGCATCACAGAAAGAATTGACCCGAAATGAATAATCAGCAGGGAACAGTAGTCCTTGCTCATGAGCCCTTTTCAGGTACTGCAGTAAGTCATGTACTGCATTCAAATGAGGTGTACGAGGTTTGTTCATATATTGACTTAGTTTGTTCACAGCATAGGCAACACCGGGTCTTGAAATTGTAAGGTAAATTAGACGTCTAAGCAGCCTCCTATATTGAGTGGGATCAGTCAGAGGGTCTCCATCAGAATCATTTAGTAAGAGATTGGAGTCCATAGGTGTGTCAAGAGGCTTTGCTCCAAGGAAGCTAGTGTCATCAAGCAGCTGGAGAGTGTATTTTCTCTGGCAGAAATAGATGCCTTGTGAAGAATGAGCAATCTAAAGGCCAAGTAAATAGTGTAAATCACCAATGACCCCAATAGCTTTCTGGTGGTGTCAAGTAGAGTGGGATTTGGTCCAACCAGGAGGATGTCATCAACATAAACAATCAACACAACCATATCAGGACCAGTACCTTTGATGAAGAGAGAATGATAAGCAATATTCTGTTTGAAACCATGCTGAGTAATCACAGTGGAGAACTTTGTGTACCACTATCTGGAGGCTTGCCTGAGCCCGTAGAGAGACTTGTTGAGCTTGCAAACTAAGTTCTCCCCTTTAGTGGGATAACCCATAGGAAGATGCAAGTAAACTTCTTCATCAAGGTCTCCATTTAAAAAAGCGTTATTGATATCCAATTGGACCATTGTTCAGTGTTTTTGAGCTGCAACAGCAAGTAAGATGCGAACAGTGGCAAGTTTAGCCACAAGGGAGAAGGTCTCACTGAAGTCTATACCTGCCTGTTGGGTGTATCCCTTAGCAACCAAGCGTGCTTTGTATTTGTCAATGCTACCATCTGCCCTGTATTTGACCTTGTATAACCACCTGCAGCCAATAGGTCTCTTATCTAGAGGAAGTGGTTGAACAGTCCAAGTGTTATTCATTTCAAGAGCAGCTATCTCAGAGGCCATGGCAACACGCCATTCATATCTTGACAGCTTGATGGTTGTACTCAGGCTCATAAATAGCAGTCATTTGCATGATAAATGTGTGGTAGCCCGTGGATAGGCGATCAATGGTGAGATAGTGTTGAATGGGGTAAGCAATGCTGCAGTGATAATCCCTTAAATAAGCAGGGGGATTGTGAAGTCTAGATGATCTTCGAAGGGTAAGGGTATGTTGAATAGCCAAGGATGAACTGTCAGGTTCAAATGGTTGAGTATAAGAAGGTGACTCATTGTTATAGGGTGGGTCAGTGTGAGATTCATCAGAGGTGTGGGAAAGAGGTGAGGAAGCTGGACTGGACTCAGTAGCAGGTGTAGGAGATGGATTATGTGTTGGTGAGGTGGCTGCTGTTGGTCATTGATGTAGTCAAGATGTTCAGGGAGAGAGAGAGAGAGCATTTGGAAGGCTAGTGTTGTCAATATCAATGTTAGGAAGGCCATAGGATTCAGTGTTTAAAAGGGAAGACTGGCTCTTGAAAGGTGACATCTCTAGAGATAATGAACATTTTGTGTTGCAAATCATATAGTTTATAGCCTTTGTATCCTTAAGGGTAGCCCAGAAAGACACAAGGGATAGCTCTAAGGCTGAACTTGTGTCTATGAGCAAAAATGGTGGAGGCATCATGACATAGGCAACCAAAGACACGAATGTGAGAGTAATCAAGAGGTATGGAGAAAAGAATTTCATAGGGAGTTTTGTCTTCCAAATGAGGGGAAGGTGTTCTATTGATGAGATAAGTGGCAGCAGAGACACATTCTCCCCCAATATGTGAGAGGTATGGCAGCCTGAAACATTAAAGAATGAGCCACATTCAACAAATGTTGATGTTTTCTTTCAACAACAACATTTTGTTGTGGCCTATATGGACAGGAAAATTGATGGGTGGACCCCGAACTCTGCAAGAAATCAGTTAGTGCAAACTCTCTAGCATTATCAGTTCTAATAGTTTTGACATTTTTTTCAAATTGAGTTTCAATATACTTAAAAAAACTTTGAGCAAATGAGGAGCATCAAATTTGTGTTTCATGAGATGCACCCAAGTGAATCTAGAATGACCATCTACAATGGTGAGAAAGTATTGATAGCCATCATGAGTATGTTTTGCAAAGGGGCCCAAAGTGTCACAATGAATAAGATCAAACATATTAGGGGTAACATTATGTTGTGAAAAAAAGGGTAAACATTTTTGTTTTGCAAGGGGGCATATAGTTCAACTATGAGAAGTAAATTTGGCATTTATAGAAAAAGGAATTTTATTACTGAGTTTTTGCAATACAGAATCAGATAAGTGTCCCATATGGGCATGCCAAAGACTAGCTACATCAGAAGTGTGTGCAATAACATTGCAAGATACATAATTGGTCAAAGAAGCAACTACATTACATGAAGTATTGCAAGAAACAGAATTGTTCATAGAGGCAGCTACATTACATGAATCAGAAGTACAAGTATTAGGCAATTCTATAGCAAGTGCCTTGTGTGGTGGTAAACATGCAGTGAAAGGAAAAAGACCATTGATGAGATCACATCTTCCAATCACCCTTTTGTGTGGACGATCTTGTATAAGGCAAGAATTATCAAGAAAGAACACATCAAATAACCGTGTAGATAATAATGCACCTACGAAAATGAGGTTAACAGTAAACTCAAGGATGTGTAAGAGTAAAGAAAGAGCTCAAGGCGACAATACCAATGCCAGCCACTCTAATCTTTTGTTTATTGGGTATTGTGACAAAAGTGTGTGGTAAATTGGTATATGTGGTGAACATATGAATATCAACATAGATATGAGCTGAAGCACCAGATAACATCATATGAATGTGGCAGATTATCAAGAATGGAAAAGCTGATACCAATACAAAATTCACCTAGTTTGTCGGTGTCCATGGTGGAGGAATTTGCCATTTGAGCTTGGATGTAAGTCATCATTTTGTTGATATTACTCAATGGAAGGCATGTTGGTGGAAGAACCAGGCTGGACATGATGTGCAGTGGCCTTGAACCTCTTGTGACCGGGGGGATAACTATGGATCGAGCTTGAAGCATTTGTCCTTCACATGACCAAGAATGCCACAGTGACTCCAGAGAGGGCGATCTTTCTTGGAGGAAGTGGCAGCGGGAGGAGCAGAGGATTGAAAGACGCAAGCCAAAGGAGTAGTGGAAGGGAGAGCAAGGGACCCTACTTCGCGTTGAGTTTCTTCTTGATTAACAAGGTCGAAGACTTCAGCGATGAGGCATCAGATTCATAAGCATGATTTGGCCACAGATTTGGCTATATCTTTCATTGAGCCCCATAAGAAAGGTGAGAACATACTCAGATTGAATATGACCTACAAGAGGGAGAGCCCCACCGCAATTGCAAGTGTTTGGAGGAATAAATTCAGTGAGTTGTTCCTACAGCGCCTTGAGTTTATTGTAGTATGTGTTGATGGAAGACGTACCTTGACTGCAACTGACAAATTCGCGATGAAGTTGTAACATGTGAGGTCCATTTTGTTTTGATTTCTTATTTTCTAACCCTGTGATCATTTCGGGAGTGTATTAGCAATGCTATTTTGATATCAAAGATCGAAAAATTGGATTCCGCAGCTAAACCGATATAGAAATTTGAAACACACAATCAAGTTAAACTGGCCTTTTATTTAGTCTGTAACCAATGCTATTAGGGAATTCGTTAGTAAAGGGTGAGCTTAAGGGTTAAGAAGCCCAAGCTAGGGCTTTAGACTTCAAAAAACATAAATTACATCTAAATAAAAAAGGTCTCCTAACACGTTTATTTTGCATAATTTTATAAAATTTAGAATAAGTTCGTAGTTTAGTCCAATAATTAAAATTATTTATGTCCTATTTAGTCTCTAAACTATATAAAAATAATCAGCACTCTTTTTGGTGCACTCCTTCGATATCCCTTAGCTCGCCAGCTGAGCTACCTACTTGGGATAATAATTAGTAGTGTTTAAAAGTTGTAAATTATACTACATTAATCCCTAAAGTTTTACGAATATTCACTAATCTCTCATCAGTCCATGGAGGACTACTAATCTTTTTAATTTCATATTTCTAAAATACAAAAATTTAAATAACTACACTAATTGAAAGAAAATATTATTATTTCGCTTTGGGCCTCAATATTTGTTGGATGAGTTCTGTTAAGACTTGTTGTGACTGGAATTTCGTCATCCGACTTGTTAAATTGGAAAAAACTCGCTTTGAATATTAATGGTCTACGAAAACTAGATTGGATTCAGAAGTCGATTATGCATAGGAAAAGTTGAAAATTTAATTCCACTATACCCTAGCTAATACATCTTTCCTAAGACAGTCTACCTTAAATTTGATTGTGCAAATTATTGAGTTATGAAATATTTGTTTCACTGCAAAAAATAAAATAAAATAAAATATGATATTCAATGATAAAAAGTTTATTTACAAAAATCCAAAACAATTTGTGTCAAAAAGGACCAAAACAAGGGACTAATTTAAAAATATTTAATTTTGACTTGACGAAGAAGGCTTGCTGCTACGTATTATTAGTTGCAATGAGGAACTCAAAAGTCGCATAGTTTTTCTGAAAATATTTGTTTGTTGGTTGATTTTAATTTTTTTGAAAATGTTTAAGATTACAAAGTTGTACAATCTAGACGTCCTAAATCGGAGTCAACAAGATGTCACATCTCAGTCAATTCATATTTTTATGAGAGAATGTGTTTAAAAGGGAAAAATAGATGTGGGATAAAAATCTTTTTGAAAGGATCGTTAAATGATGAAAGTGTTTTTTTTTTTAAAAGTTGGTGTGTTTAAGTGAAATAATATGGGTGCAAATAACAGAGCCCATAATAATGAAAATCCAAAATAAGAAAACAGAAGCCCACGATTAAATGTGGGGTTTGTTGACTGTGCTATGGATTTCATGGCATGATTAAAGTTGGGAATTGGTTGGACCAAAAAAAAAAAAGTTGGGAATTGCACTTCACACCCCACTTTCTCCCCTCACACCTAAAAACTCATTAAACCCCCTAAAATACCCAAACTACCATTACTAACCAATTCCATATCCTTTTCTACCCACACCCCCAATCTCACTTCATCATCTACAACACCCACCACCACTGGACCTCCGCCGTCTCCACCACCGGACCTCCGCCCATATCCATCGTTGCCACCACAACATCACCACCATCACCTCTCCCCTCCCCTCCTCCACCCCCAAAAGTAAGTACCCTCTCTCTCAAAGTATAACCACCCTCCACCGCCACCCTACCTGAAACACCACTGCGCCACCTTCTCTCTCCTCCACAACCACCATTCCTCCATCACCATCCATCGAAGCTGCAACAGAGGTCCGATGGAGGTGGGTGCAATGACGGATCCAGAAATTTTTACTAGTGGAAAAAAAAATAGCCTATAATATTTTATGAAAAAAATATTGTAATTTTTTACAAAATACATAATTTTATTACAGAAAAATCTTAAAATACCTAAATTTCTACAAATCACAAAGCTAATAAAGTAAAATTAGTATCAATTTATTCTCTTTTTATTTATCTCTTATAAATTTCTACATTTAATTTTAAGAATTATCTTATGGGGGCAACCCTTATTTTTTTAAGGGGGCAAAATGAAACTATTATATACTTTTCTAAGCAAAATAATTTTTTTATGGGGGCAAAATGAAACTATTATATACTTGCATCCGTCCCTGGGTGGGTGTTGTAGATGATGAAGTGGGGTTGAGGGGCGTGTGGGGTAAAACGAACAGGGATTTGGTTAGTAAGGGTAGTTTGGCTATTTAGAGAGTTTAATGACTTTTTGGGTGTGACGGGGAAAAAGTGGGGTGTGAGGTGCAATTCCCTTAAAGTTTAAAGGGTACCTCATCCTTTTGTTAGAGAGTGACTGTGGTTATGTGGCTACGCATGGGGCGATCATCTCTATCTCATATTTCCCAGTTGGGCGGTGCATATTTGGATCATACCTTATGGAAATGTAATCAGAGATGGTAGGTGGGTAATTAGCTGTCTTAGCTCTGATACCAAAAATGTAACACCTTAAATTCACAACTAGGTGAACCAAAAGTATTAACATAATCATAAACAATCAGAGTATAACCTGCTCATAATAATGGACCAAATAAAAACTAAAGCGGACTAAAACCACTTACTTAACTTTGAGATAAAAATTTCTCAATTACACCTCCGAAATAAGTACTCAAAAGGTACATATTCGATAAGATAAACATGACTATGGTCCATCTACAAGACAAGGTTATAAAATACTACGTAACCTTGATATAATTCAAGGATTTAAAACTTAATGATACATGAGAAGGGAAAAAGCAAAATACATCATAAAGATCACCAAAGGATCTTCCCTCTAACTAAATAGCTAATGCCTCTGCTACTTCTCCTCAATTTGCTTTGCTTTACCCTGCACATCTGAAAACACCACATAAAAACAGTGAGATTACAAATCTCAGTGAGTTCTTTCGCACCCCCTTACAATTCATCTCTCGGTGTTTTCCTTGTCTATGAGCTATTCTTGTTCATGTCTGTCTTTTAATCTTGTCTGTGGCGTAGCATAATCCGAGAAATAATGCCAGGTATTCTAGAATACCCAATTTCAACGGAAACCCCAATTCGTATAGCTATACCGAATAATGCCAGGGCCCTAGCTTTGGGTTCATGACACCCCTCAGCTAGGTATGCTACATGAAACTCGGGATCGTCATCCCCCTCGATATCTTTTATTATTATCTCGGACATTAAGTCCGTTACTCGACACAAGTTTGAGCTGATTCGATTCATTGCCAGCCCTAAGCCTAATGGTGTTGAGACATATTATCGGACCATCCACTTGTGTACATATGATTTGTGTTTCCTCTATTATTAGGTTATACATAAACTAGCCTTAATACCCGTGCGATGCACGGGATCGACAAAATCTGGTTTGTGTGAAACATATATTCTTGTTTTTTAGTTTAAACAATTGTTGGCTACTTATAGAGTGTCCTGGCGCTTTCAATGAAAGTCTAATATCCACTCGTACCTAAGAGCAAATTTCGCATTCACGAACACCGAGTTTGTCCACTGCGGGAATCGAACCCAGGATCACTGTTTCAACTCCCGTGACTCAAGGTGGCTTATGTCACTGGGCCAACGATGTTTGTTTGTAAAATATGTAGTATAATGTACACTACGCTAGATGTTGAGAAAAAGGGCGCCATATTGGGTAGCGCTCTTGATGTAAGCGCTGCATTTTCTTAAAACGCATAGGGAATGGGCAGCGCTCTTGCTGTAAGCGCCGCTTTTGGTTAAAAGGCGTTGGGGCAATGGGCAGCGCTTTTTAGGAAGCGCTTCGTATGGGTAACGCGTTGTTGGCGATGGGTAGCGCTTTAAAGGCAAACGCTGTGTATGGGTGGGGCGATGGGCAGCGCTTTATAGGAAGCGCTGCGTATGGGTGAACGCGCTGTTGGCAATGGGCAGCGCTTTAAAGGTAAACGCTGCCTATTACTTATATTTTATTTGACATTCCCTTGCGTTCATCTTCTTCAACGTCTCTCTCTCACAGTTCACTTCCCACTCTCTCCCTCGCGAAGAACAAACCCAGCAACCTCACACTTGCTCCATCGCAAAGAACAACCCAACAACCTCACACTCTCTCCCTCGTTTTGTCCACTCTTTCGTTTCCTGAAAACCATCGTTCCAGAAATACCCCAACTCCTCATTTTCGCGATTTGGTTTCGTTCACTCTCACCATGAGCTCGTGTGCTCCCCTTGACGTCGTGAGCTCGTCATCGTTTCCTCACTGCGTACAGAGGTTAGTATCCCTCCACGCTCGTTTCCTCACGTCATTGCATGTTGTTCTAGTTATTTTAATGGCATTGGAACCTTAGGTTAGAGGATTCTATGTGAAGTTGATGCTTGATGATTGGTTGTTTGAAAGGGTGAAGTGTTTCTAAACTTGAGGTGAAATGTAGGTGAAGTGTTTGTTGAAATTATCAAATGAAATGCTTGTTATTTGAATGTTGTTCTAGGTTAAGGGATTCTTGTGTTGTATTTCTAAACTTGAGAAATTGAGGATTGATGTTGAATTTGGGGCTGATTTGTTGTTTATTTTACTCCATGCAACTAGTAATTCTATACATGACTTGGAGCTTGTAAATAAATGATTTGGTTTTGGAATTGATAATCTTCTTTAATTGTATATGTTTGGTGAATGAAACTAGCAAAGTAAAATCGAATATGCCTAAATCGAATATGCAAATTGTTTGTTAGGTTTTGCGAGTTTGTTTTGCCGGAGCTTCGCCTTTGTTGTTCGAGTTCATCCTGGTTGGAGAGTTTGTTCTAGTTCGTGGTTCTCGTTCATTCGAGTCCATTGTTGCTTCCACTTGTTCAGGTACTTTTGTTGTTTTATTGCATTTATTATATGAAGAATGACAATATGGAAGACATCAAAGTCTTTGATTTCTTTAGTTGAAAATAGTTGAATGTCTTAGGTTCAAAAAAATTTTGCGTTGTGTGTTTTTTAGTCACAATCCTCTTATACATAGACACCGTGCAATTTCACAAAAGCAAACCTCAATCAATTAATCCTTTGACAGCTATTCAAACATAAAACACTGTCAGCAATCACATCACTTTTAATAACAATATTCACGTTTGATTTGTTAAACAGAAGTCACATAAATACAATCTAATTGTTAACATTCACAATGAGAGGTTGACAAACTAAAACCTTGCCACTATACTGAAAACTTGTGTAGGCATCGTGGCTTAGGGACTAACGCTCAACTCAATGCTTAAAACTTCGGCTTTTCCTTATTAGTCAATGTACTAATAACTTTCGTTCCAAATTTTCTTCGCAACGAAAAGAAAGTTTTGGGACCTTACCTTCCGGTCCTCTTGGAGATACATCTAATACTTTGGGCTAGATTCGGGAACAACCACTGTTCTCAGTGACTCGTATAGTGATAGGATTTTATAAAAATAATTTTCCCATGACCTATCAGAGTCGACTATAATGTCTCAATGACTCACATATTGATAGGATTTTATAAAATAAGTTTTCCTCGACCTATCGGAGTCGACTATATTGTCTCAATGGGTATGCTACAATGGATCCAGGCAACCAATTGTCATTATTCTCATTTTGGGATCGTCATCCCCATTGTATCTTTTATCTCTAACTTAGACACTTAGGTCTTTTACTTGCACTTAGGTCCTTTTCACACGCGACACAACAACTACTCGGTTTGTATTCAAACCTTAACATGAACTTACTTATGTTGCATCATAAACATACATTACATGCTTGAAAACTAATTCATCTCATTCAAACATATGCAAAACAGTGTTTTAACCCATCGATAACTGAAATCGACACTTATTTACATTATCTTAACCAATCCATGGGTATTACTTATTTTATAGCTTATGTTTGGATGAAAATCATTGGGAAGGGTTAAGAAATGAAGTAGGAAAGGATTGGAGTACAAAGGAATAGCCTTGAGGCCTTTTTAGAATCGGTTACAGAAGGTTCGACAAACATACCTATTCTTTGACGAATTATTTAATACATCAAACGATATCGGAATTTAACTAACAACCACTCATTAGAAAGCTTAGAATGTCTACTTTCTGAAAAATATTTTTACTTTTCGAAATTATGAGCCATTTAGTACAGTTTAATAAATCAAACTGACTCGTTCCTAAACAGGACAGATTCTGTCCCCCAATTTGTGACACCTCTAAAATGCTCAAAACTCAGTCAAATGGCATGACACTTGAGCCTAAACCGAAAGAAAATTGAGTCTAGTTTCTAACGAAACTGGAACCATTCAAAAAGGAGTTTATATGAAAACCTTATCCACAGAAAACTGAACCTATACACAAAACTGTTCCAGAATTTTGACTCGACTTGTAACCAGAAATTCTCCCATCATACTTTCCCAAATTCAATCAATTAGAGACCTTACGGTCAAAAGATTAGATAGATTGAGTCATCTAGGGACTTAGACAATTGACTGTCAGAACCTTTTAGTATCTTGTGTGAGACATTGAGCCTAGATCCACTCAATATTTCATGCAACGTACTGAGAATAATGACAATTGGTTGCCTCAGCCCCGAAAATGTCTGAAACCCTAAACCCTAGGATTCCTGGTCTTCTCGTTTCATCCTAGCATGCATCGGAAGTATTGGGCTACAGACGATGCTACGGAATGAAAGAATGGGCATCCGGGTTGGTTCGAGGAATTGTGGCGACCGTCTAGTCATTGGAGCTGATTCGACTGTTGTGTCATCGCGTAAATCGTAAAAGGTCACCTAGAGAGTTATAAGTTGTGAAAACCTTCCGGTAAAAGAAGTGTTAGTGTCCTAGATTTATTCAGGACTAGTGAGCACCGTAAAACCCAGATTGTTGTCCGACCAGTCTCTCAGTTACTGAGATGATGTCTAGTAGTCAACCCTATCGTGTAGCACAAATTAACTCTAACTTATGTTTCTACTCAGTGAGATCCTTCTGGATAGTCATGGTTCTAGAATATGTTTCCTTTCCTAACAAACACCTTTTCCAATGCTATGAATCCGAACTAGTAAACTATCATTGCACTTGCAATTTTGACAAGTAGAACCACCTAGTGTTTATTAGACTAAATTCCTTGTCAAAATTCTGAGTTGGGTTCCTATCAAAAAGGGACCAGTAGTTCATGTCAATATAAGTAACCATATCATGGCTCTCCGATTAGGAGCGTGTCGGTTTTCCTCTCTGAGAAATTTTGGCTAGCCTTCCAACTTGTTTTATCCATAACTTTTGATCCGAAACTCCGATTTATGTGTTCCTTGATGAATTGGAAAGCTAACGAAAATGTCTACACATACCAATGGATTTTGGATTGTGTTCTATCCTGATTCCTAGATTGGCATAAGAAGTATGTAGTGAATCCCCAATAATTAAGATTAAGTATTTAGGACCCAGATTAGGACAATTCCTTTTGGCGTCTTAAGGAAGGATATTTCTTAGAAACGGCCATTAGTAGTTGATAACTCATAGAAGTGTGAGTTATTTATGCCAAAACAAATGAGAATTATCTTGATCCAAGAGTAATTTATGTGAATAAATGTGGCAATTGTACATAGTTAGATACAAGTGTATTTAGTTGTGAAAATTATAGTTTGGGCACGCAAGTGCCATTTTGTGGGATTTATCGTGTGTGCTAGTGTGCAGGATTTTTAGTTGAATTAGTGCTGTGGTTAGTGCTATGGTAGCATCGTGGCAGACAGCTAGTGAAAGGAACAAAATTAAAGGCATCTCAGGTGGTATAAGCAAGAAAGAGGTGTTTTGTCCTTAGTAGAAAAGGCATCTTGGAATCTGCGCATTTAGTGGGCTGCTAAAAGACAAAATGTCCTTGTAATTAAGGTTGGTAGCACTTGGCAGCCTTGCACGAAAAGAAAGGCCCAATAGTACTTGGAGAGAGAAATGGGGTATAAATAGGTACTTTACCCTAAAAGTGTAGAGAAGTCAGCCTCCACTGTTCCCTAGGTCAGAGAGTACCATTCCACCTTCCATTCCACTATTCCATCGTCTTACCCAACCATCTTTCCACCATTTTCAGTGCTGAAACTCCATTGTTGAAGCTGGAAACTCAGAATCAGCAGCACAGATCTTCATTTTCGCAGCACAGAAGCTCTGGAGCAGATCTATAGCATCTGAAGCTTGCTTTGAGCTTCATTTTGTTTGTATAACTCTGCATTCTTCTGTATACTTTGTTTGCAGTGCTGTTACTGTTTTGATGGCTTCATTTATAGTAGTTAAGTTCTATTTTGTCATGTCTAAGCTCATTATGAGCTAGATCTCTTTATAGTCAAGACTATGGTGATGTAATTAGGATCTATTGATGTTTAATGTGATTAATGTTTGACGCTTCATTAATTTGCGTGAGTAAATGCTATACATCCTTTTTAAACTTGATCAATTTAATTTGGATAACGTGCTTCTATTTTTGGAAAGAAATTTAAGTGCTAATTTCGCAAATTAACATAGTTTGAAGAGCAATAGGAATATTACCCTTTCCTAGTGAAGAATAGGAATATGAAGCTAGGGCTATGGTGTGAACTGAAACATGCTTTTCAACCTACGGAATGAACCTCATGGGAGCTTAGGAATAAGGAAACCTTGACAACATTTTGTTTCACAGAGATAGGAATATCCATATTCATTTTGCACACTGAGTGCTGTCGTAGCATTAGTCACAACATTGCATGAATAGTGATTAATTACAGATCCTTGTTTTGGCTAAACTCATCTCTTTGATTTTACTCTCATATTTTATTGTTTTACTGTCCTCAACCATTTACTTTAACCTTTGCACAACAATGAATTTTTAGCATGCTTTTATTTTTACTTTTTACTCATTAATTCAAGTGCTATCAAGTAGAGTTAGTTATTAAACATTAATCCTCGTGGGAGTGATCTTTCTTATCACTTTATTACTTGTTTGACTGCGTATATTTGCACACATTTTTGCACAACAAGTTTTTGGAGCCGTTGCCGGGGATTAATTGATTTAATTTCTAAGTCTTAGTTAGTACTTGTTTTAGTGAGTTTTTGTTTTCTCACCTTTGTGTTGTGAATTTCAGTTTTAAGAGATTTGTATGCGCAGAACTCACGATCCAGAGCATCCTCTTGATCTTGAGATTGAAAGAACAACAAGGAGGTCGAGAAGAGAGGCTAGAGAGAGACTTGAAGCAAATGGCAAAACCAATTCCTGAAGTGATACCTGTGATTCAGGTAGATCCAGAGGGGAATGCAATTGTGGTCCATGCACCAACAAACATTGAGATGGCCAATGATAAAGAGAGACCTATGAGGGATTATGCTGTATTTGACCCTACCACCATGGACATTGGCATTGTGACACCTGCTATCAATGCTGCCCACTTTGAATTCAAGCCAATGATGTTTCAAATGTTGCAAACAGTAGGACAATTCGCTGGATGACTCAATGTAGACCCTCACTTGCATTTGAGAAAATACCTTGAAGTCTGCAGCAACTTTAAGATGCCAGGGGTGACTGAGGATGAATTCAAGCTAAGGCTATTCCCTTACTCATTGAAGGATAGAGCCAAGGCTTGGTTTGGAGCCCAATTATGTGGATAGTAGGAACAAAATGGCTGAGAAATTTTTGGTTAAATACTTCCCTCCTGTCAAGAATGCTAGAATGAGGAATGATATCACATCTTTCAGGCAACAAGAGGATGAATCCTTATATGAAGCATGGAAGAGATTCAAGGAAGTGCTCAGAAAGTGTCCACATCATGGCATTCCTTTTGCTATCCAACTGGAGACATTTTACAATGGTCTAGTTCCTCAATCTAGGCTGTTGTTAGATGCTTCTGCAGGAGGTGCTATTTTGAATCATTCCTATAATGAAGCCTATGATCTGGTCGAAACAATTGCTGCCAACAATTATCAATGGCCCACTTCCAAAGTTAGGGCTGCCAAGAAAGTTGTTGGAATTCATGAAGTGTCTGAGATGACTGATCTGTCTGCACAAGTAGCTTCCCTTACCAATATGCTGAAGACTTTATGTACTGCTCCTGCAGCACCTGCTGCTACTATTGCTGCTGCTTCCGCATCTGCAGAAACAACATCTGCAGAAAAAGATGATGCACCTAATTGTGTGTATTGCATTGAGGGACATTTGTTTGAAGAATGCCCAGGGAACCCTGTCTTTGTTAATTATATTGGGAACTTCAACAAGAACAATGAACCCTATTACAACACGTACAATCCAGGGTGGACGAGCCATCCAAATTACTCATGGAGAGACAAGGGAGAAACAAATTCAACACCAGCTCAAGCTAAACCTACTACACCACCAGGATTTCCAGCACAACCTACTCTCAAACCCAAATGCTGACAATTCTTTGGCTGAGGCACTCAAAGCATTCATGAATGAAACTAAAGCCCAGTACCAAAGCCAAGTAGCTGCCATCAAGAATTTAGAAAATCAAATTGGTCAAATTGCAACTGCAATTACAGCTAGACCAAGTGGTACTTTGCCAAGCAGTACTGAGCTAGAAAATCCACCTGGTAATGAGCATGTTAAGGCCATTACACTCAGAAGTGGTAAGGAAACTGCTGCCTTGCCCAAAGCTACTGATATAGGTGTTGTTCCAGATGCTGCCAGCACTGGTATAGAGCCTGTTGTTGTGAATTCTAATGCTACAGAAGATGTTGCCACTCCAGCAGTAAATACTCCCCAGAAGTTAATTCCTGAGAGGCCCCCTCCACCTTTTCCTCAAAGGTTAAAGAAGGCTAATCATGATAAACAATTTGGGAAGTTCATGGAGATTCTCAAACAGGCTAATCATGGTCCTACCTGGGTGTAAGCATCAATTTGATGCCCAAATATATTTTTCAAAAGCTTGGTATTGGTGAAGCAAGACCTACCACAGTAACCCTTTCATTGGCCAATAGATCATCTGTTTATCCTGAAGGTAAAATTGAAGATGTTTTAATTAAAGTTGATAAATTTGTATTTCCTGTGGATTTTATAATACTTGATTTTGAGGCTAACAAGGATGTGCCAATCATCCTTGGAAGACCATTTTTGGCTACAGGTAGGACCTTGATTGATGCACACAAAGGGGAGCTGACTATGAGAGTCAATGACCAAGAAGTCACACTCAATGTGCCCAATGCTATGAAGTGCCCAGAAGACAGCACCAGTAATGTAGAGTGCAATTTTGTTTCTGCTGTTGACAACTTAGTGCAGAAACAGTTGCTGCAGCAGCATGATGTGCTGAAATAAGAGCTTGGGCAATTGAAAGATTTGAAAAAAGAGGGGCTGGCCGAACTCAATGTGGATAACCCAGAGGTTCAAAGATGGGCAAAAAGGTATGAATCTTTGGAACTAACTTCTGAAAGCTTCAAAGATAACATACCTTCCATTGTGAAACCACCCAAACTTGAGTTGAAACAACTTCCTCCACACTTGAAGTATGCTTATTTGGGGAGTGAAGACACCCTCCCTGTGATTATTGTTGCTGGACTAAGTGCTACCCAAGAAGAAGACTTTCTTGGTATATTAGGGAAGCATAAGAAGACTATTGGTTGGCAAATGTCTGACATTAAAGGGTTAAGTCCTACTTTGTGCATGCACATAATCTGCTTGGAAGAAAATTCCAAGAATAGCATTGAAGAATAAATGAGGCTGAACCCAATAATGAAGGAAGTTCTTAGGAAAGAGATCATCAAATGGCTGGATGCTGGAATAGTTTATCCTGTTGCTGACAGCACTTGGGTAAGCCCTGTTCAGTGTGTTCCTAAAAGAGGAGGAGTTACTGTGGTTCAGAATGAAAAGAATGAGTTGATTCCTACCAGGATAGTCAATGGTTGGAGAATTTGTATGGACTACAGGAAGCTCAACAAAGCCACCAAGAAGGATCATTTCCCTCTCCCTTTCATTGATCAAATGTTGGATAGACTTGCAGGGAAGGAGTTTTATTGTTTCCTTGATGGTTACTCAGGTTACAACCAGATTGCTATTGCCCCAAAGGATCAAGAGAAGACCACATTCACCTGCCCTTATGGTACCTTTGACTTCAGAAGGATGCCATTTGGGTTATGCAATGCTCCAGCTACTTTTCAAAGGTGTATGATGGCCATCTTCTCTGATATCATTGAAAAATCTATGGAGGTATTCATCGATGACTTTTCTGTCTTTGGAGAGAATTTTCAAGTATGTTTGCTGAATCTTGAAGATATCTTGAGATGATGTGGAGAAACAAATTTGGTCCTCAATTGGGAGAAGTGCCATTTCATGGTACAATAAGGAATTGTCTTGGGGCACAAGATATCAAAGAAGGGCATTGAGGTAGACAAAGAAAAAGTTGAAGTAATTGAAAAATTGCCACCTCCCACATCAGTTAAAGGAATCAGAAGCTTTCTTGGACATCCTGGGTTTTATAGAAGATTCATCAAAGATTTTTCAAAGATCTCTAAGCCTTTGTGTATGCTGCTGCAGCATGACACTGCTTTTGATTTTGATGAAAAGTGCTTGGCAGCATTTAACACACTCAAGAAAGCACTGGTGACAGCACCAGTTATTGTAGCACCAGATTGGAGCAAGCCTTTTGAACTAATGTGTGATGCTGGTGACTATGCTATAGGAGCTGCACTTGATCCAAGAGTAATTTATGTGAATAAATGTGGCAATTGTACATAGTTAGATACAAGTGTATTTAGTGGTAAAAATTATAGTTTGGGCACGCAAGTGCCATTTTGTGGGATTTAACGTGTGTGCTAGTGTGCAGGATTTTTAGTTGAATTAGTGTTGTGGTCAGTGCTATGGTAGCATCGTGGCAGACAACTGGTGAAAGGAACAAAATTAAAGGCGTCTTAGGTGGTATAAGCAAGAAAGAAGTGTTTTGTCCTTAGTGGAAAAGGCATCTTGGAATCTGCGCATTTAGTGGGCTGCTAAAAGACAAAATGTCCTTGTCATTAAGGTTGGCAGCACTTGGCAGCCTTGCACGAAAAGAAAGGCCCAATAGTACTTGGAGAGAGAAAGGGGGTATAAATAGGTACTTTACCCTAAAAGTGCAGAGAAGTCAGCCTCCACTGTTCCCTAGGCCAGAGAGTACAATTACACCTTCCATTCCACTATTCCATTGTCTTCCCCAACCATCTTTCCACCATTTTCAGTGCTGAAACTCCATTGTTGAAGCTGGAAACTCAGAATCACCAGCACAGATCTTCATTTTCGCAGCACAAGCTCTAGAGCAGATATACAGCATCTGAAGCTTGCTCTGAGCTTCATTTTGTTTGTATAACCCTGCATTCTTCTGTATACTCTATTTGCAGTGCTGTTACTGTTTTGATGGCTTCATTTGTGGTAGTTTGGTTCTATTTTGTCATATCTAAGCTCATTATGAGCTAGATCTCTTTATAGTCAAGACTGTGGCGATGTAATTAGGATCTATTGATGTTTAATGTCATTAATGTTTGACGCTTCATTAATTTGCGTGAGTAAATGCTATACATCCTTTTTAAACTTGATCAATTTAATTTGGATAACGTGCTTCTATTTTTGGAAAGAAATTTAAGTGATGATTTCGCAAATTAGTAATAAGAATATTACCCTTTCCTAGTGAAGAATAGGAATATGAAGCTAGGGCTATGGTGTGAACTGAAACATGCTTTTCAACCTACGAAATGAACCTCATGGGAGCTTAGGAATAAGGAAACCTTGACAACATTTCGTTTCACATAGGTAGGAATATCTCTATTCATTCTGCACACTGAGTGCTGTCGTAGCATTAGTCACAGTATTGCATCAATAGTGATTAATTACAAATCCTTGTCTTGGCTATACCCATCTCTCTGATTTTACTCTCGTATTTTACTGTTTTACTGTCGTCAACCATTTACTTTAACCTTTGCACAACAATGGATTTTTACCACGCTTTTATTTTTACTTTTTACTCATTAATTCAAGTGCTATCAAGTAGAGTTAGTTATTAAACATTAATCCTCATGGGAACGATCTTTCTTATCACTTTATTACTTATTTGACCGTGTATACTTGAACACGTTTTTGCACAACGTAGTTATATCTCCCCTTATGAAACTGATAACTCAAAAAAATGTGTGTTATTTACATCCGATCAAATGGGAATTATCTTGATCCATAAGTAAATTATGCTCTAAAATTTAGTAGATATCTTCATATTAGACACTAATGAACTCATAGATGTGAATTATAATTTGGGCACGCAAGTGCCAATTTTGTGGAGTTTAATCTGTGTGCTCAGTGTGCAGGATATTCTTAAGTAACTCAGTGCTATGGCGGGTGCCGCGACAGCATCGCTGCGAGTAATTGGATAGGAGCGTGACTAGGCGAAGCGCCTCACTAAGCGCAGCAGAAAAGGAAACTTTATCTTCTAGCAAGCAAGGCGCCACCGTAAGCAAGAAGCCAGCGTGAATTCTAGGGTTTGTTACAACAAACCGGGCGCAAAGGCCCAAGAGGGAGTGCACCGTGCTACCAAGGCCCATGTATATAGGCAGCAACCCTAGTGCAAAAAAAAGGACGTGATTGCTTCGAGAGAGAAAAGAGAAGAAATTCAGAGAATACGAGATACCTTCCTCACCACCCAATCACCCTACCCTCCATTCACTCCCACACTCCAATACAAGATCACCGTTAGCCGGTGCTACCAGGACCACGAGAGCACCGCTGATTAGTAGTTGTGAACGCCTTCATGCTCGTTGGTGCAACTCAGTCTCTAAGTGTTTTTACTATGTTGATGGATCTGTTTACGGTAACTTTGTGTTGTTTTATCATGTCCGAGCTCATCATGAGCTAAATCCTTTTATAGTCAAGACGATGGTGATATAAACATGATCTTTTAGATTGTTTTAACGTGATTGATATGTGGTACTTCATTAGCTTGTGTGTTTCTATTGTTATAAACTCTTTTCAAACTTGATCACCTTGATTAGGGTAACATGTTTTAATACCTAAAAGGAATTAACTCACCGATTTCACAAGTTAATATAGTTTGAAGGATAATAGGAATATTATCCTTTCCTAGCGAAGGATAGGAATATGAAGTTAGGGCTGTAGTGTGAAAGGAAGCAAGCTTTTCAACCTACGTAATGAACCTCAATGGGAGCTTAGGAATAAGGAAACCTTGAAAACATTACGTTACACAGTGATAGGAATATCCACTTTCATTCTGCACACTGAATGCTACCACAGCATCAATCACAGCACTGCATCTATGAGTGATTGAGTATTGACCCTAGTCTTGGCTATTACCATCCCTCGTATTTTTACTCATCTGTATCTTGTCACTCTCACTTTTATTACGTTACTTATTGCACAACACTTCCACTTATTCATTTGGTTACGTTTACTCATTGAATCAAACACTATTCCATAGACTTAGCAATTGAACCTTAATCCTCGTGGGAACGATCTTACTTACTACTTTATTACTTGTTTGACTGTGTATACTTGCACACGTTTTTGCACAACAGAAATCTTTAGATTTAGTAACAAATCCTATGTTATCAGGCACTCAGTTTGTAAGTCGAAAAAGGGGAAAGTTCGGTTTATCAAAGTGCCAAATGTTTTTGTTAGTGTATGGGTAGGACAAGTTTTCGGGTTTGATTGATTACGACAGTTGTAATGATTTTGTCTGTATTGTGTTTGGAATTCGGAAAGATGGAGGACCAAAGGAATGTTCAAAATAGCTAGAATTCGTTTTCCGAATCAATACAGGATGAACTACTCGTGCGCCCATTTGATTCCTTTAAGGAATACTTCTATTTTCTCGTTTCTTTGATGCTACAACTATCCCAATACCGTATGTACTCCAAACGTAAATGGTTACACCTAAATTAGTCAACGATCCATTATGATAAGATGAAGTCTATAGGCTTCTAGTGAGCCCTACTTTTCTAGGGAAGCCATTATGCCTCACCAGTGAGATCCCTATTGTCTAGAGATTCTCGTACCTTAGTGTATGAGTAGTTGAGGCCCTAAGAGGGCTATTGGTCTGAAAGGATAAGTGATAGATTTTTAGAAAAGTTCTATCAAGGAGGATAGCCGTTCTTATAGGATTTCATCTGGCTAGAAGTTTCCCCATAGGTCCTTGCACTAGTTTTATAATTGAGGATTCTATGGTTATTGAGTTTAAGACTCAACTCAAGAGGTATGAGATTCACCCACACTAGTATTTTGGGTTAGTTGATAGAGTCGACTCCGATAGGTCACGGAAAAGTTGTTTTATGCTCAAAGATTTCAAGTAAGGTTTTATAAAAATCCTATCATTATGTGAGTCATTGAGAACAGTGATTGTTCCTGAGTCTAACTCAAAGTACTAGATGCATCTCCAAGAGGATTGATAGGTAATGTCCCAAATTTTCTATCCGTTGCGAAGGAAATTTGGAACGAAAATTGTTAGTGCATCGACTAATAAGGAAAATCAGAGGTTTTAAGCATTGAATTGGGCAATAGTCCATAAGCCATGATGCCTACACAAGTCTCCACTATGGTTGCGAGATTTTAGTTTGTTAACCTCTTGTTGTGAAGGTCAACAATTAGATTGTATTTATGTGACTCCCGTTCATGTTTGACAAGTCAAACATGAATACTGCCATGAAAGAGTGTTGTGACTGCTGACTGTGTTTTATGTTATGAATAGCCATCAAGGGATAAATTGATTGAACTACTTGCAATTGACTGAAATAGATGTACATTTAAATTTTGAGCATGTTGATGGTGGCATAGAATACATTGATTTTTGAAATAATGACACGAGGTTTGTTTTTATGAAATTTCATTGTGTCTTTGGATGATTGGGTTGTGACTGAAATTTTTGAAGTGAAGATTGGCGTGCTGAATTGTAGCCTTAAAAACCATTTTGTGAAAATTCGCATGCTAATGTTGCTTTTAGAAATTTATATTACTATTAATGATGTGCTGAAATGATCAACTCATAGTGAGTTCCTCACATTGTTTGAATGTTGTTCGCATTGCATGTTGAAATTGAGAATGTATTCAGAGCTTGTATCACTTGCATGTGGTTGTTTGGTGATTTGAGTTTCTGAAATGATAGCTCAACTCCTGTTACTTTAAAAAAAATTCATGTTCAATGCTTGTGTTGTTGAATTTTGGTTAACTTTGATGATTTACATGTGTTGTGATAAGAGAAAGAGATTGTTTTAACAGGTTATGGTTTAAGGTATAGCTTAGGATAAGTGTGGGAACAAACAGAATGTACATTTTCGAAGAAAAATTGGTTTTTCATGAACTGAACCAGGAGCCCGGACTGTGCGCCTGAGAGGCACGGACCGTGCGAGATATTCTGCCACCCCTTTTCAAATTAAGTCCAAATCATTCCGTTTCGACGCCAGTGCTTGCCTAACCCTATCCTTACCCTAAATTGATTTGATCTACGTTTTAGTGCCACGAGAGTGTTTAAATGGTTCACGGCTATGTGTATCGCATAATGAAATGCATAACTCTTATAGTACTTTATGGGTAAAGATAGAGTTTGTGTAGTGAGAACCAATTAGATCATAAGGTTATAAGATAACTTTGCATGAAGTAGACGTGAACCTTATTTTCGAACTTGTACTTTCTATTAAGTGTCTCATATTACATGTTTTGATTAAGGTTAATCAAAGTTGGGGTGTGAACCAAACTTTTTGGAATAATAAATCTGGAGGTACCCCTCTGACACAAATTGAAAGGGTTATTTTACTACAAATTTAAAGTTTTAGGTTGAATAAAGGGGTGCGAGATATTCTGCCACCCCTGAGAGGCACGGACCGTGCGCCTAAGCCTTTGTAGGCATATAATAAGTTTCTCACTTTGTTTTAATCGCAAGAGCGTGTGGATTGTAGCATTAGACTGTTCTAGGGTAGTAATGGCACGTACCTAAAGTTTGATACAAGTCACATGTCATGTGCAAGCTTAGAAAGAAATTTTAGTACTCATCTCTTTACTTAAGGATTGTTTGAATTTTGTACCAAAGGAAAAAAAAACGGGTTTCAAGTTAATAAGACTATTTTCCTTTAGTTAAGATCCTTCTGAAAATGTCTATTCTCGGTTAGCAAATCGGTAAGACTTGACAATTTTTTTTCAAGTTGTGGTGTATTGTAACATCCCCAAAATAATTGTTTCAATTATTTTAGTTGACTGTCTTAATTATATTGGTTAGTGAATAATTTTGATTGTAAGTGGGTTAATTGTTGTTAAGTGAGTCAATAATTTATGGTCAAAGTTACCTATATGTGACATTGTGTGTATTTGTGTTGGTTGCTAAATCAAATATTGATTGGTGTGGGGCTTATTGGTAAATGGAGGATAGAGTAAGGGTACATTAGGCTTTTTACCACACAAAATATCTCATCCACAATTTTGGGTAAAAAGGAGAAAAAGAGAAAAAGCGAGAAAAGAGAGGAGAGGGTTCGAGAGAAGAGAAAAAAAAAAGAAAGAAAGTGAAGAAGAGAGGAAGAGAAAGTCGAAGGTGAGAAGAGGAGAGGGAGGGAACATATCTCATTGCAGGTTGTTCTTTCTTTCACTATTGCATTCCTTGTTTCATTCCCTACAAATTGATACCAAGAACATCACTAAAGCTTCACTTGCCATTTTTGACCCATCATCCAAAATGGGTAGTATTTGGGTCATTCATCTCCATTTCTGAATTTTGAAGTATTGGGAGAGCAAATAGGAGTAATACTTGCTGTTTGGGGTTACTTAGAAGCTTCAAGGAGGTTGGCTTAGGGTTTGGAACTGACCTTAACAAGTTTGGAGCTGTGGGTAGCAAGTGGAACAACAGAAATTTGGTTTTTGAGGCCATTTTGTGTTGCGTTCGTGTTTTAGCTTCAAATTCCAACTCCCTTCGTGTTTGAGGTGAGTTCTTCGCTTTTAGTCATATACTCACTCTGAATGTATGTGTTTTGAAGTTAATATGTTGTTGATATTTATGGTTGTTGAAGTTGTGATGATCGGTGATGCTAATTGACGCCATTGTTGAGTTGGAAATGTTGTTTGAAACTTTCTAGACATAGGTTCGGTTCCTGTGAGATCCTTCTCGATAGTCATGGTTCTAGAATATGTTTCCTTTCCTAAGAAACACATTTTCCAATGCTATGAAACCAAACTAGTAAACTATCATTGCCCTTGTAATTTTGACAAGTAGGACCACCCAGTGTTTATTAGACTAGTTACCTTATCAAAAACTCTAAGTTGGGTTCCTATCAAAAAGGGGCTAGTAATTCATGTCAATGGAAGTAACCATATCACGAATCTCCGATTAGAAGCATGTCAGCTTTCCTCTATGAGAAATTTTCGCTAGCCTTCCAACTTGTTTTATCCATAACTTTTGATCAGAAATTCCGATTTATGTGTTTCGGGATGCGTTGGAAAGCTAACGAAATTGTCTACACATACTAATGGATTTTGGACTAGATAGATTGAGTCACCTAGGGACTTAGACAATTGACTGTCATAACCTTTTAGTATCTTGTGTGAGACATTGAGCCTGGATCCCCCTCAATGTTTCATGCGACGTACTGAGAATAATGACAATTGGTTGCCTCGGTCCCAAAAATGTCCGAACCAAACCAGACCAATAGAAAAACGCAAACCGAACCAAACCAAACCGAAAACGGCAAAAAAATGCTTTTTATTGGTTCTATTCGGTTTTTTTCACTACACTGCGCGGTTCGTGGTTTTGGTTACAAAAACCGAACCAAATCAAACCAAATCGCAAATCTATATGACATAAATGATTTTCAATCTGCTTATTGATGAAAACCTAGGGAAGGCCACAATACTGTCGTTTCGTTCCCTGAAAACCCTCATGCTCGTTTCCTCACTGCGAACCATCCGCGCCGTCGTGTTCTCACAGTGAGCTCGTCGTTGCAGCTTTCACCGGCGTGTGCTCGCCGTGTTCTCACTCCTCGGCTACTACTCCTAAACGACGTCGTTTCGGAGGTTTGATTTTTAATCCTTTTTCCAAACTTACATAGAACCCATGCGTGAAATCAAGCAAGACAACACTCCGCGTCTCCGCCACTACTCCTACGACTCCGACCATCTGCAACTGAGCTGTTGTCGTTGCCATTTTAGCACAGCGGCACTGCCTCTAAACACCTTCTTCTCTTCTCTTCCTCTTGTGCTGTATTGTGCCTTTCAGCGGTATTGTGCCATTCACCCTATACTGCTCATATAGTATTTTGATTGATGTCAAATGGTGTGGTTTAACTAGCTAGCTTGTTGCCATATTTTCCTTGCACTGATCATGCGTTTTATTGAGGTCAAACAGCGGTATATTAAATATGTAATCCTTGTTACTTAGCAAAAAAAAAACAGTGGTATAGGTTACCTAGTGAAAGGGTGAAGGGTTTGTTGAAATTACCTAGTGAAATGCTTATTAATTGAATGTTGTTCTAGGTTAAGGGATTCTTGTGATGTATTTTTAAACTTGAGAAATTGAGGATTGATGTTGAATTTGGGGCTGATTTGTTGTTGATTTTACTCCATGAAACTAGTAATTCTATACATGATTTCCTCAATGTTGTTGGCAATAAAAGGCATGCCTAAATCGAATATGCCTAAATCTTCTTAATACATGATTTGGAGCTTGTTAATAAATGACTTGGTTTTGGAATTGATAATCTTCTTTAATTGTATATGTTTGGTGAATGAAACTAGCAAAGTAAAATCGAATATGCCTAAATCGAATATGCGAATTATTTGTTAAGTTTTGCGAGTCCGTTTTGCCGGAGCTTCGCGTTCGTTGTTCGAGTTCGTCCTGATTGGAGAGTTTGTTCTAGTTCGAGTTCGTTCTGGTTCGATCGAGTTCACATCTGGTTCGCGTTCGTTCGAGTTCATTGTTGCTTCCATTTGTTCATCAGGTACTTTTGTTGTTCTCTTGTATTTGTTATTTTTGGACGTATTTGGAATAAAACTGCTATTGTGGGGGTGTTACTAATAATGTTCAATCTGCTTTGAATTTGCTTGAATTTTCGTACTGCTAATGTTGCTAGGGATAACGGTTTAATTGATGAGGTTGTTCCTAATTTAGTGTCAACTGAGGATGCTTTATCTTTGATAACTATTCCTGCTTTGTTGAGTAGTTTGAGCATGATGTTCATACTCATATTAATTAGTAAGGGTCTAGAAATAGATAATATAATTTGTTTGTCATGGAAAATTATTAAGGATTTGTATTGCTGATTGGTTTTCTTTATGAACCCATTTAGTGTAGATCAAATTAATTGACAAGGATTGTGTGTGATATGCTTGCTCGAAAGGCTAAATGGTTGTGCTTTGTGCTGACATATTCCCTAATATTCTAAGCTCTTTCTTGATGTGGGAAGGTGGATGGTCCCCTCTTTGGGTAGGCTTGTAATAGTGGTTCAATTCCTAACACTATGTTGAAGCTAAGCGAATTAGGTAGGCTTGTTCTTCGTGAGTAAAAATTGACTTTGATTTTCTTTTGAGCTCAAAGTGAATTTATATGCCATGAATTAGTACTATCAATTAATGTAGGTTGTTTTGAACAATTGGGATTGATAATATAACAAAGTGCTTATATGTTGATATATGTAATTTGTTGTTAGCTAGTTTGTTTATATATGTTGAAACGTATATATATTGGATATTGGTGTACATGTCCAGGGAAATGGATTTGAAATGTAAAAGGGAGAATAAACAAAAACAAAAAAAATAGCAAAAGGTAGCGTTTTATAGGAAAAGCGATACTCATTTCAATTAAAATTTAAGAGCATCAGTAGCGCTTAAAAGCGCTACTCATTCCCTTAGCGCCTTTTGGAAATTGGTAGCATTTTTAAGTAACCGCGCTACCCATGCTTTTAGCGCCTTTTGGGAATGGGTAGCGTTTTTTAGTGAAAGCGCTACCTATGCTCTTAGCGCCTTTTGGGAATGAGTAGCGCTTTTACTAAAAAGCGTTACCCATTCCTAAGAGGCGCTAAGGGAATTAGTAGTGTTTTTACTGAAAGCGCTACTCATTCCTATAAATGGGTATTGGGGGAGTGGAATTAGTAGTGTTTAATGTATTGGCAAATTCTGTTATGACTTTAGATAAGATTTGACAGATTTTTAATTGAAATTGACAGATTTTCAATTGTATTTGACTACTTAATTTGGTAGATCTTTATTGAATTTGACGGTAGTAAATTTTAAAGAAACGGAAGATTTTTAAATTATGTTTTGTCTCGTAAGAAACCGAACCAACCGAAGCATTTCAAACCGTATTTGTTTGGCTTGGTTTGGTTCGGTTATTTTAAGAAGTTAACCGAACCAAACCAAACCGCATATAATTTTACCTTTCAGTTCGGTTCACTTTTTGTCTCAAAACCGAACCAAACCGTATCACGAACACCCCCGGTCTTAGGTTAGTTGTCTTGTCGCCCCTTGGTCTTTACGTCTTTCTCTCTCCCTCCATTTCCGGGTGGTATTCCTCTTTTATCACAAGATATATTGTTTTGATTACTTTCTTCCTAAGGTACTAGTTTACTGGCCTTCGGGAGTAGAAAGAAGAAAAAAACCTCCTCTCAATTTCCCACATTTTTAATAATATAATAAATAAAAATGTTGAAACTCAACCACTTGAATTAATCCAAAAGGATTGAAATGCTATGAAACTCATAATATGATATTAATATTACGAAACTGAAACATATGTAACGGGTCAGCAATGCATGGGCAAGTACCATCATTAAATGGGTTATCTACACGCCTTGTACTTAATTAAGCATATACTTAACCATATGGAACTCATGACATAACATAATAATAAAATCACCGTCATAATAAAAAATTAATACTTGACCCCAAATAATAATCAGTATTCAAGTAATCAAATTGAATTAGACTATTTTGTCAAAAAGAAAAATTGAATTAGACTATATTTTAATTAATTAGTTGCTAAAATTGTCCAAAACACGAAGCTTGAATTAGAATTTAAGCTGAAGCCGCAGTTTCCAAAAGTATAAGCAAAACAAAATCAAACAAACACTCCTATGTACCCATTCCATTTTGCGTAGAAGCAACTAACTCCCCTCCTACCCGTTTCTATAAAATAACACAACAAACTCCCAATAAACACTCACAAAATTTAAGAATAAAGCACAACAAAGTAACAAACACTCACATAAGTGTCTTATAAAGAAACCATGGGTGAAAGTTCCTCAAACTCAACCTCAAAAATTGGCATGGCAGGAAAAACATTCTTAGGAGTAGGAAACCTCGTGAAACTCCTCCCAACCGGCACCGTTTTCTTGTTCCAGTTCCTAAGTCCCGTTGTAACCAACAGTGGACGTTGCAAAACAATCAACGAGTATCTAAGCGGCATTCTCCTCGTCATTTGTGGTTTCAACTGCGTCTTTGCTTCCTTCACTGATAGTTACACCGGAAGCGATGGCCAGACACACTATGCGATCGTAACTGCGAAGGGTCTCTGGCCTACTCCGGCATCGGATTCAGTTAACTTATCGGCATACAAACTCCGTTTCGCGGACTTTGTACATGCTTTCTTGTCGTTGATTGTGTTCGCCGTGTTGGGACTTCTTGATTCTAACATTGTGAAATGCTTCTACCCGGAATTTGAGTCATCTGAGAAGATTCTCATGCAGGTTTTGCCTCCGATTATTGGTGCAGTTTCTAGTGCGGTGTTCATGATTTTTCCTAGTAATCGTCATGGAATTGGGTACCCTACCAGCTCTGATACTAATGACACCTCCCAAAAATCTACATAGCCCTCCCCTGTGTTTGATTTGTATCACACCCATTTGATGTGTTTTAATTGGTTGTGCTTGATTTTTCAATTTTATTGTAATCTTTGTATGTATTGTTTTTTTTTTGAATTAATCTCTGTGTGTATTGTTAATATTAAACATGAAGGTGTTAGTCCAAAACAAAGACACAAGGAGTTTAGTCAGATTAAATGAGTCACTGAGTATACATTAAAACATGTATCAATTTGTTTTTATTTATTGAAAACAAGTTTGTATATTAAAAATAAAAATATGCTTGTAGATATTAAATCCATTGTTTAGAGAACTTTTTTCAGAACCAACACTATTGGCCCCGTGGCTTAATCTACCATGGGACACGGAGGCTGACCTAGTGCTCCCGAGTTCGATTCCCGCAATGGACAAACTTGGTGTTGGTCAGTGCAAAATTTGATCCTAAGCACAGATTAATCTTTCATTAAAAGCATTGAGACACTCCATCGGTGGAGCATGAGTGACCATCATATATGACTAAACCACCGTCCACCGATATTCTCAAATCCTAGACTAGCCAAACCATTAGCTACCCTGTTTGCTTCTCGAAAAACATGAGCAATAGCCACGGTCCAATTTAGGTCTAGGAGATAGCTAATGTGCACAACCAAACTCACCCCTTCAGTACAATTGGAGGTGTTACTTTACAATTACTTGGAAATCTAAATTCAATCCCACCCTAATTCTACTACATATGCCCCGGCTACCAAACAAGTGAAACTATACCAAGCTAGTTACCATGTTCTTTCCTCAAAAGTCAAAACTCTCCTCCCAAAAACACCAACCCATGGGCAGTGGCGGACCTACCTTGTAGTGAGTGGGTTCAGTTGAACCCCCTGAAAAAAAATTGCACTTACCACCCTATATAAATAGCCTAAATTCCCTGAAATTTTAATTTTGAACCCCCTGAAAATTTTAAATTGCACTAGTAGACCAAGTTTTGCACCCATTTGACACTGGCCTTAAAAAATTTGACACCCCTGACCCCGAGGTCCTGGGTCCGCCACTCCCCATGGGCCATGACATGAGTACTTTGCTTATCTGCAGAAAAAATAAACACATTAGAAATACTATGCAGGTATATTTTTTTTGAAAGTTACTTTGCACATAATTAAACCTGCAAGGTGCGGTGCATTCGCACAACTAGATTATGACATTTCTTTGTCGGGACATAGAGCTTCACACCAATCAGGTCCGGCAAAAAAAGTAGTATTAAATGGTGATACTTGCCCTTGCAAAAGGTCGCGTTTTTTTACCCTCACCAATAGACATTATACCCCCACCAATTTTTTTATTCTTAATTTACCTCTTATGTAAATTTTTAAACGGATTAATCTAAATAAAAGATAAATTCGTTTTTTAAAAAATGCGCAACGGACTTATGTTTTTAATAGATAAATCTGTAGTTGAAAAATGCACTACAGATTTATCTACTAAAAGCATAAATTGTTGACTCTCTGTCATATGATGTAAGTTGTCCAATTTTAGGACCAATTGTGCGGGGTTTTGATTGTATTATAGTCAGTATGTGGGGATTTAGCTTAGTAATAGAAATTTGTAGTAGGAAGTCCTTTTGTAAGCCATTCCTGCATTGTTGGAGTTATTTTGTACTTGAAGACCTCCAGTTGTGTGTTATCATTCGGCGAACTAGACACTTGCCCGGAGATGCAGCACAATTGGGAAGACTCAAGTTTCTGTTCAATATCGCGTCGCGACCAGGAGGGTTTGCGTCGCGATGGAAGCCTGATGCAGGAGCAACCTACAATTCTGTCGAATATCGTGTCGCGACGCGATGGCTTGCTGAAATTAGGGTTTTAATTCAGTTTTTGCGTTTTTCAAATGGAGCAGAGGAAAGTCAGATTCTGGGAGCTTTTCACCACTTGGGAACGAGGGTTGAAGGTTCCTATGTCTATCTTTACTTGTATTGCTTTCTCTACTCTAGTTATGTCTCTATTCACCATGTGTAACTAATTCTCTAAGATTAGGGAGAGATGATTCTCCCCGAACCTATGTTATGGATACTTTGTTATGGTTAATACAATTAGTTGTTTGAATTGTCATAAGTCTATGCCTCTGATCGTAATGCTTTATAGTTACATATGATAATTATAATGATTTAGGTTATGCGATCGCATAGGGATATGGGTTGCATGCTGGATATGGGGTATTAGATCATGTATTTGTGATCACCATAGGAATATGGGGTTGGATGCATGAATTCTTTATTTCTTAATTTTATTGCTTTACCGGTTGGCATGATTCACCTAAGGAATTAGGGTAACTCAATTAGGTAAAAGGGGTTCTGAGGTAAGGAATTGTCCTTAACCTACTATAGTGAATTGAATCTGGTAGTTCAAACAATTAATCTGTAATTAGCTGAAGGTTCATAACATAGGTGAAGGGAGAGGATTCGATCCCTAATCGCTTTTTCTCGTCAATTCAACAATAGTTTTTACTTTCGCGTTACACAATTACAACTCAAATCAACTTTCACAACCTAGAATTAATTAACTTTGCTATTGTTACAACACGCAATCCCTGTGGAATCGACCGGTACTTACCGTAATTTTACTACTTGCAACGCTTTCAGTGCATTTGCTGAATTGTTAACATAAATCCGTAGTTTAAACTTTTGCATATGGGCCAGTAAATCCGTTTGTTGCCGACTATGTTATTTAGTCAAATCCGTTTGTTTCCCAACTATTCTATGAAAAAACAAAGTGAGAGATTCAAATTTTTTGCAACTATGTAGTTAAATCCGTTTGTTTCCCAACGATTTAGTTAAATCCGTTTAGGTGTAACTTTGCAAAACGGAAGTAAGTGATAAATCTGCATGGCTAGTTTCCAAAAAAAAATTTAAACTACAAATTTATGTTTTTAGTAGATAAATCCGTAGTTGAAAAATGCACTGCAGATTTATCTACTAAAAACATAAATCCGTAGTGCATTTTTTTAACTACGGATTTATATTTTTAGTAGATAAATTCGTAGTGCATTTTTCAACTACGGATTTATCTACTAAAAATGTAAATCCATGGTGCGTTTTTTCAACCACGGATTTATCTCTTATTTAGATAAATCCGGATTTATCTCTTATTTAGATAAATCCGTTTAACAATTTTCATAGAGGTAAAATAGGAATAAAAAAATGGTGGGGGTATAGTGCCTATTGGTGGGGTACAGAAAACTTAACCCTATTGCAAAATGTACTTATAGTTTGACTTTTACACACATCCCTTTTTTGGGTCAAACACTTGTCCTTGTCCTTTATTTTTGTTGGGCTCATATTTTTCATACCACCACACCTAGACACTTGTCCTTACCCATTAGCAAAAATGCAAACGGATTTATCATTTTAATAGATAAATCCGGTTTACACTTTTAAAATTGAATTTATCTATTAAAATAATAAATCTGTTTTGCTTAGATAAATTTTTTAAGAAATTATACTTATTTTGTCTTAAAAATAAAATAGATATGGATAATGATGATCTTTTTGTTCTGTTTAGTGTGTAGATATTCGTTACATGTGATGATGTTGTACACCGATTAGATAATCTAGGAAAAAAACTAGTTTTCGGGCAATCTACTCCGATTGTCCCGAAACCACATCCAGAAAATTAAGAAAAAATAAGGGCACATACTCCACTAAAAGGGAGTTCTTACAAGACTTTGGGGCTCAAAATCTCAAATTCAGCCATTTACCATTTGTTATTAATTTTTTCAATTTTTCATAATCTCCAAAAAAATATAAAAAAATTTGCATAACCTTCTTTTGATTTTATTAGATTTTTAGTGGTCTTTTTACCATTTTTAGATTAATTTTGATTCTTTAACGGATTTTTAGTGGTGTTTTATAATATTTTTTTAATTTTGGCTTAAATATATGTTCAACCCCTACAAATATAGCCAAAATCCAGTTAACCCCTGTAAAAAAAAATTTAAAATGAACCTTGTAAATATTAAATGTTTGCGGTTAAGCCCGTCGGTCAATTTTTCATCAAAAAAAGTTGAACATATAATATTTATAAGGGTCATATTAAAATTTTTAATATTTACAGAGGCTTAAATGGATTATGCTCATATTTACAGGGTCTGAACATTTTAAAATTTTTAATATTTACAGGGGCTTAAATGGATTATGACCATATTTGCAGGGGCTGAACATATATTTTTACCCTCTGCAAATATGGAAAATTGACCGAGGGGCTTAACCGCAAACATTTAATATTTGTAAGGGTCATTTTAATTTATTTTTTTACAGGGGCTTAAATGGATTTTGGCCATATTTGCAGGGGCTTAACATATATTTAAGCCTTTAATTTTTAGTTGCATCTTTTAATTTTTAAAAAATACAAAACGAATTTATTATTTTAATAGATAATCCGGTTTTAAATTATGCAAACCGGATTTATATGTTAAAATGATAAATCTGTTTTGTATTAAAATATTGAGAAACGAATTGATCATTTTAATAAATAAATCTAGTTTGCATATTTTAAAGTTGGATTTATCTATTAAGATGAGAAATTTCCGCTTTGCATTTTTGCTAAGGGATAAAATGGAAAGTGTGGGGATACAAATTAAAAATATGAGAACAATCCACTTCAGACATCAAAAACTGTGATAAAACACCATTTAGCATCGGGTTTTAAAACACCCGATGTTGAAAGTGATATTTAGCATTGGTAAATGTCTCGCTTTTAACATCGGCAAATAACTGCTAAACGTCCAAAATAATCAATACTAAATATCTTTTCTACACTAGTGCACTATGGGTTAGTCTGAATGGATTGGATTGACCGAAATTGCCAACTCTAGTTGGACTTGTTGCATAGTGCATGAGCTTGCTATATATCTCTCTTTCTAAACGGGGTGATCCTGTTAGTTTTAGTTGCGCCGTATGATCGAGATACTATGTAAATTAGCTTATAAAAAACTACAATAATAAATTTTTTTGACACAATTACAATAATAATTATTAAGTTAATTAGAAATCGAAGACCTCCACCCACACATAAAGTAACCAAAAAAAACATACAAACAAACACATCCATCCCTCCGTCTCAGAAGAGAAACAAACACAACCATCCCTCCACCCACACATAAAGAAACAAAAATCTTGAGAGTAGAACCATTGAGATTACCATTGAATGTCTCCGGATTATTTATGAACATGAATACTACTTACTACTAGTAGTATTGTTCGTTTGGTGGCCATCATCATCGATCATCATCACCAACATCTCAACCTTTGGATTGAAGAACATTCATGTTAATATTTGAGGTAGTAATGCTAGTTTAGTAAATAGTTGGATAGTAGAGAAGGCTTTAGTTGATAGTTGGAAGATGATAGTAGTTAATTAGTAGTGTGATGTTTGAAGCAAATGAATAGTTGTATTGCTCTCAAATTGGTGACAAATGACTTGATTACAAATGCACCCAAGCTTGCCTATTTATAGGTGCTTGAGGATGGTTCTAGAAGGTTCTACATTATTAGGCATGTTACTTACATTCTAGAATATTCTACATTATTTAGGTATCTACATCACATTCTAGATAATTCTATAGCAAATGACTTCTACAAATAATCAATCATACTAGATGTTTCTAGACTATAGGATCTTCAAGACCTTAGTGTGGAAGAGTCTAGAAAATTGCATCAACTTCAACACTCCTCCTTGATGCGATTTTCGGAAACTTCAAGTTTTGTCCTCAATTGATTTAATCTCCTCCTCCATTGCTTTGGCCCATACTTCTTGTTTTGATGCTATTTCATAGTTTTCAGGCTCAAGTATGGCCAAATTGCAAGTTTCATATATATCCGCCAAGGATCTTACTCGCCTCAGAGTAGATTCTGGTGAGAAATCTTGTTGAAGAGAAGACGAAGAAGGCATACCTGGATCTTCTGTTACTTCTTCAATTTCTTCTTGAGGTTGCTGTACTGGAAGGGAAATGTTGCTTCTCTCAATTTTTTCTTTATCCCAATTCCAAGCAGCAGCTTCATCAACTTCGACATCTCGACTAATGATGAGCTTCTTTGTTTGTAAGTTGTAGACTCGATAGCCTTTTGATTGTGTACTGTATCCCAAGAAGATGCCTCGAATCGTTTTGTCTTCTAACTTATGCCTCTTTTGGTCTGGGACATGAATGTAGCAGATTGATCCAAAGACCCTTAAATGTTTGGCAGAAGGTTTTTGCCCACTCTAAGCTTCAACGAGAGTCTTGTCTTGGACTGCTTGAGTTGGACATCTATTGATAATGTAGACTGCAGTATAAACCGCTTCAGCCCAAAAAGTGTTTGGTAGTCCTTTATCCTTTAGCATCGATCTAGCCATCTCCATGACCGTGCGGTTTCTTCTTTCAGATACTCCATTTTGTTGAGGAGAATATGCGACTGTGACTTGTTTTTCAATGCCTTCATCCTCACAGAATTTATCAAACTCATGGGAATTGTACTCTTTGCCGCGATCACTCCTAAGCCTCTTTATGTGTTTGCCACTTTGCTTTTCTACAAGGGCCTTGAACTTCTTGAATATTCCAAAGACTTCTGATTTTTCCTTGATGAAATAGACCCAAGTCATTCTAGAAAAATCATCGATGAAGAGGATGAAATACCTGTTGTTGGTGAGTGATGGTGTCCTCATCGGTCCACAAACGCCAGTGTGGATGAGCTCTAGCACATCTTTAGCTCTCCATGCATTGCTCGTTGAAAATGGTAGTTTGTGTTGTTTTCCAAGAAGACATCCTTCACATGCTCCACTATCTTCTTTTAGGCTTGGTAAATCTCTTACCATATTCTTTTGATATAACAACTTTAAGGCTTTCGAGTTGAGGTGGCCAAATCTTCGATGCCATAGCCATGAATCATCAGCTTGCACCTTCATGGCAATGTTAGTGGTATATTTAAAGTTTATCGGGAAGCTTCTGTTCCTCGTCTCCATCTTTACTTGGGCTATCTCAACCCTTTTACTACTGTTATCATAGATTGTGCATTTATCTCCTTCAAAGTGAAGGACATAGCCTTTCTCCATCATTTGACCGATGCTCAAGAGATTTTCTTTAAGATTGGGAACTAGTAAGACATCTCTAATGAGTCGCGTACCTTTCTTTGTCTCCACCATGACAGTGCCTTTGCCTTTTGATTCCACGGTAGTGCCATTCCCTAGTCGAATCTTTGATTTGACAGAGTCATCAATTTTCTTAAAGATGCTCTCATCTTTAGCCATGTGATTGCTGCAACCGCTATCCAAGTACCAGGTTCCTTTCTTGTCATCGTTGGAATCTTGGGTGGCATAGAAAAGATGTTCTTCGCTGTCATGTTTATTCTGGTCATTCTCACATTCTTCAACGAAATTTGCTTGATGTTTATTTTTGCTATAGCAATTCTTCTCCACGTGCCCAAATTTCTTACAGTGCTGACATTGTGGCTTTCCTCGCCAGCGACAGTCTTTCTCGGCATGATTTGTCCTCTTGCAGATGCCACATGGAGGATACTCATCTTGATTTTTCTTTGAGAAATTTCTAGAATTCTCTCTATTTCTAGAACTTTCTCCACTACTCTTGTTTCCTCCGTATCCTTTATTTTGAGACCGTAATTTAAGCTTAGATTGAAAGGCATTTTCTACAGAGTCATCATCACGCCTACTCAATCTTTGCTCATAAGCTTCAAGAGAGCCCATTAGTTCTGTCACAGATAAGTTTGATAGATTCTTCGTTTGTTCAATCGTCGTCACGATTGGATCATACTTACAGGGAATAGAAACTAGAATTTTCTCAACAATTCTTTTGTTGAGAATATTTTCCCCGTAGGCTCTCATTTTAGAAACAATTTCTTTTATCTTACTATAATAGTCTTGTACGGTCTCAGATTCCTTCATATTTAATAATTCAAACTTACGCCTTAGACTTTGGAGTTTGACGGCACATACCTTGGCGGTTCCTTGAAACTCCTCCTGTAGTGTACTCCATGCATCCTTGGCACTAGAAGCTCCCATTATCCTCGGAAAAATAGAGTCACCCACAGCTTGCTGCAAGTAATATAGCGCCTTTGAATCTTTTTGCCTATTTTCCTTCAACTCTTTCCTTTGAGCTGCAGTAAGAGTTGAAGTATCTGCGGGAGTAGTAAATCCTTCTTCCACAACTTCCCATAGATCTTGGGAGCAAAAAAATGTCTTCATTTTAATGCTCCAAAAATCATAGTTTTCACCGAAAAAAGTAGGGACTTCGATATTAGATGATGATTGGGTGTTGTTAGCCATTGGCTAAGAAAAAATATGGAAGTAGTGTAGAGTGAGGGTAGTGATTTTTAATTGGTAGTTGGATAGTTTATCTACGCCCAGTATATGACCGAACGTAGCTCTGGTACCACTGTTAATATTTGAGGTAGTAATGCTAGTTTAGTAAATAGTTGGATAGTAGAGAAGGCTTTAGTTGATAGTTGGAAGATGATAGTAGTTAATTAGTAGTGTGAGGTTTGGAGCAAATGAATAGTTGTATTGCTCTCAAATTGGTCACAAATGACTTGATTACAAATGCACCCAAGCTTGCCTATTTATAGGTGCTTGAGGATGGTTCTAGAAGGTTCTACATTATTAGGCATGTTACTTACATTCTAGAATATTCTACATTATTTAGGTATCTACATCACATTCTAGATAATTCTATAGCAAATGACTTCTACAAATAATCAATCATACTAGATATTTTTAGACTATAGGATCTTCAAGACCTTAGTGTGGAAGAGTCGAGAAAATTGCATCAACTTCAACAATTCATCACATCTATTTGATACTTTTTAATCGAACAGGGCCTTAAACCATTTAGCATCGTGCACTATAAAGGAGCATTCTGAATATAACCAGCATACCAAACCTTCATAACAACCACACCAGTTTCTGAGTGAATGGGATGAACATAAGTGTGCATGATCTCAAAGGCTTCTCTAACTTCCTGAATTTTTCGAACGGCCAGAAAACCGACTCTAACTCCCCCATATCCATAGACGATTAAAAACTCGTTCGGCAGCATTTTACGCACCATTATACAATTGCATCCTCCTCCTTGTCTGATATCTGAGAGGTTAATCATACCATTTTTGTTTTTGATAAGCTTCATGTCTACCGTTATTCCTTCGCCCTCAAATGTGTAGTCCCTTAGGGAGATTCTATAGACATTTGGGTTGTCCTTTTCCCCAGTCACACTAAGGGTGCATGTTTTTGAATCAGTTGTTGTGTATACAACGCGTTTCCCATTGCCTGTTGGTGTATAACCTGAAATATGGTGGTGTTAATAGCAGAGACAGGCCCAGTATTTCAGTTATACTACTACTGTGCACTTATCCTTTTGGGCCTTCTTGACCCGGTCCACTCTGACTCTACACAGAAGGGTTAGTCACACGTAACCCTAATCACTTTTCTTCTCTGATATTTTTCTTCCTCTCTCTACCCTGCGTTCTCTCTGTTTTTTTTCTCAAAGCTACGAACCCTAACCTTGATTTGTTTTGATTTCTTGCTTTGTTTTCTTCTTCTAACTGAACCTAATATCTGTTCTTCTTATTTGCATGTTTACTTGCTTCAACAAGCCAGCAAACACATGTGTTCAGAAGCGGAGATTCAAGGCACTTGGTGTTCGTATGGGAACCAAGCTTGTGCAAGAGGAAAAAGCTGTTGCTGGGTTACTGGGTTATGAAGACGAAGGCGAAAGAAGATGATTTCGCAAAGAGAGAAGCTATGCTACAGAAAACAATGTAAAGGAAAATAAAACTCTCCATATTTTCATTGATGTATGTGTATATATATATATATATATATACATGATTTCGTTTCAGTAACTGTGATTAGTTTGTTATTAACAAACTAATAACAACCTTTTGTTACTTTACACTGATTGTAGAACAGAAAAAAAAACTACTTAACCCTAATTTTCAAAACAAGGGTTTTTCCCCAGCTAAGTTTTTACAGCAAAAAGTTACTTTTGTTACAAAACTGTTATAGAGAACAGAATTATAAAACCAATATCCCTGCTTAATTCTGATTCTCCTTGAAGTTGACAATCCCCATGTCTCTTCGCAATTTGTTGAATTGTACTCGTTTTACTGCCTTAGTAAAAATATCTGCTTGTTGTTCTTTGGTAGAACAATATTCCAATTGTATTTTCTGCTTGGTTACTTGGTCCCTTAGGAAATGGAACTGAGTCTCTATGTGTTTACTCTTCCCATGAGCAATGCGATTTTTAGCCAAGTTGATTGCTGACTTGTTGTCAAGCAGCAACTTTATAGGTTTGTTTCCCTTTAGAAATAGTTCTTCCAATAGGGATTCAAGCCAATTAGCTTGACATGCAGTTGCAGAGCCTGCAACATATTCTGCCTCACAGCTGGACAAAGCTACTATGCTTTGTTTTTTGGAGCTCCAAAAAATTGGAGCTTCATTAAACTTGAACAAATAACCACTGGTACTCCTTCTGTCTGCCTTATCACCACACCAATTCGAATCTGAATAGCCTATCAGTTCTGCCCCCTTAGCACTTTGTCCTCTAGGAAACAGAATTCCATAGTGTAGTGTACCCTTCACATATCTCAGCACCCTCTTTGCAACAAGCAAATGAGGTTTTAATGGCTTATTCATGTGTCTGCTTACCAAACCTGTAGCATAACAAATATCATGCCTTGTATGGCACAGATACCTTAGTGAGCCAATAGTGCTTCTATACAAAGTAGGATCCACTGCCTCATGCTCCTCTTCAGTCACTTGAATACTGCCTTCAGTAGGTGTAGCTGCTGGGTTGCATTCCAGCATGTTAAACCTCTTTAGAATGTCTGCAGCATACTTAGCTTGGTGTAGGATCAGGCCCTGTTCTGTATAGTGCAGTTCTAGCCCTAGGTCTGTCATTTCGAATTCTGACTGCATTTGCAGTTTGAATTCTGCTATTTCCGCCTTGTTGCTGCCTGTCACCAGTAGGTCATCCACATATAGGCAAACGATTAGTATATCAGCCGCTTGCTTCTGCTTCACATACAAACCATACTCAACAGTGCATCTCTTGAGGCCTAAGTCAGAGAAGAACTAATCTATTCTCTTGTTCCAAGCCCTTGGGGCTTGCTTTAGACCATATAGGGCCTTATGTAACCGGAATACCCTGTCTTCCTTGTCTTTGATTTCAAACCCAGGTAGCTGATCCACAAAAACTGTCTCCTCAAGTGGACCATTGAGGAAGGCAGACTTCACATCTAGATGAGACAAAGTCCACTCCCTGCTTCTTGCAAGGGCAATGACCATTCTTATGGTTTCATGCCTTGCAACTGGTGAGAAAACTTCAAAGAAATCAAATCCCTCTCTTTGTTTAAACCCCTTTGCCACCAATCTGGCCTTGTGCTTCACTACCTTCCTTGCTGGATTTAATTTCAGTTTAAAGACCCATTTAACTGCTATAAACTTCATTCCTTTAGGCAACTCAGTTAATTCCCAAGTCCCATTCTTTTCAATGGACTTGAGCTCCTCTTCCATTGCATCTTTCCAAGCTTTACTACTCAAAGCCTCTTTCACACTAACTGGTTCAGCATCAGCCATCATGGCAAGCTAAATTAGGTCACCATCAATGGTAATTTCATCATCATTGATTACCTCAAAGTCACTAAATCTGCTTGGCAGCTGCCTCTGCCTCTGTGGTTTGGGAGCAGGTGCTGGTTCGGCTGGTTCTTCATCTTCATCACTCTCATTGTTGCTGGTGTCATCATTTGGAGTAGCTGTGGATACCTTGTGTTGCAGGTAACCTGATATTGCAGGATATGTTTTGATGATGAAAAAGACAAAAGTAAGATTGACGGTCAAAGTCAATAAAAGTGACTAAACGTCAAAGTCACAATCCAAGACAATCAAGCCCAAGAATTGAAGATTCAAGTTTAAGGGTAGTTCTTAAATATAAAGGTAGTCCTTAGGGTTTGGGTGTGTCTTAGGAAAAAGTGTAAGCTCTTTCAAAGGTCAGCTCGTATCTCAAAGTCTCACACACTCACACAAGTTCTCAAAATGCATGCATGCATACGTAAACATAAAAAGGTTTTTGAGAAACTATAAAATCGATTCACACTATTTTTATTAAATATCAAAATCGATTTTTAACTCAATATGAAAGCATACAATCGATTCATATTATTTTCACTAAAGTATATAAATCGATTCATAAACTATTTTTTTCAAAGCATAGAAACAATTCATATTGTTTTTATTAAAAGCAAAGAAATCGATTTCCAACTATTTTCCTAAAGATAAGAATCGATTCCTATAATGTTTCAAAGGGAAAGAATCGATTCCTAGTATTTCTCTAAAGCTCAAAATCGATTTTCTAAATCAATGGTTAAGCACATAATCGATTCCTTGCTTCCTTATTTAAATAAGAATCGATTTCAACCTTCTTCTTTAATCTATATAATCGATTCCTAGCTTGCCTGTAAGCCAATAATCGATTGCCATCCATTTTACAAACAAATCAGAATCGATTCCTAGATCAGATCAAGCAAATGAATCGATTCCTAGATCCTTTCCAATTAACAAAGAATCGATTCCTTTAAACTTTTTCAACGTGAGATCTGGATTTTCAAAATCTATAAATAGAGGCTTCACCACCTCCATTCTTTAACCAACCCATTCTCACGATCTATCATTTCTGAAAAACTCTTATATTTTATTTGTGTTCTTCTCGCACCACTGGTCCGTCAAGAGCTGATCCTACGTTAAGAGTTAGTTGGGGTTGTGTCCTTCAAGTTGTAATATCTGCCTACACTAAGAGGTATTTCTGTATTTACATTACTGTTATATTGTTGTTATAATTTGTACTAGAGAGTGGGGTATCTCTCTAGGGGTAGCTGCATGTACTAGGAAGTGGGGTATCTTTCTAGGGCAGTTGTTGTAACAAGGGTGGGGTATCTCTTGTTATTGTTATATTAGATTTGAGGGCTCTCCATAGGTGGGGTATCCTAGGAGGAGAGTACCTGAGTCTGTAAAGGTTTTCCAAGGCACCTGTAAGCCTTGTTGGTTTGGTTAGTGGAAAATCTCACAAGGGTGTGAGGACTGGACGTAGGTCACTAGGAGGTGACCGAACCAGGATAAATCTCTGCGTGCTTTACTGCTTTCCTGCTTTACTGTTATACTGCTTTACTGCTTTATATTCTAATTCCTTCGCTTCCACTTAACCTGCGCGAAAATTGATCTAAGTCATTGAAAAGGGGAAAAACGTTTTCGAAAGATCTGAAAAGTTTTAAATCTCAATTCACCCCCCCTCTTGAGACTGAAGCCACTTGGTAACAAGTGGTATCAAAGCTAGACTCTTGTATAAAGAGCTTAGCCGCTTCAAGAGAAATGGCTTCAGGTTGGTATACGCAAGAGGGTGCATCTCTTTTCCGTCCTCCGGGATTCAACGGAGAAGACTATGCATATTGGAAAGAAAGAATGAGAATTTTTATTGAAGGGGTAGACTTAGATGTTTGGGATGCTGTGGAAAAAGGACCTTTCGTCCCCACACTCATAGTAGATGGTATTCTTAGAATAAAAAGTAGAAATGAATGGTCTGATGATGAGAAAAGAAAAGTGCAACTTAATTTACGCGCTAAAAATATTATTACTTCTGCTTTGAGTGCTGATGAATTTTTTCGAGTTTCAAACTGTAAATCTGCCCAAGAAATGTGGGATAATCTTCAAGTTACTCATGAGGGTACAAGTGAAGTGAAAAGGGCAAGAATAAATACTCTTACCAGAGAGTACGAATTGTTTAGAATGAATACAGGTGAAACAATATCAGAGATGCAGAAAAGGTTCACTCACATAGTGAACAAATTGGGTTCATTAGGAAAATCATTTCCTCCCGAAGACTTGATCAACAAAGTGCTAAGATGCCTAAACCGAGAATGGCAACCAAAGGTAACTGCTATAACTGAATCAAGAAACCTAACTACCATGTCTCTTGCCACTCTGTTTGGGAAACTACTAGAGCACGAGTTAGAGCTCACTCGTCTAGCAGAGAATGAAGGAAAAGTCAAGAAAAAGAAAAACCTAGCTTTCAAAGTTTCAAGTTCAAGTTCATCCGACGACAGTGATGACTCGCAAAGTGAAAGTGATGAAGAGGATGAGAATATAGACCTAATGGTAAGAGAATTCAAAAGGTTCATAAGGAGGTCCCTAGAAAAGAATTCTCCAACCAAAGAAGTCTCATGCAAACAAAACTACTTAAGTCCTTTAACCTGCTACGAATGTGGGAAAGCCGGACACATAAAATTGGAATGCCCAAAATTACAAAGAAAACGACCAAGAGATGAGAAAAAGGGATCCAAAGGAAAAAGGAGTAGAAAAGCCTACACAGCATGGGAAAACAGGAACTCATCAGATAGCTCAGAAAGTGAAAAAGATCAAGTTGCTCTCATGGCCGACCACGACAGCGAAAGTGAAACTGAGGTATATTCTAACTCTGAATCTTTACAAGATGCCTATGATGAATTATATGAAGCATTTACTGAATTGCATGATAAATCCTTAAAACTAGCTAAAGCATTAGATAAATCTAAGAAAGTTATCACTCATCTTGAAAATGCTGTTACTGCTTTAACTAAAGAAAAGTCAGAGCTTAGAAAAGAAAATGATAGCCTTGCATGCTTTAAAGAAAATTATACTTGTGATAAATGTGTTGAATCTGAAAAGAAAATTCATGAACTGGAATGGACTGTTGGGAAATTGTCTAGTTTACAAAATGTGCATCATAGATTCCCTAGAAACAAACCCATAGAAAGGCATGTTCATTATAAACCAAAATTTTCCACTAGACCTTATATTTCATGTTATTATTGTGGTAAACCTGGACATACAGCTTCTGTTTGCAGGGCAAGAGGTAAACAAAATATGAAAAAGGTGTGGGTTCCCAAAGGAACCATACCAAACACTAACCCACAAGGACCCAAAGAGATTTGGGTACCGAGAACCTTGTTTTAGATCTTTGCAGGTATGCTTCAAGGTATGGGGGCAGATTGATACCTTGACAGCAAAGACTCGAAGCGCATGACCGGAGACGCAATAAAGTTCTTAACACTCACCCCCGGAAAAATCCGTCATGTGACTTGTGATAAATAGAGGAAGAATCACCGGTAAAGGTCAGATTGGTTAAAATTTTTATTCACCTCTATTTTGAAAATGTGCTTAAGAATAGTTTATTAAGTCAAATATGTGACTAGTGAAACAGAGACTAATTTCTATAAGGCATGATTAGAATAACAGGAATCAACAAAAGTATTCTGGTCAACCCTCTAGGACTGATCATATAGAAATTATACATCACCTTCTTAGAGGTTATGGTTAGAAAGGCAATAGTGTGATTGAGTTAGTTGAATCGTCAAAATCAGCTAGTTGATATTTTCACAAATCCATTGCAAAAGAAAAACCTGGGTCTTCACTTATTCAAATGAGGTTTCAATTAAATGTTTTTCAAAGTGATTTTTTAAAGAAATGTGAATTTAAGTGAAATTGTGACTTGTGAATTACTACAGTTAAAGTGCTATTTTTTCCTGAAATCTATTTTTCAATCAACTGCTAGCACTGGTATTTTTCGAAAAATACATGCTCACAATCGTTGTTTACCTAAAATAATTTTTCTCCCATATTCTGGCTGCCATCACCAACTTTCAAACTAAGCAGCATAAAGCTTAAAACAACTACTTCACAGATTTTTTTAAGACTCATAATTAGCCTTTTCCTATGTTTGATAAAATATTCTCTTCATGGTCTCAAATATGCTTTTCTTCAGGTTTTGATGATCACTTACAAATCAGCAATGGCTCTTTTACCTTGTCAAATAGCTGTGACATTCGATTCGCAAACTTTATCATATATTGACCCTCTTTGATCATGACAAAAAGGGGGAGAGAAATATAGGGTTGCATATGAGCATATAGAACTTGCATATGAGCACATAGAACTTGCATCTAGTCAACAAGTCAGGGGGAGCATCATGATAGGGGGAGTATCATATACATTATCTGTTTGAACTAACCTCCCACCTTGAGATGAGTTAATGTTTTGTCATCATCAAAAAGGGGGAGAATGTGGATACCTTGTGTTGCAGGTAACCTGATATTGCAGGATATGTTTTGATGATGAAAAAGACAAAAGTAAGATTGACGGTCAAAGTCAATAAAAGTGACTAAACGTCAAAGTCACAATCCAAGACAATCAAGCCCAAGAATTGAAGATTCAAGTTTAAGGGTAGTTCTTAAATATAAAGGTAGTCCTTAGGGTTTGGGTGTGTCTTAGGAAAAAGTGTAAGCTCTTTCAAAGGTCAGCTCGTATCTCAAAGTCTCACACACTCACACAAGTTCTCAAAATGCATGCATGCATACGTAAACATAAAAAGGTTTTTGAGAAACTATAAAATCGATTCACACTATTTTTATTAAATATCAAAATCGATTTTTAACTCAATATGAAAGCATACAATCGATTCATATTATTTTCACTAAAGTATATAAATCGATTCATAAACTATTTTTTTCAAAGCATAGAAACAATTCATATTGTTTTTATTAAAAGCAAAGAAATCGATTTCCAACTATTTTCCTAAAGATAAGAATCGATTCCTATAATGTTTCAAAGGGAAAGAATCGATTCCTAGTATTTCTCTAAAGCTCAAAATCGATTTTCTAAATCAATGGTTAAGCACATAATCGATTCCTTGCTTCCTTATTTAAATAAGAATCGATTTCAACCTTCTTCTTTAATCTATATAATCGATTCCTAGCTTGCCTGTAAGCCAATAATCGATTGCCATCCATTTTACAAACAAATCAGAATCGATTCCTAGATCAGATCAAGCAAATGAATCGATTCCTAGATCCTTTCCAATTAACAAAGAATCGATTCCTTTAAACTTTTTCAACGTGAGATCTGGATTTTCAAAATCTATAAATAGAGGCTTCACCACCTCCATTCTTTAACCAACCCATTCTCACGATCTATCATTTCTGAAAAACTCTTATATTTTATTTGTGTTCTTCTCGCACCACTGGTCCGTCAAGAGCTGATCCTACGTTAAGAGTTAGTTGGGGTTGTGTCCTTCAAGTTGTAATATCTGCCTACACTAAGAGGTATTTCTGTATTTACATTACTGTTATATTGTTGTTATAATTTGTACTAGAGAGTGGGGTATCTCTCTAGGGGTAGCTGCATGTACTAGGAAGTGGGGTATCTTTCTAGGGCAGTTGTTGTAACAAGGGTGGGGTATCTCTTGTTATTGTTATATTAGATTTGAGGGCTCTCCATAGGTGGGGTATCCTAGGAGGAGAGTACCTGAGTCTGTAAAGGTTTTCCAAGGCACCTGTAAGCCTTGTTGGTTTGGTTAGTGGAAAATCTCACAAGGGTGTGAGGACTGGACGTAGGTCACTAGGAGGTGACCGAACCAGGATAAATCTCTGCGTGCTTTACTGCTTTCCTGCTTTACTGTTATACTGCTTTACTGCTTTATATTCTAATTCCTTCGCTTCCACTTAACCTGCGCGAAAATTGATCTAAGTCATTGAAAAGGGGAAAAACGTTTTCGAAAGATCTGAAAAGTTTTAAATCTCAATTCACCCCCCCTCTTGAGACTGAAGCCACTTGGTAACAGTAGCTGTGGGTTCTGCAGCAGCATCAACATTGTCTAAATTCACCTGTACAGTAGGTTCAGGGCTGGTTTGATTGGACTTGTTCCAATCCCAGCATTCATTTTCCAAAACAGCCACATCTCTATTAATCTCTACTTTGTTGCTAGTAGGATTATAGACTCTGTAGCCTCCTGTAGGTTGGTAGCCTACTAAAATCAGAGGTTTACTCTTGTCTTCTAGGTTCCTCCTAGTAGCATCAGGTATGTGCCCATAGCATAAAGACCCAAATACCTTTAGGTGTGACACAATAGGTTTTCTGCTCTTCAGGTACTTTTCCTTCAAGCTTCTTTGTAGGACACTTATTCAGCAAGTAGGTGGCTGTCATCACAGATTCTCCCCATAACTTGTGAGGTAATTGCTTCTGCTTTAGCATGCTTCTGGTCATATCTAGGATGCTCATGTTTCTTCTTTCAGCCAAACCATTGTGTTGTGGAGTGTAGGGAGGAGTTACCTCATGGATAATTCCTTCATTTGAGCACAGCAGTTCAAACTCATTTGAAGTGAATTCCCCTCCACCATCAGTCCTCAAAATTTTGATGGCTTTGCCACTATTTTTCAGCCATAGCCTTAAACCTTTTGAAGCTCTCAAGAGCCTCATTCTTAGCCTTTATCAAGTACACCCAAAGCACCCTTGAGTATTCATCCACAAAGGATATGAAATACTTATTACCTCCAATGGATTGAACCTCAAAAGGACCACATATATCAGAATACACCACTTCAAGCACTTCCTTGGCCCTTCCCTTCAAATCAGATTTGAATTTCTGCCTTGGTTGTTTGCCCACTAAACACACTGTGCAGGCCTTCTCAGGTGACTCTGTCTTAGGTAGTCCATAAACCAAACCCTTAGTACAATAAGGATAGACTTCTAAAATTTAAGTGACCATACCTTTGGTGCCATAGTAGACTTTCTGAATCTGTCTCAGTGGTGTGTAGGCATTCTGCATCAGCTGCTTCAAGACTTGTCTTGAAGGTTCTATTCTTAGACAATGGAGAAGTTAGAATCAACTGCTCCTTAGTGTCATAAAGTTTCAGTAGGTTATCTCTAATGGTAATAGAGAACCCTTTCTCAATCAGCTGCCCCATACTCATTAGATTATTCCTCATCTTGGGAATGTACCACACATTCTCAATTAGCACCTTCTTACATCTGATCTTTGAATGAGTATGTCACCCATTCCTTCTGCCATCATACTCTCATTGTCAGCACACCTAATGGATGTCCTCTTGGTAGGATCAAAGTTGATCAACCACTCCTTAATGCCTGTCATGTGATTTGAGCATGCTGTGTCCAAGTACCAAATATCAACCACTGTTTTCCCATCACTTGTGGTAATCATGAAAGCCACACAATCTTCCTTGTCATGAACTGTAGCCATGAAGGCTATTGGGTCAGAATCTGAATCTGATTCTTGAGGCACATTTGCCTCCTCTTCCTTATCCTTATCTTTCTTGCCATTGGACCAGCAATCACTCGCATAGTGACCATATTTTTCACAATTCCAACACTGTATGTGCTTCTTGTCAGCAGGTTCCTTCTTAGCTTTAGAGCTGCTGGATCCTCGTGCCTTAGTAGAATCTGAACCCTTCCCTTTGCCTTTGCTAGGATTCCAGTTTCCCTTCTTCTTCTTCTCTTTGGACCAATTTGACTTGGAGGTTTTTGCTTGGAAGGCTGTCTCCTTCTCTTTCACCTGTCCCTCCATCTCATCAAGATTGATTTCCTTGGCCTCTAGTGTACTTTGCAGCTGCTCAACTGTCATTGTTGATAGGTCCTTAGTGTCTTGAATTGAATTCACCACAAATCCAAATCTTGGTGATAGGGATCTAACAATCTTCTCACAAATTTACTGATTTGTGAATTGTTCCCCATTCAATGCCATTGCATTTGTAATGGCCCTTAGCCTAGCCACATATTCTGTAACTTTTTCTTTGTCTTGCATCTTTGTACCTTCATACTTCACCCTTAATGCATTCAATTTGACTTTCTTAACTTGTGCATCTCCCACAAAGCTAACCTTCAGAATGTCCCATGCCTCCTTTGAAGTTCTTGCATTCCTTATCTTGTCAAAGTTGGATTCATCACAACCTTCATGAATCAAGTATTTCCCTTTACAGTCTTTCCTTCTGTTTTCTACATAACTGGCCCTCTCAGCCACTGTAGGCTCTTTAGGTAAGTCTTCATACCCATCTGTGACAATATCAAGCAAGTCTTGGAAGCCGAATATTGCTTCCATCTCAATACACCATCTGTCATAGTTCTTATTTGTAAGTTTTGGTATGTTTGTAGGTAGACTATTTGTTACCATTCTTGGCTCTTGAAAGAACCGTCTTTCTTACTGTTTTCCTCTCTGTAGTCTGTCACACTGACTAAACCTAACACAGAACACACACTGCACAACTTACTGCTGAATTCTTTCTGAATTCTTTCTGAATCTTGACTCCCAAGAATCGTAGCTGAAGCTCTAAGATACCAATTTGTTGGTGTATAACCTGAAATATGGTGGTGTTAATAGGAAAGACAGGCCCAGTATTTCAGTTATACTGCTACTGTGCACTTATCCTTTTGGGCCTTCTTGATCCGGTCCACTCTCACTCTACACAGAAGTGTTAGTCATACGTAACCCTAATCACTTTTCTTCTCTGATATTTTTCTTCTTCTCTCTTGCCTACGTTCTCTCTGTTTTTTTCTCAAAGCTACGAACCCTAACCTTGATTTGTTTTCATTTCTTGCTTTGTTTTCTTCTTCTAACTGAACCTAATCTATGTTCTTCTTATTTGCAGGTTTACTTGCTTCAACAAGCCAGCAAACACATGTGTTCAGAAGCGGAGATTCAAGGCACTTGGTGTTCGTATGGGAACCAAGCTTGTGCAAGAGGAAAACGCTGTTGCTGGGTTACTGGGTTATGAAGACGATGGCGAAAGAAGATGGTTTCGCAAAGAGAGAAGCTATGCTACAGAAAACAATGTAAAGGAAAATAAAACTCTCTATATTTTCATTGATGTATGTGTATGTATATATATACATGATTTCTATTCAGTAACTGTGATTAGTTTTTTATTAACAAACTAATAACAACCTTTTGTTACTTTACACTGATTGTAAAACAGAAAAAAACTACTTAACCCTAATTTTCAAAACAAGGGTTTTTCCCCAGCTAAGTTTTTACAGCAAAAAGTTACTTTTGTTACAAAACTGTTATAGAGAACAGAATTATAAAACCAATATTGCCTTCATCACTCACATCTTTTCTCGATATCTCGTTGTTGCAGCTTACTGAGCTTGAGCTCCCCATATATGTGACCAGATTTCTCTCTCCCTCTCTAAATGCTAACTTCTACTCTGCTTAATTTAACTAGTAGCCTTGCGTTTATAAGAAGCTGAATAGAACATATGCCTATGCTTATCAAATTAATAATAAAGGTGAGGCCTAGGTTGCCATTGGAGAAATGTAGGCAATTTACCTTAACCACTTAAAAGTTGACACATGGATTCCACTAATATTTATATCATAAATAAATTCATATCATTTGTTTTACAGTTTCTACTGAATATTTATATTACACATTCACCCAAATTTTAATAAATGCATTTGTTCTTTGGTTTATCTTCCCTAAGTCTTCTCAATTAATTCCTTTATTATTCCAAATTATGGAAATATGCAACTGCTGCTCACGAATTGTAACGCATGTTTAATTACTAAAGTAGGAAAAGTGTTCCTCTTCTCAAATCTCGTTGCTAAAAAATGAAACGTGTTTTTTGTCTTTTTTTTACTAATGTTTTTTGTCTTTTATTATATAGTTACCGGTTACTAATATATTTCTATCAAATAATTTAAAAATATGGTAAAGTCTATTTTTAATTACTAATATATTTCTATCAAAAATATTTAAATCTAAAAGCAAGATACTGCAAAAGTGATTTTAGTGCCAACTTTGGTTTTTTTAGCAACTAACTTTTACATATTTTGTAATAAAAAATGTGATCATTGTCGGGATGGTCCACCAAATTTTATAGGAGTATCTTGGTAATATTATTTCTCTCCAAAAAATTAATGTCATTACAAAATATGTAAAATACAACGCTGAGCAATGTGTTTTGGAGTACTTTAGGGTTCGAAAAAAATTTAACAGTTCAAACACACAAAGTTCGTTCTTCAATAACCAGTTTGGTAAAAAAAATAATTCTCTGACAAAATATGTAAAGTGCGACGCTGAACATTGTGTTTTGGGGTACTTTAGGGTTCAATTTTTTTACATTATGATACTTGGAGTCATCCACGGTTAGTTGAACCAGACGGTAAGTGAACCCTAGTTTACACCGTGATATATGGAATCATCCATGGTTTGTTGAATTGGATGCTAAGTGAAGCATAATTCACATTGTTTTACACGGATTCTTCCACGGTCAGTTTACGATTTTTTTACATCGAATCATCCTTGATCAATCAAATCAGATCGTAAGTGAATCATTGGTTTACACTGTGGTACGTGGAATATTCTATGGTCAGTGGAAAAGGTAAGTGAATCTGATGTGATAGGTGACTTGCCATCATAGGCATCCTAGCTATTAAAAAGTGTGATGTGGCAGATACCGATTGATAGTTTGTTAGCTAGCTTACACAGTGATATATTGAATCATCCTTGATCAGTCGAGTAAGACACCTAAGAGAAACCTTGTTTACACTGTGCTACTTGAACTCATCCCTTGTCAGGTGAACCAAACAGTAAGTGAATCCTAGTTCACAGATACATAGTCAATCATGGTTAGTTGATGTTAATGCTAAGTGAAGCACAAGTCACATTGCTTTACAGGATTACTCATATTGGTCGTTTAGCCAAAGGTTAAGTTCGTAAGTGAACCCTTCACACTGTGATACATTAAATCATCAATAGTCGATTGAACCAGACTAATATTTTAGTTAGGGGTTAAATAAGTTTTTGGTTCCTATAAATATTGGGTTTTGGTTTTAGTCCTTATAAAATAAAACGTGACATTTGTGTCCCTTTAAAACTTTCCAGCATGCGGTTTTAGTCCCCTCTAAATTCAAATATGTTTAATTATTCTTAAACTCTTAAATTTCTAAATGTCTTTTTTGCAATATGTTTTGAACATTATAAAAAGTTTCTCTGCAAAAAATGAGCTCAAAATTTGTTTTTTAGGTCCAAATTTTCATTACATTTATCTTGAACTTTTAGCGTTTTAAAAAAAAATCATATTTAAGTAATTCCTTGTGTACGTTTTAAAAATTCTTTTTTTTTGTAAAACAACTTTTTATAATATTCTAAACATGCGTGCAAGTTTTAAAGTTTATGAGTAATTAAACTAATTTGAATTTAGAAGGGACAAAAACAGGGTGCTGAAAAATTTTATAGGGACGCAAACATCTCATTTTATTTAATAATGGCTAAGACCAAAAAAACTCAATATTTTTAAAGATCAAAAATTTATTTAACTCTTTTAATTATAACTAAAAGATAAAATATAGAAAACAATATATTTAGTATATTTGACAACGTAAATAATAGCTTAGTAGTTGTGACAAAAAAAATAGATCAGGAGTAGTTTGTTGATAAAAGTAGTTTTTTTTTTACCAATTGATAAAAGTAGTTTAGTACTAGTTTCTTATTTTATTTTAATGAGATATATTTGACATATTTAATGATCTTTGATTTTCCTTTGATTCCATAAAAAATTTGTGACCTATGATTTGCTGCATAATTGAGTGCAATAAATATATGCGAGAGATAGGTGCGATAATTATGAGAGAGTAGCCACATTAGTTTTTGGGAATTGTCATAATCAATTGTTTTAATTAAAAGGGGTGAATATGAAAATAATATAAAATCTTTGATAGAAAAAGTAAGTCAAAAAAAAGAAAAAATAATATTAACCGGTTAATGTAATAAGATTAGTGAAATACATGTGTCACCTTTTGAGTCAATACACATAGGATAAGGTAAATTACCCACATTTCATAAAATGGCAATCAAGAATTCACCAATAATAAATCCTTTTTAAATTTGTTGTTGACCATAAAATAAATTGATTCTTAATAGCTTAGAATGAAAGCATACTCGGATTAGATTCTATATTAGTGGGGTTTCTCATTCTTTTTAATCGTTTGTTGCTCCTTTTCATACATACGTGATGATTCTACTTCAACTTCACGATTATAATCGTACATGAATGTAAAAATTATTTTGTATATTCCGTATGTGCTTTGCTTCCCTTGTAAGCTAACAAGAATAAGAATGTAACTAAGGGTTTTTTTTTTGTACTCGATGATAAACTCAAATTTAGTGCATTTTTAGAGATATTTTTGAGGTCATTCTTAGAGTAATTATTATTAGTTATATAAATCAGTGACCAAATTTACTCTATATTTTGCATAATGAAAAATAAAAGATAAAAAGAATGAAAGTCAAATTTAATACACATACATATATGTTATATATGGGCTTGCACTACAGAAGTATGCTGGCAAAGGAATGAGAGAAATTACCAATTGGAATTGAAAATAAGTGGCCCAATTGAAAGGAAAACAGGGAGCTGAAGATTGTATATTGGATTGGAGCAGCACATGTCACAAAAGAAACGGCCCACGGCAAATTTGATGGAGCTAGCCCAATTAAAATCAAGAGAAAAGCCTATTTGCTGGGAATAGAAGTTGCTGAGAATTGAAAGAAAGGGTATCACGTTACCCTAGGTGGCAAATATAAAAGAAAGCAATTGGAAAAAGGAACTTAAATTAAGGGTTTTGCTTTTCCCACCCCCCCTCCTACTCTTTCACACCCCTTAACAAATTTTATTCCAAAAATAACCTCGCGTGAGACGCTGCGAGGACGTGTTTTATGACAGTTCGAACGACCTTGTTCGAACAGGTTCGCATGACCTCATGCGAACAGTTAAAAAACGCCCAAAAGGGTGTGAAGTCAAAATTTAACACACTCGAACGATGTCGTTCGAATGTGTTCGAACGAGGTCATGCGAACAGGTTCGCATGACCTCATGCGAACAGGTGAAAAACGCTCAAAAGGGTGTGAAGTCAAAATTTAACACACTCGAACGATGTCATTCGAACCTGTTCGAATGCCCGTGTTCGAACAGGTGAAAATTCGTGAAAAAAAAAAAGGTTTGGCCTGGCCTTTTGGTCTTTTCACACCCTTATGGGGTGTGTTTCGAGTAGGAGGGGGTGTGGGAAAAGCAATACCCTAAATTAAGCCATGCAATCTTAGCCCAACGAGAAAAATGAAAATCCCACATTTGTGTCAACGCCTGTGAATTGAAAAGCAATATGGAAGCCCACAGTAAATCAAAAGCAAGCACGGAAACCTAGACTATAAATATACTAGTGCTTCAGCATTGGAAAAGATCTTTTTACGCAAGAATTAAGACACAGCCGCACAACACTAAAAAGGGACCGACGTTGACGGCAACTGTACAGAGGAGAAAATTTTGGGTACCTATTTTTGACACTGTAAGAAAGCTCTGGAGCAGAAAAATGAGACTAAATTCTCAAGATCAGAAATTTCTTTATTCCGGGTTATTTTTATCTCTGTAATTTATGGCTCCTAATTTTATTTCATTGTTCTTGAATCTAAATCCTCTTCTAGGGTCTTAGGTGGATCTTGCTTGATTAGAGACCTTTTTATGTTCTAATTTTTAATCTGAATTCCTATTTTTATTTCAATTAATATTGTCCTAGTAATTTAATCACGTTCTTAGGGTTGATCACCCTTTGCATGTTCATAATCAATTAGTTGATCAGCGATCGTACTGCAATTAGTTGGTGGACCTATAGGATAATTGGGGCTAAAATTAATGCATGACCAAACTTTAATTTAGTCTTTCAATCATTCAAACTTTTTGCTCTTTATGCTTTTCTTAAATTTAAATTCTTGCATGACCAAACAAGGGTTAGTTTAGGAAAAAGAATATTAATCGCGAATGACCAAACGGATTAATAGTTTTAGTAAAGGGATTGGTAATTAAATAAAATAAAGGAATTCGGGTAGAATTAGACATAGGGGAATCGAATTTTGCAAGTAAAACTGTGACCCTAGGCCTCTCTCCATTGATTCAATATTGTATTTTACTATTTGTTATTTAATTAATTTTATTTAGTTTACATTAATACTCTACTGTTGGTTCGTCTAAACAATATATAATCTTGATTAGTTTGGTACTTGTTAATTAATCCATGTGGATACGATAATCTTTTATACTACTTCTGCGAAAGAGTACACTTGCTCTAAGTGTGTTTTTAACGCAACAAGTTTTTGGCGCCGTTGCCGGGGATTAATTTGCAATATTAAACGAAAAAAAGATTTTTATTGCTTTAGACATTTTTTTATGCTTTAGTTTTAATTTTGTTGTTTTTTTGTCTTATTGAAAAGATATACAAAAAAAATTGCTAATACTTTCCCAAGAGACCGTTGCAGTTCACATTGTTTTGCAGAGAAAAGTCTAAATCATGGTTAAAAATCTTGGAGATTACATTAGAGAAGCAAGGGAACAAAAGAATTTAGAGACGTCGACTTGGTATATACCACTTCAATGTCAAGGCCCAATTCCTCCTCCTCCTTATGAGCCTTATTCAGACTATTGGGATGACTATGAGCCACCCCCCATTGAAAATTGGTGGGAAAGACACAAGGACCCAAAACAGAGGGCAACTCTAGATGAATACATTAGTGACTTGAACAAGACAATCGTGCAGAAGAGTTTAGAGTTTCTGACTTGGGTCCCTAAAGAGACAATCTCAACCCTTCCTCCTTGTGCCAATGATGTGTTGACAAGGTTTATGCAGCAGACAAATAAAAAATTTGAAAGCTTGGAGGGTCGAATCTCAAGTATCATTGCTTTGTTATCTCAAGAAGCCCAAGAAACTCCTTCACAAACTAAGTCTACCCAAAATGAAGAAACTGAGCAATAAAAAGAAAGTATTCCTTCGAGAGATGAAGGTGTCTCTATGGAATATAATCTGGAGGAAGAAGCTCTCAAGAAAGATGAGGAGACTCTTACTGAAGGGAGTCAAATCAAAATAGTAGCTCCTACTGAAGGGAGTCATATTGAAACAAAAGATCCTACCAAAGGGAGCATTTGTGAGGATAGTGAGAAAGATCCCATTGGTGATGTTGTAATTGAGGTTCATAGAGGAAAGGTAACCTTAATGAGTGGTAAAGAAGAGGAGGTAATTACAGCTTTAAATTCCAATGAAAATTTCTCTTCTTTAACTTCTCCTTGTTTTTATGATGTGATTGAAACTAACATTTTCAGTGATTTGGAGATGCAGGGCTTTTTGAAAAAAAAAATTATTTTGCAGAATCCTAGCATAGTGGTGGATGAAGATAAAATAAAGATTTCACCATCCTTCGAAGTTCATCCACCACGTGGAAAAAGAAAGAACAATGTGAACCACATGGTTAGAAAGTTAAGAAGGTGTACTGCGTTATATGTTAAATTTGCTCTTGGAGAGCCACCTGATTAAGCACTAACTATCGTCAGGCTCACGACGTTAAACAAGCGCTTCGCAGGAGGCAACCTGTGTTTTATTTTCAGTTATTTTTACTTTTAATTTGTTTCATTTTGTTTTTAGGAATAAGCTCGGACTACAAGCTCTCTCAGGGAAGTCACTATTACTCTCTCTTTCTCTCTCTCATTTATTTCCTTTTGTTTCTATTTGGTCATTTTGCATTGTGGACCATGCTTCATGCTAGTGTGGGGGAGGATATTATATCTTGTCACTTGATCTCTTGATCTCTATTAATGCACATACCCACCGTATATGTTGATAGCATTTTTTCTGGCTTGTTTTGAATGAAGTATGCTTAAAGTTGAAAAAAATAGAGATTTTGCCTTTAGGGGACCCCATAATTAATTTACTTGACAGACTTGTGCTAAATTGTAACTGTGAGGATGTCCTTAGGAAGCTGATAATTAGCATTTGTCCCTCTTGAGTACTTTGTGTGAACTAGCTTCTAAAGGTGAGATTTGAGCCTTCATAAGGGGATTGATACTAAATCATAAATTTTTACCCCTTTTCTTTCTATTAGTGTGTTTCCCAATTTGCTACCTTCTAGAATTTGTCTTTTGACCATTTAAAGGCAAAAATTGATTTGCATCATGTAAAAAGATTTGGGGAATTTAGGTATTTTTCTGGCCTCAGAGTTGTTTGTTGAATTTATCTCTTAGCTGCCCCCTTTGAGCTTATTTGTTATATTTTTTCTTTGGTACCCAGATATAATTTTTTCCATTTTTTTGTGGCAACCATTTGAAATTAAATGTGGAGCAACTATTGAAAATTACAAATTTGTCCTATATTTTTAGTTGTCTATATTGTTATGACTGAAATTTTGTCCTATACTTTAGATGTCTATCTTGTCAGGATAAAAAAACAAAAACAAAAGGAGTGAATCATGTGCTTACAAGAATATTTTCCTACAAAGGAAACAAAATAGGAGTTTTCATGTACTTACCTTTACCTTCTATGAAAAAAAAATAGAAAGAAAATTTGAAAAAAAAAAGGAGAGCAAGAAGAAGGAAAATGCACATCAAAAGAATGAAAGAGTCAAATGGCAAATAAAAAAAAAGAGTCTACTCAAAAGAAAAAGTAAATCAAAAAGAGTCGACTCAATAAAAAAAAGAGTGAAGAATGGAAGTGAAATTAATTTGAAGTTTGGACAAAAATTGTAAAATAGATAGGAGCTTCATATTTGGTTTCAAAGGTTACTATTTATTTCTTATTTTTTTTAGCCCTTTGATTATCCCTTCCTTCTTATTTCCTACCCTGCATGAATTCACCCTGGCCCCATTACAACCCATGAAATCCCATCTTTTGCATGCATGTGAACTATTTAGTGGAGATTTGGTCAAATTACAAGCTTATGGTAATGTGCATTTTGTGGAAACTTGAGTGTATATTTCCCTAGTCCCTAAACACCTAGAGAGATTGTGAGCGAGTGCCTTTGTTCACAGAAATGTATTCTTCAGGGACATGAGCCTCTAATTGGGCAACCTTTTGACACCTATTTCTTGACCAACTCATCAGGAACAACCCTAAGTTGCTTCCTCTACTTAGGGTTATAAATTATCTGAAACTTAGCAATTTAAGAATATTCTCTTTCTTCTTCTTCTCCCTTTCTTCTCTCTTCTTCCTCTTCTCAACCTTATTCAACCGAATCTCTTCTTTCAACTCCGTTATTTTTTCCTTATACGCAGTCTTAATCCGCTTCTCCTTTTCCCTAATTCACCATTCTAACATTTAAAATTTTCCCTAAATACACTGATAAATCACAAAAATGAACACTAGAACAGAAATGTGCAACAACAACGAATCATTATCAAATATATTATAAAAAATCGGTCCCCTACTAGAACAATCGCTATCATCATTACTTCACACGAAAAAGTCACAATCAAAAGTGAGTAAAATCATCTACATATAGTGAGCTTCATTATTGCTTCCTAATCACAAAATAGAGAGAGATGAACGCGAGTGACGTACCAGTAAGGCCGAGGGAGAATTTGGTGATGACGGTTCCGATGACTGCGAAACCTACGAGAGCTTGAGCTTGAAGAGAATGGAAGTGAAGAACGGCGAAGAGAATGCAGAAGAACCGTGAGAGAAGAACGGCAAAGAGAATGGAAGTGGTTTTCCGGCGGAGAAGGGTTACCGACGACGAAGGAGGAAGAAGGGTTCCGACGGCGGAGAAGTGGGTTTGTTCGCGGGTTCTAATTTTGGGTTTGTTCTGATTTTGGATTTTGATAATTTTGTGGAGCTGAAAGTTTCTCTTAGGGAAATTACTCCCATACCCTTGGTTATTATTTTTTAGTAAAAGTTACTAAACATTAGTTTAGTTACCTAAACCCAGCCCCTGCACAGAATTTCCTTTGTCTCCCTCAATTCCTTTTTGGGTGTTCACCTTTGTTTCGGGATTTGTTTTACTAAAAGACGACACTCCAAGGTGGGCCCCTTTCACCAAGGTTACGCCTACTTGTGCGAAAACCTCTTTTGGTGGCGTGTGGAATACCTAAAGGCGAACCTCTTCCTCTACGTACATATGCTCCATCAAACTAGATGTTAAGATACTTAGAAGCTAAAATTTTAAAATCTGTATTTTATTATTTCTACTTTTTTCTTTACCATTTTCTACAAAAATATTTTATATTAATTAAGTTATTATATATTAAATACATAAAAATAGTTGAGTAAACATACCCTGACTTAATCAATGATTCATACTACTGCACTGTGCAAAAGCCTAAAAGTTGAGGGATTTAATTTTTTTTAGTTTTTTACAATGAGGATAGGGATCTGAATATAAGAAAAATAATAAGGCTAGAAATAACAAAGAAAGTGATATGTTATAAGTTAAAATGCTACTTGAATTAACGTTTGAAAAAACGCTAAGTGCTAACTAAAACCACTAGATTCTGTCATCCGTTAAACTGATTTTTTTTTATAAGCAATGTTTAGGGGTGTTCAGTGGTTCGGGCAAATCCAAACCAACCCACGATCCAATCCAAACCGATAAGTTTGGTTCGGATATTTTTCGTGTTCGGGTCAAAATCGAACAAATCCAAACCAACCCGTAGTTGTTTGGATCGGGCAACGGATTTTAAAAATCAAATCCGCAAACCCGAACCAACCCATATTACGCCATAACAATTTTGTAATTTTAGATGCACACGATTTTATTTGCTTAGGATTTTTACCTTAATAATTTATGCTTAAGTTGTAAAATTTTAATACTATGAATGGGAAGACTATTAGTGGATTTGAGTTTGATTTCGTGTGATTTTCAATTTTTTTAGCTATTTAAAGTGTTGGAATATCATAAAAAAAAATGTTTTTTTTTTTATATTTTAGAAAATTAATATTTTAGTGAATGACCCGTGTGCCCAATCCAAACCAACCCATATCGGTTCGGTTTGGTTCAGATTTTGGAGGAAAAAATGTAAAATCCGAACCAACCCAAACCGAATAATTATCATTGGTTCGGGCAACGGATTTGGTCAAATCCGATCCAAACCGACCCACGAACACCCCTAGCAATGTTAGTAGGGGTGGGGGAATGTTAGTTGGGGTGATGATACTTGCCAAATAGAGCATAATTGTTGGGTTTTTATAGTTTTATTTTGTATTTGAATGATGTATAATAAGAGAATTAGACCATATTTGTTCCTAAAAACTTTAATGTGATAAATTAAAGGATATAACCTTATATACTCTATATTTTGTTCATTGTTGTGGGAGTAACTATCTCACATTTGAAATATCCATCATTAAATAGCTTCTAAAAAAGTATAATAATATGTACCAAAAAAAACTATAATAATTATTGATAGAGAAATGGCTAGAAGTCGAAGACCTCCATGCACATGTCAAGAGGCAGACCCAGTGCTTGGTGAACAGTGGCGGACCCAGGACCCCGGGGTCAGGGGTGTCAAATTTTTTAAGACCGGTGTCAAATGGGTGCAAAACTTGGTCTACTAGTACAATTTCAAATTTTCAGGGGTGTCAAAATTAAAATTTCAGGAGATTTAGGCTATTTATATAGTGTTTAGTGCGAAAAAAAAATTCCAGGGGGTTCAACTGAACCCCCTGGATACATACCAGGTCCGCCACTGTTGGTGAATCCTCTGGAAAAAAAATTCCATTTACAAATCTATATAAAAATATTTGGGTTTTTTTTTTCGTACCCCCTCATTATACCCCATACCCCCATATTACCATCAATCCCCAAAATACCCCTAAATTTTTAAAATAAAAAAAAAAACTGTTTTTAAAAATTTTTGAAAATACCTATATATTTGGAATGCAATTTTTTTAGATTTCCAGAAATACCTCAAAAAGAGGTATTTCCGGAAGCCATTTTGACTTCCGGAAATACCTCTTTTTGAGGTGTTTCCGGAAATCTCAAAAAATTGCATTCCGGAAATACGTCAAAGTGAGATAAATTCGGAACATAATTTTGAGGGATTTCTGGAAATACGTCAAAGTGAGATAAATTCGGAACTAAATTTTGAGGGATTTCCGGAAATACGTAAAATTGGGATAAATTCGGAAGTCAATTTTTTTGGATTTCCGGAAATACCGCATTTTACTGTATTTCCAGAACACATTTTACATTCCGGAAATATAGTAAAATGCTGTATTTCTGGAAATCCAAAAAAATTGACTTCCGAATTTATCCCAATTTGACGTATTTCTGGAAATTTATTGGTTTTAAGGGGTAATTTCTTCCGTTTGGTCATTTATGGCGGTATGGGGTATAATGGGGGGGGGGGGGGTACGAAAAAAATCCAAAATATTTTGACCCCTTCAAATTATAAATTTGCATTACTACCCCTAATTTTGCATCCACATCTCACACAAACTCACCACTCACGAATCCCATTTCTCTCTCATGACAATTACGAGTTTTAAATTTTATTTATTTAAATATATTAATTTTTTAATTAAATTGTTAGTGAAGCGTGCTTTTAAAAATTAATTAACACATTTAACTCTGGGTCTTGGATTCACCACTACACATATATGTACCTAGAGTAACTAAAAAAAATATTCACACAGACAAACAACAGAAAACAATATTTAGGGGGCGTTTGTTTCAAGTTTAGTAATTCCATTCCTAGGAACAAAATGATGAGAATCTTATTCCAATGTATTGGTGAAAATTGTGTTTGGTAAATATTTAGAACATTCTCAGGAATTATTCGAAGAGTTGGAATATAGGTAGTTACTCATGGTTTTTATTCATATATTCATGGGAACTTTTTTCCCATCCTTTTCCTTGGGAATAAATCCTTGACCTATAGCGGCGGTAAAAAACCGTAGGTAAAGGACGAAAAACCGTAGGTATAGGACCTAAAATCTATACCGACAGACGTTTTTTTCGTGGTCTTTATTTGGCTATACCCACGGCAGAATGACGTCGCTATAGCCTATAGTGACGGTTTTGCTTACCGTTGGATAAAACCTCAGAGCTATACCCACGGTTACCTTTCTGTTGGTATAGGTTTTAACAACACTCTTAATTTCTCTACACCCACGCTGAAATTCTGTTGGTATAGGTTTTCGTGAAGCCTTCTAATTTGCCAGACCGACCATTTTAGGGACTCCTCTTGTCATTAACGCTTATGATAATCAGTTAAAAGCTAAATATGAAATAAATAAATATATTTATGAAACAATAAAAGAAAATAAAACTCAAATCATATTAAAAAATAATCTCAAGTCTTACAAGATGCCAACATATTGTAAATTAACATCAAGTCTTACAATAAACTCAATTTACAAAAAAATCAAATTGCATAAATGTAATTTCTAAGTTTTGTTGGAAATAAAGTTGTATTTGAGGTTTTCCTGTATTGAAACCCAAAGTCCCTGGATCCATTGCTTCTTCACGATCGTTTTCAGTCTTCACCAACAAGAAATTTTTCAAGTGATAAAATATCAATGGCTTCAACCTTAATATCTCACCAGCACATCCAGCCCACCCATCAACCATTATGTATGTTATGAAGAAAGTTGCTTTCATTGGAATTGAGACACCAATTGTCTTTGGAATTCTGCATAAATACAAATTTTTACATTATGAAGAAATCATATACAAGTAAATCAACTATTTATATTTTATAATGGTATGGGATAAAAACACCACTTGAAATACTAGAATTCAAACCTTAGTCACCAAATTCTTCAAAAAAAACCTTAGACTTTAGAGTCAGTACTGTTTAATTCAACCGGTCGAGTCATCCCTCACTAACTATATCCTCACACAACAAACATAACCTTGCATACGCCATTCTCTTACTCCTATTTTTAACTCAATTTTTCTGAGAATAGAAGAAGATGAACACTTAATCGAAATGCCGATCAGGTTCATAGTCAATACAGTAATTATGCTTCCCAATAATTATACCTCCAAAATACTATTTAATAGTTATATCTAATTAATTATATAAGTGAACAAAAACAATAAACAACGTTGCAACATTACTCTTGGAAATAATATTCTACAAATGTTGAAGAACACAGTTTTCTATAAAAATACCTGTGATGAATCAGCAACTGATGCCAAAGCAGTTAAGGCACCCTCTTGCACCATTTGCTTACCATTCTGAAAAATTTTAAGGATATCCAAAATTAATGGAGAATGATAATTTTATGACGATTCAGAAAAATGACCATAGCAACATTACTCTTGGAAATAATATTCTACAAACAAACCTGAAGAAGTACAAGCAATTTGCTAACCATCCAAGACTATACTTAGAATATGCAGCAGTTTACAAGCATGATATTGCAGTAAATGAGGAAATAAGACAAATAATTTCAAACCAGAAAATATCTTACTAAATCAGTTAATACATAATTTCAAAATCCCTTTTATGTTTGAATATTTTCCTTTTTTTACCTTGGCTCATGACACATTTGTATTTTAGAGAATAACTGTTCAACAAAGACTATACTTAGAATATGCAGCAGTTTACAAGCATGATATTGCAGTAAATGAGGAAATAAGACACAAATAATTTTATCATGCCAAGCCAATTATTAATGTAAATAATTTGCTTAATATGATTACTAGCAAGATACTTAGCTAAACTCCAACTTACTGAGTTAATTTACTTCAGTCACATTTGTTCCTTTTACATGGGCCTTATTAGTCATCTTAAAGTATTTGAAATCAGTCAAATAGAAATCCAAAATATCCATACATACACATGTCTATCTAATTCATAACTCACAACAAACAGGTTTATATAGAGAGGTACTTACACACAAATACAATGTATATCCAACCTTCCCTCTTGATGTCCCACACACACTGAAGTGCCATATGGTTCTTCCAATTAGACTCGCCTCATCATTATAAAATCCATATGCCAATTGATCATTATGCCAATTGCACAGCTATTCCTATAAAATTAGAATTTTTCAAAATTCCATCAGAATTTTTTCTCAGATTGAAGACAAAAACACTCCAGTCAATTGGACCATATGATCCCACAGTAGGATCATTCTCTAAAGCAAATATACGGTCCAAGGAATCTTGATAAAAAAAATTAACCATGTCACAATCATAATCGCCAGCAGTTATCTTTAAAAAATAGAGCTAATCCAACAACCAAAACTTACAAGCAGCACAGTCAAAAACAAAAAAACATCTTTTAATACCATTATTATAAATTTCAGATAAATGTTTCAAGTAAAGAAACAATACATCCTAAGTGAAACCCAGAAAGGATGAGGTGTGATAAGGAAGAAAAAGCTTGAAATTGTTCATAGTCTAAAGTATCTGGCATGAAATTGGAAGTGGGTAGTAAAACTAATACTGCAAGTATGAAACAACTAAAAGAAATCTTGTAAACAGACTTAACAAACTCAACTAATAACCCTAACCAGCAGTAACAGTTTAACTTCAGTAAAAACAGTAAAAGTAAAAATACAATTTAAATAATTTAACCATTGATATGTGCTGCACTTTTCATCATTATAATGTAAACTAATCTTTTAAATTAGTGTTAAAAGAATGAAAGAAATATAAGCATGACCTTGATGGGAACAATCTTTTCCCCAGCATACATATCTTGACCCTTATATAGGATTGAAATTCAGCAAGTTGTGGCTGATATTTAAGGGCAGCATAAATTAAAGGGAATGGAAGCCAATTATAAGTAAGTAACGGGCAATTATGTGTGGTGTGGTGGGGGTACTTGAATTGATTGAGCAATCTGAGCTACAAAACGGGGAGGCAACTTCAAATCTTTAACGCTCCTTTTTGCAAACACCACCACCTCTGAATCCGGATCTACAATACAATCAATCAATGCCATAGGTTGGGAAGATAATAATTATTAAAAATAAAAAAGAGAGGTTGAGTTGTGAAATGAATACCAGAAGGGCTCCAAGTGAAGGAATCCTTGTATCTCTGGCAGTCGATTTCAATGTCCAATCGAATGGGTGTGAAGTTTTCGAAAGTAGGCTTGTGCGTTTGTTATTAGTGTTGCGAAAGTCAGGGTAATTTTTTCAACGGCATTGAATCTTATCCCAAGTACTTCGTATCAATACTGGTTCTTTAAATCAATTGCGCAGACTCGATACCACACAGGAAAGACCCCCCACAAACCCTCACCATTAAACAACACCATAACCAAGCAAAAAGTGCTCAGAGGCCACAAACCAAGCACCTTCAGGGGGAATAATTTCAGATTGGGGAAAATTGAAAAAGGTCTATACCTACGGTATTAAGTCTATCGCTAATACATATACGGACGAATTTTAATATCCATAGCTGTAGGAAACCTATACCCACGGTTTTTTAAACGTCAGTTGGTATAGGATACATATACCTACGGTTTTATTTACCGTCACTAAAAGTGTCCGTTGGTATATGTCGGTATGGGTTTTAAGAGGTAATTTCTTCCGTTTGGTCATTTATGGCGGTATGGGGTATAATGGGGGGGGGGTACGAAAAAAAATCCAAAATATTTTGACCCCTTCAAATTATAAATTTGCATTACTACCCCTAATTTTGCATCCACATCTCACACAAACTCACCACTCACGAATCCCATTTCCCTCTCATGACAATTACGAGTTTTAAATTTTATTTATTTAAATATATTAATTTTTTAATTATATTGTTAGTGAAGCGTGCTTTTAAAAATTAATTAACACATTTAACTCTGGGTCCTGGATTCACCACTACACATATATGTACCTAGAGTAACTAAAAAAAATATTCACACAGACAAACAACAGAAAACAATATTTAGGGGGCGTTTGTTTCAAGTTTAGTAATTCCATTCCTAGGAACAAAATGATGAGAATCTTATTCCAATGTATTGGTGAAAATTGTGTTTGGTAAATATTTAGAACATTCCCAGGAATTATTCGAAGAGTTGGAATATAGGTAGTTACTCATGGTTTTTATTCATATATTCATGGGAACTTTTTTCCCATCCTTTTCCTTGGGAATAAATCCTTGGGAATGATAGAAGTTATTTCACTCATAGGAATCTTGATACCTGAGAATATTTTTTTTCAAACTTCTAACAAACATGGGAATACTCATTTCTTACCTATGTATTCCTAAGAATGCTAATTCTACACTTGAAACAAACACCCCCTTATATATCTAACTTCTCCTCAGTCCTCATGTAGAGCTGTGAAACCGGACTATCTGACTTGATTCACCGATCTACAATGTAAAAGCGGACTGAATTAGGCTATCCAATTATCTATTGAAATGTGTTTATTCTAGCCTAACTTAAAAGACTAGGTCATGGGGCCTACTTGTCGACCCGATCCAACTTTTGATAAACAAAAACTTAAAAATTATTTTAAAAAATAAGAAAGCGAAAAAACCTAGGGCCAAATACTTTATTCAACAAACCTAGCTCAGAAGAGAGGGCCATTAGGAGGCAAGTAGGACTAGGCCACCTCTACTTAGAAAGGTGGATATTAAAGACACTATCATAAAACTCAAGAAAAGAACCATTGAGATCACCATTGAATGTCCCGTGATTATTTATGACATCACTACCAGTACCACCACCAGTGATTGCCTTTTGTTGGCCATTGCCATCAATATCACTAGTATTCGCTTGTTTGGATTTTAAATAATTCATTATAACTTCTTTAACCTCTGAAAAGGAAGAGTGCCATGAAGGACCCTTTGATATCTTGCACTTCAAACGACCATTCCCATGATCATACCAAACCTTCATAGCAACCACAGAATATTTTGATGATAAATGACAAACGCAGGAGTGTATGATCAGATAAAATTCTTTTTCTCTGACCTTATGCTTTTGAACGAACAAAATACCGAGTCTATTCGTAACTCCGTAGAGGATGGAAAATCTACTCGGCCCTTTACGCTCTCGTAAACAATTGCCTTCGTGTGTGACATCTGAGATGTTAAAACTTTTTTTGGTTTTGATAAACTTCATGTCTACAGTGGTTCCTTCGCTGTCAATGGTGTAGTCCCTTAGGGAGAATCTGCAGACATTTTTTGGGTTGTTATTTTCCACAGACACACGAAGGGTGCAGGTTTTTGAATCAGGTGTCGTGTATACAACGCATTTCTCGTTCGCTTTGACACTCACATCAGTTTTCGATATCTCGCTGGGAAAGGTTATTATGCTCCCCATCTCTCCCTCTCCGCCTCTCTCTACTCTCCTTGAATTTGTAGCATTACTTTTATAGCAACTGATGATTAGAATATATATGCTAATCAACATAAAAATAACAGATTCTTTTTTTGACCAAAATAATGAAAGATTCTTAAAAGCTTAGAATGGAAGCATGCTCATTATCAGTCATCCTTATCCTAATGTGGAATTTTTTTTGAGTATTTTTCTACGGATTAGATTCCATATATTATTGGGTTTTCTTTTTTCTTTTTTAGATTCCATATTATTGGGTTTTCTTATTCTTTTTAATTGTTTTCTTGTTTATTTTCCATATATATTGTTGGTGGCGGACCTACATTGTTTCCCGCCTAGAAAAAAATGTTAGTACTAGTACTTCTATACACTACTACAGATTTTTTAATGGGCAGCGCTTTTTTTTACCAATGGGCAGCGCTTTTGAGCGCTGCTAATATTTGCGCTGCTGATTCCGCTCTAACAATGGGCAGCGCTTTTAAAAGTGCTGCCCATTTATAGCAATTGGCAGCGCTTTTAGGAAAAAGCGCTGCTCATTGCCTTAGCGCATTTTCAAATGGGCAGCGCTTTGTAGGAGAAAGCGCTGCTCATTGCCTTAGCGCATTTTCGAATGGGCAGCGCTTTGTAGGAGAAAGCGCTGCTCATTGCCTTAGCGCATTTTCGAATGGGCAGCGCTTTTTAGGAGAAAGCGCTGCTCATTGCTTTAGCGCTTTTACGAATTGGCAGCGCTTTCTCCTAAAAGCGCTGCCTATTCGTCATAACGCTAAGGCAATGAGCAGCGCTTTCTCCTAAAAGCGCTGCCCATTGTGTAATTTTTTTTTCCTGTTTTTGTTATTTTCGTTTTTACAATTGCAATTTTCCTGGACATATATACTCATAACTAACTTAGCTATATGTATCCAAAAAGGCAAATCAAACATTATGAGCAAAATCAAAACCAGCTATTTTTCAGCAAGTAAACCAACTATTTTTCAACAAGTAAACCAACTATTTTTCAGCAAGTAAACCAGCATAACTAACTTGTTTTTACATTCCCAATTCCTTCCAATTCTATTTCTCAGCAAATCAAATTATATCCAAATACACCAGAATCAAAACAAGTGCTTAAGTTTCCCAATTCATTCCATTTCTACACTTGAACCAAAACAAACTAGCTAACAAGTTATTATCCAATTCATATGTACCCAAAACTAGCTAAACTTACAATATGAACCAAAACTAGCTTAGCTGTATGTATCCAAATCAAACGCTAACAACTTACAGTATCACATATTCTATCCAAAATAAAAAAAACGGGAGACATAACGGCACCACTCTCCTCTAAGCTCAAGTAGCTGTTCATCAGAGTATGTCTTCACCCGACAATTAGGAAAATACTGAAATTATATAAATAAATAAAATTAGAATTGAAATGGTTAAATGGAATTATCTATTATTATATCAAAATCAAAAAGAGTTCTAGATACCTGTCGGGGAATAATCGTTTGGTTGTGGGTAATAATTTCCTTCAAAAATTTCATTACATAATACCCACAATCATTGCTATTGGGTTGTTTTGGACACTACAAAACAAAACATTAGTTAAATGTTAAATTTAATTTAATACATTTTTTCACAAAATAATGTAATTAAATATATAAGAACATTGATTACAAACTTACATCTACCGGTATCCATTTGGTCTTTGATTGTTCCACTCCCCAATATGTTTTCAAACAACTGAACACAATGACATATAATAACTATATTATTCGAAATACATACGTATATAAGTAAAACAAAGAAATATGTAGAGGGATCGAAATACACACACCTATTAAATAACTCGATCAACTCGGGGTAGTTGTTGAAATGACCATGCAATGGATCAATGAAGTACACCGTATCTCTCCCCGGATTTATTGCTAACCGAATCCAATGTTGCCTACAAAATAAGATTATTTGGGATTTTAAGATTTTGGTTTTGTTTGTTTTTAGGGATTTTATGCTTGTGTTGGCCACTGGTCTCCAAGTAGAAGTAGGAGAAGCTTCTCTGAGAAAGATCCAAGCACAATCAAAAAGAGCAAAACAGGTACACACTTCACTCATTCAAAATCATGCTGCTTTGTTGTTGTAAATGCTGACATTAAGACAAAATCATGATAACCATCCTTGTAATTGTAATGTACAGAGAAATTTACCAGAAACTCTGAGCAGGTTAGACGACGAAGAATGAACCTTGACCATCCTCGAATCATAGATTTCAACAACTATAGGTATCCTGCTTCTCTCCTCTTTAATTAATTTACTAAAATCTTGTTTTGCTGTGTTCAAATTCTCACCAGTGCTTTATCTTATTCTGTGATCAGCATTTTTGTTGCTACTTGGAATGTGGCTGGAAGATTCCCACCAACTAATTTGAGCATAGATGATTGGCTACAAGCCTCACCTTCTGCAGATATTTATGTTCTTGGGTAAGATTTTGGTACTTGTTCATATCTTTTCCAAGCAAACATATATGCTACTTGTTAGTTCTAATGACACAATTCTACCTTTGTATTGCAGATTTCAAGAGATAGTTCCCTTGAATGCTGGTAATATCTTAGGGGCAGAAGACAATGGCCCTGCTAAAAAATGGCTTGCTCTCATAGGAAAGACTCTAAACAATCTCCCTGGTATCATGTGTTGGCAGAGGATTGATGGGTTATCTTGGAAATAAGGTAAATTATATATCAATCTTATGAGTGTCTTTTTATATATATCAATCTTATGAAAGTATCTTATGTATATTGACATTCCTGGCAGTTGAGAATAGAGCAGAAGAGAGGTCGTGCATTAACACCCAACGCTCTTGTTTAATTTTACTGGTGAGATGTATTTTCCTTTTGCCAATATACATTTTCGCTGCCCCAATATTAAATTTTTTGGCCAACAGAAAGAAATGACTGAAGCTGATGATGTTTTACTCTTTTAGTAATTCCTTAATTCTTTTTCATATTTCTAAATCTGTTACTATTACTGTTTTGCTCTTTAATGCAGGCAGGCAAGTTCATCTCTGATGATGTTGAAGATCAGACAGAACAGGTACAAGAATATAACTCTGAACTTCATGCCTTTCCTTTCATTATTATCTATGTGAATTTTCTTAGTATTTGCCCACTGTTACTTATCACTTAGATTTGGGCTTGTGAGGTATTGTTCGGTTCAATGATTAGAACTTGGGCTTGAGATGTTTAATTGGATGACTTTACTCCTAAATCTTGAGTGATTATAATTGGAATGTTCTTCATATTTCTAAATCTGTTACTGTTTTCTCTTACTGTTGATTCAAAAAAATAAGTCTTTGTCTTGGGTTGCTCTTTTGTTTAGGCTTAGTAGTTAATAGAGAAACTGGCCATGTGCAGCAATAAGCTCCAAGTTAGTTGAGCTTCAATTAACACAAGCTTGAAACGGCTCAATCATGTAGCTGATTTATTATAATGGATTCTTTTCACTGGAATCATATATCTATTATGTCATGCTACATAATCTGCATCAAAACAATATCTACATTAGCTGCTGATTTTGATCCCTAGCTATTCTGGCTTTATGAAATTGTCTTAACGTCCAAGGCATTGCTATAGGGATTGTCTTCGGATTCGTTGAATTGGGAGCATGTGGTTTAAAATTTGTTTATACCTTTAAAGCAAATTTAACCTTGAAATTCCATGCTTGCTTATTCTTCTGCTGATCTTTCGTTAATTGTGGCAGAGTCACGTTGGAGGAAAAGCTTGCTTAATGAAGACTTGAACCACTTCTTAATGAAAGCTTGCTTAATGAAAGCATGTGGTTTACAAAAGCTTGCTTAATGAAGACTTGAACCACTTCTGGGAGGTGTTTGCTTAGGTTATGCTTAAAGACAATTTTTTATGGATCTTTTGTTTTTAGATTTTAGATTTGGCAATGTTATAAATTAGGTAGTCTAGGTTATTATCGTGTAGCACATGTACTGAAAATCTCATTTCAATTCAATAATGTAGTTGTTGTCCTTATTGTTTGAGATTAAGCTGTAAACATTTCACTAGTTGGGCTTGATATTTGTATGGTGTTCTTCTATGTATAAAACATGATAGAATGAGAAAAAATTATTTTGCTTATGGATGCAATGTTAGTCAATATATGATACTGAAAATACATGATCAGAAACACGTTTTTTTTTTAAAAAAACTCTACTTTTAATATCAGTTCCTCTGGATAACCGATGTTAAAAGTACTTTTTATATCGGTTCCAACAAAAAACCGATGTCAAAAATACGCTTATATTTGGTAAAAAACTGATTTTCATAACGGTTCTAGGTGCAACCGATATAAAAACAACTTTTCATAACGGTTCAGGAACCGATATGAAATGTCCCTTTTTTTATATCTCCTTTTTCGGCATCGGTTCAGGAACCGATATGAAATGTCAATTTTAACCGATATAAAATACCTTTTTTCCATTAGTGAATTCTGATGATGGTGTTAATTGGAATACTTTTGCTAATTTGATAGGAGCTTTGGAATGTTTAAACTTGGAATACTTTTGTGTTAGTTGGTGCTAAATTTGATAGAATTTGGAATGTTGGATTTACTTTTGCTAATTATAAATAGGTTATTTTGATAAATTTTATATTTCACAGGCTCACTGATTTATGATTAAATATTTTTGACACTGCAGTAATTTTTTTACAGATTTTTTTAGTGTAATTTTTTTTTCATAGACTCTTACAAGTAGAGATGTCAATTTGGCCCCAAGCCCCAAGCCCAGCCCCATTGGCCCCCTAATTTAGCCCCAAATATTTCAGCCCCCTATTAATGGGGCTTTTTTAGCCCCAACCCACATTTTAAATTTTTTAATGGGTTGGGGCCAGGGCTTTGTGGGTTGGCCCCCAATTTTTTTTGATCATTCTTTTCCTACTACTTACACCTCTCTTTCATTCTTTTACCCCATTCCTCTTCTCCATCACTCTCACCACAACCATCACCATCTCCCACTCACCACCACCACCACCTCCTTTTTCTTCTCACCACCACCGCCATCACTACCACCTCCTTTATATTTTTAAAACATAAAAAATCTTTTACTAAAAAAATATTTTTATTAGTAAAAAAAATACTTTTAAACATCATTTTAATATATTTTTATACTTCAGATTTTTTTATTTATATTTTTAATATCTGTAAATGTATAAATATAATATATATATATATATATATATATAGTTATATATAATATAATAGTTATAATATATATATATATATATATATATATATATTTATATTTAAATACGGAGGTGGTGCCGGGCGGCTCTCCAGCAGCCCCATGGCGGCGTTCCGGCTACCCCACGGCGGTGCTTCGGCGACCCCATGGCGCTTCAGCAACATTATTTTTATCCCTGTTTTTCGCAAGCGAAAATGCAAACCAGTAATTGATTATGGATTTAATGTAATAATAATGAGCTAACAGTGGGAAAAATAGGAAGAAGTATAAGTACCGGAGATTAGAGATCTTCGGAGTGGTTAGTGCCTTCTTTTGACAGTATATGTTTTTTTCTTGAATATATATATATATATATATTATTTAGTTTCTGAATTTGAAAAAAACTGAAAAACTGAATTTTTTTTTGTTAAAAAGTATTTTTATAATTATCCAATGGATTTAAAAAATATATCGGATGGATCACAACTATCCACAAAATTAAACAAAAAATTAAGGGCCTTGGGGCTGGCCCTGGTCCACTGGGGCTTGGGGCCATGTGGGCTTTTTGGCCCATGGGCCTTTTGGCCCTAGGGCCACGTGGGGCTGGCCCATATGGGCCAAATTGACGGCTCTACTTACGAGTCTACGAGTTGAGTCTATGGTCCCCTCACGAGTCTATGTATACTCTCGAGTCTGACAACCATGTTCACAATGCATAATGTCTATGGCCTTGCGTTGATTAAGATCAATCATAGAAGAGCAAGGCCAGTTTACTTTCATCTATGGAGTTCCGGGTGTTAGAATTGGTGGTGTTGTTGGCATTACAAAGGTTGAAACTGTTTTGCTCGTAACGCACAGTATCGAGGTGGGGCCAAGAAATATTACTTCTGTTGATGTCCTGGTTTGGTATGATTTTGGGAAAGGTCGTTTTATGTGCGCAAAATTAATGGGTACTTCATGGCGCTCAAAATAAATCATATTGATTTTTCTATAGTTTTATCGGTACAAATTTTCTATGGTACAACCGTACAAGTAGTTTGGGAGGTGGGGGGTTGATTCCCAAATACCTGTTGCAGAACAAGGTGGTCTTATTCTCACAACCTTCTGCTTTAGCTTCCTGCAATGTTAGATGACATTTCTCTTAGAAGAAGCATTTACTTTGATTATGTCTACCTTCACTATGTGGTGATCAGAAGTTCCTTTAGAAGAAATGACTGAGTAAGACCCTGGAACAATTTTGTAAGGTGAACCACCCTTGTGCCATACTTGCATGTCCCCTGCACATCTATTCAAACATTAACTTTACATGTCTGAAGCAGACTATGAAGTAAAACGCAGATTGTACGATTGTTTGCAAAAAATGGTTGGAGATGTTGAAGAAATCAGATATGATGCTTAATTAGAAGACTTCAAGACACAGGCAAAAAAATTTGTAGTGTAGTACCTATGGCTACACTTAAAACCAAAACTCTAGTGCAATGGTGGGAGTCATACGGGAATGAGCATCCATAACTTCAAAATTTTGCACTATGTGTGTTAAGCTTGACTTGGAATTCAAAATTGCAACTTTTAAGTCATGATGTGCGTCGAGATCTCAGCCACGACAATATGTTTGGTGCTTATAATAATGATACAAATTTCTCTCAAACTTTGTCTAGTTCAATATTTTTGAAAAAAATAAATTGTAAAGAATAAATTTAGAATCTACTCTTAGTTTAGTCTAATAATTAAAAGACGTATAAATTAAAATATAAATATCTGAAATTTTGCTTCATTCATAATATTAATAATAAGGCTTAAATATGTTTTTAGTCCCTGCAAATATGTTTGCAGGGAGTTATATAAAAAAAATTTGCAAGAGCTAAAATAGAAAATCGTTATATTTGCAGGGACTAAAAACATACTTAAACCTAATAATAATAATAATAATAATAATAATAATATTATATATATGTATATATTGATTGATATTTTGTAATATATTCATACCAAATAATCGATTGGTATTATGAATGAAGCAACATAAGGAAAAATATCTATACTTGAACGATAGTGTTGGGAATTCAGGTGTGACTTGTTAGTCTCATATCGACTAAGAATGAGTTAAATGAAAAACAAATAAGAGAGGGTGATTCATATACACAATGTCTTTAGATTTTGGGTGGAAATGTGGCGTCCAAATCTCGTGGTGGATTAGCTCGTTGTTTTAGTTACTTTAGGTGGAGATATAACACTCCTCTATTCAATGTAATAATATTGATCCCCTTTAAGATAGGGAGAACAAAACAAGTCCATATATCACAGGTGCGCATTTGAAGTACACTTAGGTAATAGAAGCTCTTTAATGTTACATAATAGAATCATCACAACCTGAAAAATTCTATGAAACATGCAGGGAGGTGCAGAAAATTAGATGAAGGACAATGTTTATAGTATCATATATAACAAGATTTTGAAGTGTTAAACTTCATTATTAACTGCTTATCAAAATATGTATTAATTTTCCTATAGTTTTATACCAGTACAAAATTTCTATGGTACAAGTAGTTTGGGAGGTGGGGTTGATTCCCAAATACCTGTTGCAGAACAAGGTGGTGTTATTTTCACAACCTTCTGCTTTAGTTTCCTGCATTGTCGGATAACATTTCTCTGAGCAGAAGCATTTACTTTCATCATGTCTACCTTCACTATGTGGTGATCAGAAGTGCCTTTAGAAGAAATGACTGAATAAGACCCTGGAACAAATTTGTAAGGTGACTTTGGGGAACCCAAAATGTAATCCACCCTTGTGCCGTACTTGCATGTACCCTGCACATCTATTCAAACACTAACATTACAAGTCTAAACCATAAACTATTATCATTATGTAACTACGTAGCATTTACACATCAGATTGAAGACGTCTTCAGTATCCGGCATGTAGACACTGACATCGACACTTCAATTACTTTAATTTTCTTAAATTATTATCTGTGTTTGTGTCGGTGTCCGTGTATGTGTCGGTGCTTCATAGTATATAATCATACTCTAAATTCAGCTAGCACTGAAGCAATTGAATAGTAGAATACTTTGTCCTTTGGCAATGATGACAATGGGTTCACCTTCTCCTGCATAATCCTTTGCATCATCATAGTCTTTTGATTTCATGAAGTTCATAACTTCTGTCATTGGCCTTGGCTTTCCAAGTTTCTCATAATACTACCACATAAAAAAATTATATATAAGATGTGAGTGCTAGAATGGGCAAATTAGTATGCATAGTTGCTGAAATGTAGAAATTAGAATATGCATGTTACTGTTAAGTACCTTAAGGTGAATAATTAATGTTTGTGAGAATATATTAAGTACCTTAACAATGTCAGTCCATCTCTCAGATGAGTAATCTGCTCTATATAGAGAATTGAGACCTCCTGCCAAGATGTGTGGAGGATCATTGGAACGAATTATTGCATTCACTTGCTTCATTCTCCAATTCTCATCTAAATGGTCAAGTTGAGTAGAGTGAAAATTTATTTCTCCTGCCCAAGGAACATCAATTGTGGCCTTTAAAACATTCCTGCATCACACAAACAAACAAACAAACAAACAAAATACAATATTGACACCAATAGAAATATCAAGGTGACTTTGGAAGAGATTATTTATGACTAGGCCCCATTTGCATAAATAGCTTAATTAAGCGCTTATGGCATAAGCGCTTATGGCATAAGCGCTTATTTTATAAGAGCTTATGCATAAGTTGTTTCTATAATAAAGGATAAAATAATGTCAAACTATCTTTCTGTAAGCTTAGATGCAAGCGCTTATTGTATAAGAGCTTGTGCATAAGTTGTTTCTATAATAAAGGATAAAATAATGTCAAACTATTTTTCTGTAAGCTTAGCTGATTTCAAAAGCTATCTTGGGGAGTTTATGGAAATTGGCTGAAAACAGCTTATGAAAATGTCATAAGCTACTTATGCCTGTATATAAGCCTAAATAAGTCGATCCAAATTGTCCCCTGGTCTAGACTTATCTTAAGACACAAGTTATAAAATAACCTATAACATGTTCATGACTTGTTTTGTGCTTATTTCAGTAAGATCCTCGTAATAGACAATAAAACAGCTAACAATTTACATTAAATCAGTTTACCATGTTCTCTCTTCTATCATAAAAATAGTTTTAAAAAAAAAAGTACCTGAAATCATCATCATCAGCAATCTTTTGAACTTTCCACCTCTTAATTGGCCATTTGGACAAGATAGCATTTCCATATTCAGGAGCCCAACTTTCAGCAAACACATATTTCATTCCCAATGCAGATGCCAAATCAGAAAGAGGCTTCATGCCTTTCTCTTCCTCAGCTTTCACATCCTGCAGTGCCAGCACATCAGCATCAACCTCCCCTAGAACTTCCATAATGCTTCTACTGCTTGTGAATTTCTCATTACCCTCACAGTTATAATTCATACTCATATTCATAATGAAAGGAAAGCATACAGGAGACCTTGCCGGTACTTGATTCCTTCTAGAAACACTTCCAACACTTGTGTCTGATATATTTGCCAATGAAATCTCATTATCAGGAAGATTAATTGAAACCTTCAAATTTGATCTTGGCATAAGATTCTGAGATTCATTATTCAATGAGGCATGCATTGGAGATTGCTTTAGTATACTCTTGGGAAAATCACCCCTTGTAGAAGAACTCTTCTTATTTTGATTAGAGACAACAAAATCATCAATTTCTGAAATAGCAGGTGCAAGTGAAAACATAGCAACATTAAATGTAGCAATTCTAATAGGCCTTCTTGAATCAGATTCCACTATGTTGTCATTTGAGTGAGTTTTAGATTTTCTTTTGTTGTTGCAAAATTCAGCTCTAGAGTGACCCTTGAAGTTCAATTTTCTAAACCTTTTTATAACAACTTTAGACCTTGGACGTTTCCATAGTAACCATAATATTCTTGAATAAAAGTGTCTAAGTTTTCTTCTAACCACACTGAGCATCTTGACAGCAAAAGAGAAACTCAATGTTTTTGATTTCATGAGAAGTTCATGTTTTTTCTCACTACCTTAATTTGTGGCATATGCTACATAGTTGAAATGAGTCAATATATGGGGAAAAAATGAAGACAAAATTAGATTCTAACTACTCCATGAAGGGAGATCGATAACGTCAGAAGAGTTGACAATGGTACTTTGTAGTTGAGCTTCTTTTTCCGACATAAGAAAATAATGCTAACTACTACCAACCATAGTGGACAACAGAAGTCATGTTTTTATATAAATAATGACATGTAATGTAATAACATGATTATAAAACTTTACATTAAATAAAGCCTTAGAATAGCCTATCTCGTGATTTGCAGTCAGTTTTGACTTATTAACAGTCATTACGTATATGCTGATGTAGATTTATATTTTTTGTAAATCATATTGGGCAGTTTTTTTTTACCCCCCTCATTAGACCCCATACCCCCATTTTATCATAAATCCCTAAAATATCCCTATTTTTTTTATAAAAAAAACGTTTTTTAAAAATTTTCCGGAATATAGACAAATCCGGAAACCATTATTTTAAAAATTTCCGAAAACATCTCAAAGGGGGTATTTCCGGAAGCCAAATTGGCTTCCGGAAATACCCCATTTTGAGGTGTTTCCGGAAAGTTTAAAAAATTGGGGGTATAAAAGATTTCCGGAATTATGCCAAAAACACATAATTCCGGAAGTCAAAAAATTGGCTTCCGGAAGCAAGTTGCAAGCATATTGAGTAATAAATCCATGTTTTTAATTATTTCCGGAAACACAAAAAGCATATTGAGTAATAAGTCCATATTATCAATTTATTAGAATTTTAATCATGATACCCAACATTTGACTCTCAATCTCTCTCGCAATGCATTATTCAGTCGATTATAATCAATCAGATGGTTCATTTTAATAACTATATAATTAATCAAATCGATTAACTTGTAGTTATAATTCACTTTGTGCAGCAAGCAAATTTCAATGGCGGAAGTGCAAGCAGAATTCTGATTTCAGGCCAGAGAGAGAGAGGCGTGACATAGAGAGAAGAAGGAGAGAAAGCCAGAAAAATCCCAAACCAAACCCTTGATTTCAAACCCAGTTTGTCATTCTGAAACCCTTAGCTAATTCATCGTCATCCCCTCAAATTTGTAACTTCTAAACAGAGTTTTTGACCCCAAAATAGAAACCAATTTGAATCATTTTCTCTCATTTCTTCTTCTTGTCTGTTTCAAGTTTTCTGGGCATGATGTTGAATTCAAAATCACAATTTTTTTAAAACATGGACTTTTACCCACGGTTTTGTCCGTAGGTAAAAGTCATGGATTTTTTTGGGAATTCCGAAAACACCATATTTCCGGAATTCCATAAAAATTCATGACTTTTACCTACGGACAAAACCGTGGGTAAAAGTCTAGTTTTTTAAAAATTCCAAAACAACATTTTCAATTCCGAAAATACTCTTTTTTAACATAATTTCGGAAGCCATTTTTTTGGGAATTCCGAAAATACATCAAATTGGGATAAATTCGGAAGGCAATATTGAGGGGGGTATATGGTATTTCCGGAAATATCGCATTTTACGGTATTTCCGGAATGTAAAATGTGTTCCGGAAATACCGTAAAATACGATATTTCCGGAAAATCAAAAAAACATACTTCCGGAATTATCTAGATTTGAGGTATTTTCGAAAATTTTGTAGATTTAAAGGGTAGTTTCGTCCGTTTGTTCATTTAGGGGGGTATATGGTATAAGGGAGGGTACCCAAAAAACAGCCATCATATTGGGTTGAAATTTTAGCTTCCTCGGATCGGTTGTATTATAGAAAGCTATACTTTAATTTCAATTATTGTTATTTACATCCAAAAAAAAGTATACATTTGGTATACATTCCTCTTAATCTCTGCTGTGAACTATTAGAATATCATCATATGGTGGTACCCTCCCAAGGATAGTTGTGAAACATAGATGCATGAGTCCTTTTCACATAATAAGAAGTCAATACATAGAGTAGGTAGAAATAGTGAGGAGCAGTTAGATTTAGATCACAAGATCTAAAGAATACATCAAAATCATCACTTTGCTGTTTCAATAGGTAAACATTATAATTCAGTTTATCAACGGTATAGAAAATATTTTTGAATTACATTCCCCACATTAGTTATCAACATTAAGTAATTAAAGAAGTTTGGTTTAGTTGGTAAGAATACAACTTAATAAGTAAGCCGCTCTCTTTGAGCCGTGAAACTGTCAACATTTTTCCCCCTTTTATTAACATCTTGTGTAGATGTGTATCATTTCATATCTCTGATTCACTCAGTAAATTATAGGCTAAATTATAGTTTTGGTTCCTCTATTTTCAAAAATTCAGATATTTAGTCCTCCTATTTTAAAACTCAGACATTTGGTCCCCCAATTTTAAAAAATCAAAGACATTTAGTCCCAAGAAGAATTTTCAGTTTTTTATGGCTAATAATCAAAGACATTTGGTCCCTCAATTTTAAAAAATCAAAGACATTTGGTCCCCCAATTTTAAAAAATCAAAGACATTTGGTCCCTCTTTGAACTAAATGTATTTGATTTTTTAAAATTAGGGGACCAAATGTCTGAGTTTTAAAATAGGGGGACCAAATGTCTGAATTTTTAAAAATAGAGGGACCAAAACTAGAATTTAGCCTAAATTATATCTTTCATCAAGACATTTATAAGTAAAACATGGACTTCTTAAACCATAATAAAAATATTCAAAAATAAACTATTAATGAGTGTAGCACCGACACTTCAAATTGAAAATGTGTTTGGTGTTCAACCGACATATGTCTTTTGGACACCGACATTGAATCACTTTCATTTTCTCAAATTAAAATTTGTGTCTGTGTGTCTGTTTCAATGTTATGTTCAGTGTCTGTGTCTGTGTTTCATAGATGAGGAATCAGTTTCATCTTGTTTGAGTATCAGAGCTTTTTCTTAATCCTGCAATGAAGGAAGCTCTGCACGCAAGTGAATTTGCTTTTCGTATCTGGACAAAGGCTAAGAAAGACTTGAAAAGCATAATGAATATTGAGAAGTGTTAGACTGTTAGTGCAAGAATGCACACACATGAGTGGCTACTCACTCACAAAGATAGCCACTCTAAAAAACCTTCTCTGTGCAAATCCTGAATCTGGTGATTCATCACTCTTTGAAGTCTTTATTCGATCTTCTTTCTCTCTTTTTGCAAAACATAAACACATTTATCTCTGTTCGTTCCTTTTCTAACCCCACTGTGAGCTTGGTTTGAGATTTCCCATGCTTCTTTAGCACTTTTGGCCGAAGAAATCTTCTCAAAATTCACTTCATCCACACACTAATGAAGCAGGAAAAGAGCCTTGTAATCTCTTTTCTTGGATTTTTTGTAAGAAGCAATATCCTCCTCTGCTTGGATGCCTTTTTGCTCTCTTTTCTTCGATTTTTTGTAGGAAGCACTATCCTCCTCTTCTTGGATGCCTCTTTGCACCATTCTCTTGGATTTCTTGTAGAAAACACTATCCTCCTCTTCTTGGATGCCTCTTTGCATTATTTTCAGCACTCCCTAGAAACCAAAGATCACTTCCATCCTCACCATCCATTTCTTCCAATTCTTTCCATCAAGGATTGATTGATAATGTCACTAGAAATATCTCTTTTGTGGAAGCCATTATTGGCACACATACAAGTCCCTAATCAATGGGCTTTGATACCAGTGTTGCCGTTGGTGCAATTAGGGAGAGGAAAATATATAATTGTATTTACTAAACTGGATGACATGATACTTACACATATACACTATATTACAATGTATTTATCTCACTTACAATAGGTCCAAAAGCCCGCATTGGTTTTGGCCCAATACACCTGACACTAACTAACTTCTAATAGTTACACATGTTGAACCAAGGACAAACACTCTTTGTTTTGTATGATAACAAATTATATTTTGTCTACTAATGGTTGCAGTGTATAAAAGTGCAGGGACAAAATAAAGTACAGGACATGAATGGAAGAGCAGGAAATATTAAAGTGGGGCAGCTTGGAGAAGAAGCCACCTCTAAAGTTCAAGACCAAATTGTTTTATCCGCTTTCTCTAGGACACTATGTAAGGTCCTATCACCTAAGGTATATGACTTTTGGTAACTGAGAGATGAGTTTTTCAAAACATGCATGATGCATCAAAATGATCTTTGAAAAATATTTTACAAAATTGCATGCATGCATAAGGTGGCACCATAAACCCTAAAACTATTTTGGTTGAAGGCTTGAAATCAAAATCCTATATTTTTACAAAGATAATAGATTATGGTAATAGATTAGGTGCCTGAATGTTTCAGAGCACATAATCTAAAACAAATAATCGATTATCAAGCCAAGAATTGTTTCCTTTTTTACAACAATAAATCGATTAGAGCCTCATTTGTACTATATATCATAATCGATTAGTGGCTTGCCTTACTTTCCTTTTTTACAACCATAATCGATTATAGCTTCAAATAACCATATATCATAATCGATTAGTGGCTTCCTTCCTTTCTTGACAACAATAATCGATTACTCCTCTGAAATAAATTCAGGAGCATAATCGATTATATCATCATTTAACCAAGTAATATAATCGATTATGAAGCCATCCTTGACAACAATAATCGATTATCCCATCCCATAACTATATGTCATAATCGATTATCAAGCTATTCAATGTTTCCATATCTATCAAATAATCGATTATGCACTTGCCTCACATATTCACCATAATCGATTATACTATGTATTAAATGAGTTTCATTTTTTCAAACCTCTCCTAAGCCTATAAATAGGCATGTGTGATTCACTTTCAAATCACACCACTTTTCACAAATCTCTACTTCTCACATACATTTTCTAGATCTGAGAAAGAGAGAAAATAGAGCTTCAACTTTCATATCATTTTCTATTTTCCATATCACTCATCTCTTAGTCACTATACTGTCATTATATCTGAGGTGATTGGATCATAGATCTCTGTTTGTATTCGTTACTCTATTTGTGGGGGTCACTTTGAAATCCTGGGATTTGTTCTTGGGTCTCTCAATCAGAAGATTGAGTTGGTTTGAAATCCTGGGAAGTTTTCTTGGGTCTCTCAATCAGGAGATTGAGTTGGTTTGAAATCCTGGGAGGTGATCTTGGGTCGTTCAATCAGGGAAGATTGAAGTGGTATTGAAATCCTGGGAGGTGCTCTTGGGTCGTTCAATCAGGAGATTGAAGCGGTGTTGAAATCCTTAGCTAGGTGCTCGGGTTCTCAGTTCGGGGGAATTGAGATTTGCTATTTTGAAGTTGCCTGTTTGTAAACAATTCTTCAATATAGTGGTTACCATCAAGTCCAAGGGTTGCAAAGCCTGAGGCCGAGGACGTAGGGCTTTTATCCCGAACCTCGCTAAATTCCTGTTGTATCTCTATCCCTCTCTCTTTACTTTATTTACTGTTTATATCTGTTTATAATATCACTACTCTGATCTGAATCTGTTAATCTGGCTGTATAACTATATCCCTACTCTGATCTGAATCTGTTAATCTGGTTATAGTTATACTCACTGTACTACAGATCTGTTTATCTATCATCTTCCATATCACTGCAATTGATCTACTCTCTACTATATTCAATATCACTACACTTCTTATAAATAATCTTATTGTGTATATTGAAAATAGTATAACATCTCATTGTGCCTAAATCTGCCTGCTTGCACCATATAAGGTTTAAATCTAAGTTTCCGCATTTGATTTAAAACAAACTTATCATTTATTTTGAAAATAATCCAAGATTTACACATAACCTTATTCACCCCCCTCTAAGGTTATCAGATAGTCTAACAACACATACTAATACTAACTAAACACAATTAGTTAATTCTAAGTGAATTAACAAACACTAATCCCAATTAATTCCAACATCCCCCCTTAATAAGCTGCATACCGCTAGCTCATCTTGTGTTATGAATGTCTTTAATATTGGTAGAATTTAGAAACTTTCATGGTAGTTCTCTATAATATTGTGATTATGAATGTCTCAAGATTATTTCTTGGATTTCCATGAAGATTGTAAGACTTGCTTGCTTTGTTTTATTATATTTTTTCCATAAAGATTGTGCTTACTCTTTTTTGAGATTTTCTTATCCGCTTGGCATATGTTATATACCAAGGATTAAGAGCATTCTTACCATATGGAGAATTTCCAAGGAGAGGGTACTTTACCATCGAAAAAAGATTTTGCGAAAACAAAAATGGGATTAGGGTTCTAAGGTTGAAGAAGATGAAGTTCCTTTAAATCTTTATCAAGGGACCAAAATGGACCCTTTTAAATTGTACATCATCATCTTTACACTTGGACAAAGTATCAGCATGTTAACAGTACATGTCAGCCACCTAACGCCTCCTTTTGAACAGAATCTGTCATAAGGACTAACGTGTCCTTGTTTGTAAATGTCAGAGACTAAACTGGGTATTATTTATTCTCATGGACCAGATTGGACATCGAGATTTTTGTCAGGGACAAAAATCCGTATTCACTCATAAAGAAATGTGGGGCCAAAAATGAAATTAAGCTGATAAATTTTTTTAAACATATTTATAATAAAATTGATTACGCCCAATTAACTTAACCCTAAGATTTGCTTTAGGTAAGCTTTGCTAGCGTTATGATTATGAAAAACTCCCTCAACCCAAGCTCTGCTAGGGTTTAGTGGTGGCCACCCCTGGGCTTGTTCCAGTACTTTCTAGTCTCCTTTGACTCTCTCTCTCTCTCTCTCTCTCCGCCTAGTGTTGGTCTTGATCTAGTCTTTTCTAGTTGCTGTTGTTGAATCGGGTCCTAGTGTAGTATGGAACCGTGGAAGGAGGTCCCTTTGTCCGGTGCGGGGGAACAAGGGCTCACGGTGGAGGACGACGACATCGCGGAAGAAGAGGTTTTCCACAGAATGCTTGCCGAAAAGCTTTGGACTGACAGCCCATATAACACCAGAGCTTTCAAGCAAACTATCACACAAGGTTGGAGATTGAAGAACTCGGTTGAGGTACAGGATCTAAGCAAAAACCTCTTCCTCTTTCGTTTCTCAAGTAAAAGGGATCTGGAATCGGTGCTGAAGAATGGACCTTAGAATTTCGATCGCAACATCCTAATACTTGAGAGGGTTTCTGGCGATGAGCAACCGACAGATATCAATATGCATCGAGTCTCCTTCTGGGTTAGGGTTTACGAACTGCCTCTCAAGATGAGATCGGAGTCCATGGCTACGAAGCTAGGGAATCTGCTTGGAAATTTTGAGGAAGCTGATCTTAGGGAAGGGCACAGGCTTGGGCGCTTTCTAAGGCTCAAAGTTTCTCCGGATTTGAGGAAACCTCTGCTCAGAGCCACGGTGATTCGATACCAAGGGCGAAGCATTCGAATCCACTTCAAGTACGAAAGACTTCCTACTTTCTGCTTTGCTTGTGGGCGTATTGGGCATCAAGTGAAGGACTGTGAGGAGATTGAAGATAATGATGCAAAAGGGTGCGAGGACATTGATGAGAAGGAGATGACTTTTGGACCTTGGCTTAGGGCTTCACCCCTGCCCAAAATTACATTTGAACAAAGGAAGGACAGCAGCTCAGGTACTTGCAGTAAAACCCTCTTCTCTCCTACTAGCACTGGTAAGTGTGATATCACTAGTTCTAGGAAAGATGATGACGTTGTGGTAGAACAAAGTAGTGAACCACCACAGGTGAGTAAAATGCCTGTCAAAGAACCTTGCCTAAGGGAGTTGTTTACTAGCTCTAAGGACATTGAAAGAGTGGCTGAGTCCTTGGGCACTGTTGTTCTGTCACCAACCCCCCAAGGTTGGAACTAGCAACCAGGGTACTGAGGCCAAGAAAGGGAAAAAATGGACTAGGAACAAGGTACCCAGGAAGCCAAGAGTGTCAAAAGGGAAGAAGAAGGTAGTGGAATTGGGGAAAAGACTGGTGTTGGATGGTGGTACATCAGATGGGGACCCTGAGGACAAGAGGGGAGGTGATAAGAAGTCAAAGCAGAATGTGGTGATGGCTGATATAAGTGAAAACTCTAATAGGGTGGTGTTGGATGACCAACACCCCCCTCCCCAATGAAAACACTCAGTTGGAACTGTAGAGGGTTAGGGAATCCCTTTGCAGTTCGAGCCTTGTTGAGGCTCACAAAGCTTGAAAATCCCAATTTGGTCTTCCTGATGGAGACAAAGTTAAAGGTTTGTGAAAAGGATCCTATTAGAAGGAGGTGTGGATTTAATGCGGGTATAGCAGTAGATTGTGATGGTACTGGTAAGGAGAGAGCTGGGGGGATTGCTCTGTTTTGGCATGATGAGTTGCAAGTTGATATCCAATCCTACTCCCTAAACCACATTCATGCTAAGTGTTTGGATATGGATACTAGTAGTTTTTGGCATTTCACTGGCATCTACGGTTTCTGTGGAACATCACAAGTGGAGAACATGGCAGCTTATTAATAATCTCTCTGCCCAGATTGATGGTATGTGGGTCTGCATAGGGGACTTCAATGATATTTTGGACAACCAGGACAAGATTGGGAGGAATGTGTGGACTGATTCTCAGCTGGACATTGGAAGACAGTGTTAGTAATTGTGGCTTGTCAGATATGGGATTTGTAGGGTATCCTTTTACTTGGTCAAATGGGAGGAGAGGTGATGAGAATATTCAGTGTAGGCTTGACAGAGTATATGGGAATGATGCTTTCCAAAACACATTCTCTCCACTATAAGTCACTTATTTGCCAAGATATGGCTCTGATCATGCTGCAGTCCTTCTCCAAGTTGATATACCTCCTAATCAAAAAAAGAAGAAAGAAGATCTTTAGATTTGAGGAGTGTTGGGCAAAGGATAGTAGATGTGAGGAAGCTGTTAAGAAGAGGTGGACGAATGATTATGGGTCCTGTTATGATAAACTGGCTGCCCAAAAATCTCTGAACCTAAAATTTGAAGATTTCACAGCAGGCAACACTAGGAAAGAAATCATAAGGGTTGAGAAAATTCTAATGATGAATCAATGTGGCTGGGAAATGAGGTGGATATTGAGAGGTTCAAAGAATTGGAGAGATACCATGCTGAGCTCCTCAAGAGAGAAGAGACTATTTGGAGGCAGAGAAGCAGGGCTGTTTGGTTGAAGGATGGGGATAGAAATACCAAGTTCTTTCATGGAAAAGCAAGCCAAAGAAGAAAGGTTAATGAAATTACAAAGCTCAAAGATGATCAAGGCATATGATGGAGGGGAGAGAAGAATGTGGAAAGGATCTGAATAAACTATTTTGCTGGTCTTTTTGCTTCTGCAGGGCCTTCTGAGGTGAATGAGACTTGTGAAGTGGTTAAAGATAAACTGCCTGATGATCTTAGAAACTGGTGTGCCATGCCTTACACAGCTGATGATGTCAAATTTTCCATCAATGATATGCATCCTCTTAAAGCCCCAGGACCTGATGGGCTGCCAGCACTTTTCTTCCAAAAGTATTGGGGTATTGTGGGTAGAGATGTGACAGCCTTGGCCCTTGATATCCTCAACAATAGCAGATCACCTGAGGAGATGAACAAAACATTCATTGTGCTGATCCCTAAGGGTAAGAACCCTTCATCTCTAAAAGATTTCAGACCCATTAGCTTATGCAATGTGGTCATGAAGATAGTCACCAAAGTTGTGGCCAACAGATTGAAGATTGTCGTGCCTGAGATTATTGATGAGGAGCAGAGTGCATTTATACAAGGAAGACTTATCACTGATAATGCACTAATAGCTATGGAATGTTTCCACTGGATGAAAAAGAAGACCAAGGGCAAGAGGGGCACCATGGCTCTCAAGCTAGATATGTCAAAGGCTTATGGCCGCATTGAGTGGAGCTTTGCTCAAAGTGTTCTGTCAACTATGGGATTCCCTGATCATATGACATAGCTGATCATGAGGTGCATCTCCACTATATCTTATCAGATCCTCATTAATGGCTAGCCTAGTCAAAGCTTCACACCAGAGAGGGGTCTTAGGCAAGGGGACCCTCTCTCCCCATACCTTTTTATTTTTTGTGCTAATGTCCTATCTGGGCTTATTCATAAAGAGGTGAATATTGGAAATCTTCATGGGATTAAAATTGCTAGGAGTGCACCTCAGATATCACACTTGCTATTTGTTGATGATAGTCTCTTATTCACAAGAGCCAACACTTCTGAAGCTGCCACTGTTCTCAGAATTTTTGACACCTACCAAAGAGCTTCAGGCCAAATGTTAGAGAAATCAGAATCCTCTTTCAGTCAAAATGTGCATGACAATGATAAAGAAATTATCTGTAACAAGATGGGGGTAAAGACTGTGGATTCTCACACTAGATACCTTGGTCTTCCAGTGGCTTTTGGAAGATCTAAGAAGGTAATCTTCTCGTTTGTGGTGGACGGAATTTGGAAGAAACTCAAGGGCCGGAAAGAGAAATGTTTATCTAAGGATGGCAAGGAAACACTTATAAAAGTTGTAGCTCAAGTAATTCCTAACTACATCATGAGTTGCTACAAATTTCCTGAAGGCACCTGCAATACTATTGAATCAATGATTGCAAAATTCTGGTGGGGATCATCTGATGGGCAGAGAAAGATACACTGGATGAGTTGGGACAAGATGTCAAAAGCTAAGAGCATTGGTGGAATGGGCTTTAGGGAATTCAGTGACTTCAACAAAGCCCTGTTGGGCAAGCATTGCTGGCGCCTAATGACAAAACAAGGATCCCTAATGGAGAGAGTTTTCAAGAGCCTATTATCCTAGAGGTGATTCCCTTGGAGCTGGATGTGGCTTTCAACCAAGCTATGCTTGGAGGAGTATAATGTGTGCTAAGAAAATTTTTCAAGATGGAGCTAGGTGGCAAGTGAGCAATGGCAGGAGTATCAAAATTTGGGGTGATAATTGGTTACCGGAGCAATCTGGTTTTAAAATTCTGGGACCTCAACAGAATTTGGAGAATGATGCAACAGTGGACTGCTTAATTGATGAGGATACTAAACAGTGGAATTCTGAGATCATCAGTAACAACTTCAATAGCTATGAAGCCAAACAGATCCTCAACATTCCTATATCCATCAGATTACCTGAGGATAAGCTCATATGGCACTGGGAGAAGAGTGGAGACTATTCTGTGAGGTCAGCATATCACCTGCAGTGCAATCAAGGAGAAAGAAACCAGGCCAGCTCCTCTCATGCTGAAAGACATAAGGTGTGGAAAGAAATTTGGAAGTCACATGTCCCTGCAAAATCAAAAACTATATGTGGAGGCTAACAAAGAACATCTTGCCAACAAGATCAAACATTAGTAAGAAAGGAATCCATCTTGATACAAGCTGCCCAATTTGCAATACTGGAGTTGAAAATACAGAGCACATAATAACCAAATGCCCCATCATGAAGCTGACTCTGTTTTCATCTCAGCTTGGTGCCCATATACCTGAAAATGTTGATGTGAACACTTGGATGCTGCACTGGCTCACCTGCTCGGATCTGTTTGGGGCCCAACTCTTTTGTGTGATCATTTGGAAGATGTGGAATGCTAGGAATCATATGGTCTTTAGGAATATCAAGCCTGATCTAGTGGCTATTGCTCAGGAGTCCCTGGAGTATGCTAATGAATTCAATTTAGCTAATCCTATTGGCCAAAGATCTAGGAATACAACCGTGCACAACCCTGTGATTGATGATGGTCTGTATAGCCATGTTGTTTCTGTTGATGCAGGTTGTTTTAATAATGGAAACACTGCCTGGGGTCTTTTGATACAGGAGCAGCCCAACACACTGTCATTTGCAGTTTGCAAATCTGAGAGTATCCCAATTGAACCTCTGGTGGCAGAGGCTTTGGGGCTCACAGATGGGCCATTCAGTTAGCAAAAGAAAAGGGAATTGAAAGACCAATGTTTAGAACTGATGCTGCTGTGGTGGCTGATTGCCTAAACCAGAAATGTTTCAGAGCAGATATTAACTTGATCATTCAGGATTGTAGGCTACTTCTATTAGATTTTGTTTCATCTCATGTAATGTTTGTTATGAGAGCTGAAAATGGGAATGCCCACCAGCTAGTAGGCCTTGCAAATTCACTAGGAAACCAACAGTGGTTAAGCATTGAGCAACTTCGCTCTTTAACAAGTTTATGTAACTGACCATTGGCCTGTACTGATATTTTCATCTAATGAAACTTTTCCCACGTCAAAAAAAAAAAGATTTGCTTTAGGGTGTGGGATAATATGCACATTAAAAAGTGGTACCTTTGGAGAATGTTGTAGAGATACCCCTATTTTCACCCAAAAAAATAAAAATATTACATTCATGGTTTTAATGCTTCTATTGTTGATTAAGATTTGATCAAACCCAAGACACTCCTTAAGATGAAAGAGACCTTTATCATGCCATCCAAGAGCCCTTTAATATGCATAAAAAAAAAAGAGCCCCTTAATAGGTAAAAGACTAATTTCACTCGTTCCATTTACTTCATCTGCTATGATCATATTTCAAGTAAACACCTTAAACTAAATCAATTCACAAGTTCAAAATGCTACGTGCTTGACAAGTTACTAATCACCAAAGAGACTATCAAATAGCAAGAATTACACAACTCAAATTATTCAAAGTAAAGCAAGTTAAAGGAGGTAATTACCCTAACCTCAAAACTCAGCACTAGCACCTCTGTATATTCCCAAGTTCAATTTCAATCACTTTCCAATTGAATTATAGCCTAAAAAATATTTTATTGTAAGTGTCTATACATCAGTGTGGTACCGTGAAGAATAGCTAGGAAGCAAAGTAGAGGACCTCATTGCCAACCAAAAACTTCATTGCTGGAAACTTCGTTCTTGCTATCTATCTATTTTTTCTTCTTTTCAAAACATTCCCTCAAAGCTTGTACTTCTGTGAAAAGTACAACAATTCATCAAATTATGTTGTTTTTTCTGCAGTTGATAATTTAAACACAACAAAAGAAATTAAAAAAAATCGCCTGAATAAACAGTTATTTGGAAACCGACAAGGGGAGAACCACACGGGCGGCAAAGCCGGAAACTCGCGGTCAGCCAAGTTCCCCGGCGTAAATTAGTCACCGACTTTGCCCGTGGAAACTATGCACCAATGAGATGATAACAAAAAAAAAATAGTTATTTGGAATCCAATTGAAAAGCTGTATGAATACTAACAATGCTTTCTTGTTATAAAACTAAAAAAATTTAGAAAACGATAACATTTCTCTCTCACATAGAGAGAGGGGGATTAAAAAATGATACCTTTCTGGCATTCTTTCCAGTTCCTGTCTGTACGAACAACACAATCCTGAAAATTAAGGGGGAAAATTGATCCATATATTGACGAATTCAATGAATCCAAATTCAGGGGTTTAGGGTTTGGGAATGGGAAGTGTAGCAAGGGAATGAGGTTGAATCACCTGCATTAAGAGATAGAGAGAGGAACACTCATCGAGTTGCTTCACGTTCTCGTCATCGTCGTCTACATCGCTCTGGTGAAGAGGTTGCGGCGGCGGCGGCGGCGGAGACGACGACGGCGCCAACGGTTTGGCTTCTCTCTCATTTAGCGGTTGTTGCTCCATCTTGGGGATGCAAAATGCTCAACAACCCTTGACAAAACAAAATCCTGTGTCACGCATGTGCATCATCAAAGTGACCGTCGTTTACTACCTCTTCAATGTCGTTCTACTTTACACGTAACAAACGACAGTGCAACATTTTCTTTACAGTTACGGATCCCCAATTAATTATCTACTTTCTTTGCTTTTTATATAATCAAAACATATCTTAGCACATTTACATTTTTAAACATCACAAATTTTGACATTTATCACAATTTAGGGACAAAATAGACAATTCACCACATAAAGACAAAATGTTACGGTATCACTACAGTGCGCTACAGTGACGTTTCTGACGCGCTACAGTGCCGCTTATGTCACTCTACAGTACGCTACAGTGAGATTTCTGACGCGCTATAGTACCAATACAGTTTTCTTTTTTAAATTCAATTTTTTTTAAAAAATTGATTTTTAAAAAAAAAATTATACATTTTTAATTTTTTTTTAAAAAGCGGTTGTCAATATTTTTATAAAAACAGTTAGTCACTATAAAACAATTTTCACTATTTTTATAATCTACTCAAACTACTAAAATTAATAAAATAATTAGTCACTATAAATCAATTTGCCACTATCCATTGTCAAAAAAAGAATTATAAAAAAACTTTAACCCCTACCAAAAATTACAAAATAACTACTAAAACTAATCAATTTAACTACTTTAATTTGTTAAAATCAATCAATTTAACCACTACAAAAAATTATCAAATAACTATTTTTTAATTATTAAAAAAGAATAAAATGCCAACAGGAATGCCAACGGGAGTGCCAACGAGAGCGCCAATGGGAGTGGCAACGAGAGCGCCAACGGGAGAGGCCACGGGAATAACAACGATAGAGGGACAAAAAAGTGAGGAACAAAAAAGTGATTGAAAACTGCAATTAGAAGCTGCAACTAATGCTGCAAAAGGACAAAAAACAGCAAATTTTAAAACCAACTTTTTTTCAGTTTTTTTTTCAATTTTTTTTCGAGTATTTCTTTCTATAAAAAATCACTTTTTTGTAAGTTTTTCTTACTAAAAACATAATTTTTTAACTATTTCTATAATTTACTCAAGCTACTAAAATTAATCAATTTAACTACTACCAATTGTCAAAAAAAACCATACCTATAACAATAGTTTCAAAATTATTTATTCCAAAAAAATAATTTATTAAATTAATATCACACTCAATAATTAAAAAATTTAAAATTTACTATTTACTATAATATCTCTATTATAACTACTAAAATCAATCAATTTTTCATGTAATAAATAAAATCAATCAATTTAACCACTAACAATTGTAATATTAAATCATATAGAAAAAAGGAGAAAACATGTGGCAACGGGAGCGGCAACGAGAGACTGACAACGAGATCGGCAACGAGAGCGGCAACGGGAGTGCCAACAAGAGAGGGAACGAGAGCACCAACGAGAGTGCCAACAGGAGTGCCAACAAGAGAGGCCGGGAACGGGAGCAACGAGACTGCATATTTTACCTTTTACTCCATTATTAATATTATAAGAAGATACCGATTTTGTTTCTTTATTTTTACTCAATCTAAAATTTATTATTTACTATAATCTCTCTATTAAAATTATTAAAATCAATCAATTTAACCGGTAAGAATTATAAAAATACAACTTTAGCCACTACTAAACTTTACAAAATAACTTACTTATAATTAAACGAATATGATTTAATTAATATTAAATCATATAGAAAAATATGAGTTAATATTAAATCATATAGAATAATATGAGTTAACATGTGGCAACAGGAGCGACAACGAGAGACTGGAAATGGGAGCTGCAACGAGAGTGGTAACGAGAGAGTAACGAGAGTGCCAACGGGATGGTCAACGAGTATGCAAACAGGAGTGTCAACGGGGATGCATATTTTACCTCTAATGTCCAAATACATTATTATGGATCAATGTAATTCTGATTGTCGATCTCCTTTATTTTCTTCGACTCAATATAATTTTCATTTGTATCTTATATGACACTAGTATTTTACACGTGCATACGCACAGGTGATACTGTATGGTCGGTGTATTGCCATGAAGTCATAATAGTAATTTGAAAGATAATCATAAGTTGTGAACAGTGTCCAAAATGTATGATTTGAAATTCAAATTGGAAAGAGATACCATGTCATTGGTGTGCAGTTCCACCGGCTTTGCCTATGACTAATCTACGCCGGGGAACCTGGCTGGCCACGAGTACTCGGCTTTTCCGGCTTGTGTGGTTCTCTCCTCCCAATAGAGTTTTTGTCACATCCAAGATTCGAACCCGAGACCTTAGGATGGGATCCGAGTCCAGTTACCACTCGGACCAACCCTTGTTGGTACTATGCTTACTTATTTTGATTACAAGTATATTTATGTTTTATATTTTTAAATTTTAATTTAATTTTTTAATGAAGTATCCCTACCGTATCGTATCTTGATTTTCAAAATTTTTCTGTATCCACGTATCGTGTCGTATCGTATCTCGTGTCGTATCCCGTATCCGGACTTCATAGACGGTAATTAAACTCATCTCACTCTCTCTCAAACACACTCGATAAAACCACGGGAATTTTTTATGGACCTTTAAAAGTTGATCTGGAAAAATACTGGCTAAACACTTTATTGAATTGTTGGTTAATTGCTAGTCTATCCCAATTCCTTTTAATGATTTCATTTTTCATGATGTACAGGTGGTGTTGGTGGTGAAAAAATGAATGTTGAGAGTTTCTGAACAAATTTTGAAGCTTATCATCAACTTTCTTGAATCTGAGAACAATTTATGTTGTGTGATTGAAAATCCAAAAAATGAATATAAAAGAATTAAGAAAGAGAGAGAGACCCTTCCTCTAATATTATGTGGCCTTCTCAACTCAACTACAAGTGAGCATCATCACTCACCGACACTTGTACACCGTCAATCTTGGTCCTTGGAGGTGGTCATCCATGGCTCAGATTGCCCAAATACTTTCCCTCCGCCATTAACATTCCATTTTTGCATTTTCATACATGCTTGCACCGTTCCATTTTTTTTGGTTTCATACACTGCAGTACTGCAACAGTGTATCACTATATCAGTATTGCTAAATGGTGAGAAGAGATCCCTGGAAGGTCAACACCCAGATAGGAGGAAGAGGAGTAGTGAGGTGTTATTTCAATCCCACATTTAAAATAAATGGAAATGACAAAATATGACATGGAAAATCCATGTAGGACAAATATTTGACGCCTCATTATATTACTAACGGAGTTAGTAACAGAATGACTAAAATAAAAAAGATGATATTTGCATGGATTTATTTAAAAAAAAAATTTACAGGGACTAAAAACTTATTTAAACCTAATTTTTTTACACTATCAAATAAAAAAAATCATGATAGGGGTGATTTCTAAGGTAGTTGAGATAAAGAATTACATTTGATAATGTAACATTTCGTGTTTAGTTGCCGTTGTAAAAAAAAATTTACGATGATATTGTATTTAAATTAAATTTATTAATTATTAATTTGAGTGTATTTGTCTAATGGAATGTAAATCAAGTAAATCCATAAAAAAATGTAAACTAAGGAAAAATTGGGTCTAAGAAAAGAAGATAGTCTCCCACAACATAATGACATGGAAAATGCCCACATATAGTCTTTTTTTACAGCTAAATCTTACACCTACACCATATTCGTATGTTATTTGTATGAGAAACACTTTTTGTTACGAAATAAAACCTACAAATACTGAATGATGAGTTGGGCAACGACGGTGAAGGGTTATCGGGTGCAATTTCATTTCAAGTAGCATGTGTAATTCTTACCTTTCTTCAAAACACATTCGTACTACTACCGATTACCTCTCTATTTGTAAATGATTTTGTTTTTTATTGATTTTTTCTATCTCCTAGAAGTTCCATATTGTAACACCCTAATATTTCTATCTTGTAGAAATATTAAAATGCACAAGTTAGCATACATCAGAGATATAATTTCTGTTTAGATATTGAACACAACTAAATTTTTCCCAATGAATAACCTCAACAGTTTCAGGTTCCATAGCAACTTAAATAAAACTCATAACAATTCCCTGTCTTTCAACATCATCTAAACGTAGTGTTCAATATCATGACAAAAAAATGGAAACGATTACATAACTTAAAACAAATCCAAGTCATGTTATCAAATTACAAAGACAACAAGGGAATTAAAATCAAAGACTATAGAACTAGGTCTTCAATCCTCTCCTCAAGCAAATCACCTATCCGTGCTTCTTTGCTTTCATCTTTCCCTGTTTCTCTGTAAAAACATCAACATATAAACAATGAGATACAATCTCAGTGAGTTCTTCCGAGACCCCTAGCTACACTCTCGGTTCAATTATGAATTCTTATTCATATCGTAGTTTAGTTTATAAACTACGTGCTTTTCTAATCTCTGGTAGTTTAATTTATAAACTACGTTTCACTAACTTAGCACGACACCGACTGCCAACTTGCTGATCCCGGTGAACTGCACCCCTTAATCTTAAGTACAACATCGACTGCCAACTTGCTAATCCCGATGAACCACGTACTTAACTTTAAGTATAACACCGACTGCCAATTTGCTAATCCTGGTGAATCACATACTTAAATTCTAATATAAAAAACACTGACTGCCAACTTGTTAATCCTGGTGAATCATACACTTAATCTTAATTACATCACTGACTGCCAACTTGCTAATCCCGGTGAATCGTACACTTAACCTCATTAGGTCACCACCTATACTCGATGTAATTTATACATCGTTAACCTCAAACATTCTTAGATGGAATATATAATCATCCCATTTCAGTAATACAATGTTAAATTGAACATATAGTTCGTTTTATTTCCAAATGATACATGTCCTCACACGTGTACTATATTTCGGTTTTTCGAAACATTTATAACCTCAAAAACAATCCATGAAAACCTTTTAAAACATGTCTAAAAACATGGCATTATTGGTCCATTTTACAAGAGGGATGGTTGGAAAGAAGATTAGAAGTGGTTTGGAATCGAAAGGAGCGGCGAAACGAGATTTTAAAATCACGGTACAGACCCTCACGCACGGTCCGTGTGCTCTAGGCGCACGACCCGTGCGCTTCCTTCAGCACACCAATTTGTTCCGTTTTTCTCGATTTCGCAATTCCATTCGAGTCCAATCTGTAACCCAATCTTAATCCAACTCCAAAAATAGCAATCATAACACAATTATCCAGTCCAAACAATCAACAATTCATCAATCATTCATCAATACCAATCACAAGCAATAGCATCAAGTAATTCGTTCCGATATTTGTAGTGACACAAACAAATAATTCGACACACAGCATGAGTGCAGAGTTCCCTACAGTAGTGCACCTATTTCGGCGAATTATTTAAAATAGCAAACGATATCGGATTTCAACAAACAAATACTCGTTGGAAAGCTCCCTGGGTCTAGTTTCTACATCTGATTTTCATTTTTCAAAATGAGCATCCAGTTGGTACAGTTTTTCCAAATACGACACTGATGTACCAAAATTAGACCGAACTTTTTGGTCAACTTGTAATCAACTTTTCTCCCTCATTTCTTAATGAAATTTAGTGAAACCAGTGCCTATTTAGTAGGAAATTAATTCTACTTTCCAGTAAAATAAACACCAACTAAAAACATTATTTTGTACAGAAAGTTATGGACAATTTACCCAGACTATAGCCTTACGGGTTTCACACTGATTTACGATATGTTACGGTTTTCGATTCAAAAACTTTCTAAATGAAAATACCACACATAACCAGAACACCCAAACAATCACAATCGAAATATAAAAACCTAAACGTGAGTAAAACTCACCGGTTTGACGAATTCGTTAGAAATCAAGTCTTCACACGAAATAACCGAACGGTGACCACTTGAACAATCCCCGTATTCGTCCCACCGCTTCAAAACCGACACCAACAGCTCCTATTTCGAAACCTAAGCTCCTTTGCTAATGAGATTTCTTCCATAATCGAACCAGCAGCTCCACAAGCTCTCTTAGCTATTCCATTGCACAATGTAGCTACTCCAAGTCTTTATTCTTGCTCTAATGGTAACATGCAAGACATTAGAACATCAAAACCTATTTTTTTGCTACTTGAGAGTTAGGAGGTCCAAAAATGGTGAATGGAGCCAGAGGAAGAATGGGATGATGAAAGTTAGTTGGTTGTGAAGAGGATGAAAAACTGAGTTGAATGGACCAAGAGGTACTTACATGCAATGGAGCTCAAAGATTTCCTTCTTCTCTTTTCTCCTTCTTCACGTTTTCTTCTCTCCCTCTCTCCTTCACTTTTTCTGGTTTTCAGGAATGTTGTGGAATGAGAGAATGAGTTGTGTTTTGCTTTAATGAGGTAAGCTGAGGGCTTAAAAAATGGTAAAAAGACCACTTTGCCCTTAAGTGATTTCATCACTTTGTTTCACTTCTAATTAACCGCTAACTCATAATTTCCTTCAAAAATCTTGGTTGTGGTCTTGTGGAATTGAGAAGTATGTTTGGTTTTGTGTAAATTGGGTTAATGGCTTGAAGGATATGTAAATGACCAAAACGCCCTTAGCTTCTTAATCCTCTCATAATTCTATTTCTACTCCAGAACAAACACACCAAATCACATATTTCAAACAATGATGCAATTAATTCATATGACTTAGTGATAACTCATAACCTAAATTAGATTTAATATTTAATCGAATAATAAACCACTATTTAATTTCGTAATCCGAAATTAACGAAACTAGGGATGTTACAATCACCCCAACTTTTAAAATTTTGTCCTCAAAATTGAACAAAACATACCTCAAGAGAATAGATATGGATATCTGGTCCGCATGTCGTCCTCAAAATTCCTGTGTAGTTTCCTCGATCGAAAAGTCATCCCAAACCGCTTTGACAATGGGAATTGTCCTTGTCCGAAGCGTCTTCTCGTCACGTTCCATGATGTAACGAGGATGAGGTTGAAAAGACAAATCCGGCCTAAGGTCAATCGTCTCGAAACTCAACGGTTGACTCGGATCGGAATGTATTTCCTTAGTTGAGACACATGGAATACATCATGAAGATTGGACAAAGCCAGAGGTAAAGCAATACGGTAAGCTACTAGCCCAATACGCTCGATAATTTGGAAGGGTCCAATATACCGAGGACTGAGTTTCTTCTCCCGCAATGCCCTACTTGTACCAATTGTTGGAGAAACTCTCAAGAATACATGATCACCAGACTCAAACTCTAGTGGCCTATTTTCTTGTCAGCATAGCTCTTCTGCCGACTCTGGGCAGCCTTCATTCTTTCTCTGATTTGCCGGATCTTTTCGGTTGTCTCAAGAACCAAATCGGATCTTAACAACTGATCTTCGCTGACATCCCACCAATATAATGGTGTTCTGCACTTCCTCCCATACAAGGCTTCAAATGGAGCCATTCCGATACTGGAATGATAGCTGTTGTTATAAGCGAACTCCACCAATGGAAGATGATCCTCCCATTTCCTTCTGTTATCGAGTGCACAAGCCCGACGCATATCTTCTAAAGTTTGGATAGTCCTCTCCGTCTGACCATCCGTTTGCGGGTGGTAGGCAGTGCTAACAAATCCTCTTGTTCCCAAAGCTTGGTTTAAAGCTTTCCAAAATCGAGAAGTGAACTTTGGATCACGATCTGACACAATACTTGTAGGAACTCCATGAAGTCTGACTACGCTCCTCCGATATTCCTCTGCTAACTTGGAAACCTTACTGTTCGAACGAACAGAAATAAAATGAGCTGACTTGGTTAGACGATCCACAACTACCCAGATGGAATCGTTAACGGCTTGGGACCTTGGTAATCCCATAACAAAGTCCATAGAAATATCTTCCCATTTCCACACTGGTACATCCAGCGGCTGCCACTGACCTGCAGGCTTCTGGTGCTCTGCCTTAACCCTTTGACAAGTTAGGCATCGAGACACAATTTCCGCAATCTCTGATTTCATCCAGCCACCAGTACATTTGTTTCAAATCCCAATACATCTTGGTAGATCCAGGATGTATGGAATACTGACTCTGATGTGCTTCTTCTAACACTTGCCTTTTTATATCATCATCCTTCGGCACGCAAATTCTACCGTCGAAGCAAATAACTCCATCACCATCTTCGGTAAAATTTGGTAACCTCTTTTGAGCTTGCAGCTCTACATCAATCTCTTGAGCTAAGCGAATCAGATTTCTTCATGAACTTGAAATCAGGATATGACTCAACACTAACCGGTTCCTTCTTTGCTTCACACTCAAATTTAAGTCTCTGAAAGACTCTAACAGTTCCATCTCATGCATCATTAATTCTGCCGTATGAATAGATTCCTACTCAACGCATCAGCTACAACATTGTCCTTCCCGAGATGATACTTCAATTCGAAGTCGTAATCCTTCAGAAACTCAACCCATCTTCTTTGCCTATTACTCAATTTTCTCTGATCAAACAGATATTTCAAGCTTTTGTGATTATTAAAGACTTCGAAACGAGACCCATGCAGGTAATGTCTCCAAATCTTCAGTGCATACACAATAGCTATCGACTCTAAATCATGAGTCAGATAATTCTCCTCATGAGGCTTCAATTTCCTGAATACATATGCTACCACTTGTTAATTCTGCATTAGAACGCGCCCTTAACCCTTCCCATAGGCGTCGCTATAAATTTGGAATCCCAGAGACGGATCCGGAAGAATTAGGATTGGATCAGAAATCAACCGAGTTTTCAACTCCTAAAAACATTCTTCACAATCAGAATCCCATTCGAACGGCTGACCCTTGCGAGTTAACCGAGTAAGTGGAAGGTCTAACTGCGAGAACCCTTGGATAAATCTCTGATAATGACCGGCTAATCCTAAGAAACTTCTTATTTCAGTTACTGATGATGTTCGTTCTCAATTCAACACAATATCAACTTTACGGGGATCTACTGCAACTCCCGATTAAGATATCTTATAATCCAAAAATCTACTTCGCCATTCAGAATTCGCATCTCGAAGACTTAGCATCAAATCTCTTCTCTCGGAGTACATTCAAAACAATGTGGAGATGCTAAACATTCTCCTCAATGGTCTTCGAATACACCAAGATGTCGTCAATGAATACTACTACAAAGTTTCTGTCTTCTAAACTAAGTAGACAGTTTTGATATAAAGGTTGGGTCTGGACACGACCCTTAGCAGCCGTAAAGATGGTCATCGGCTCAGATAGCGGAGAAAGCTGATCTTAACCGATCTGCACATGCTTGAACTATAAAGCAATGGGTTGCACCCGAATCATATAATATATGGACTGAGTTACACAAAATAGATTCTATACCTCTCAGTAAGTTGCCAGCAGGCATAACTGTATGGGCATCCAAACTGTTGACTCGTCCATGAGTTGGAGCAGCTTGGGATTCCTTGTAACTCTTCCTTGCTGGGCACTCATTAGCATAGTGACCCTCTTCGCTACAATAGTAACACTGGTTTGGACCCCGGTGACACTTGCCACGATGATACTTTCCACAATTGGAACATTTGCCGAACCTTGAAGAATTATCTACTTGTATCAGTTTTCCTTTATTATTGTTTCCTCTGAACTGTTTAATTGGAATAGAAGGTTTAGCTACTTTCTTCTTTTCCTTCCAATATCCCCCTTCTTCATACAACCTTCGGAGATCTTCCTCAGCTACATAAGCATGTTGCACTAGGGAGACATAATTGGTCATCGTATAAGAACTGAGACTTTGAGCTACATCAGCACGAAGACCTGCCTTATACATCTGCATCTTCCATTCATCATTTGGAGCATACATTGCCAATTGGTAAAATTGAGACAGCTTCTCAAACTGGGCGGTGTATTCACTCACCGTCATATCACCTTGCCTGAGATTCACAAATTCAGTCTGCTTGCTTAATTTCTTCACTGGAGGGAAGAAATGTCCAATGAACAATTCCTTGAAGTTAACCCAGGTGATAGGAGTTTCCTGATTCACCATTAGTTCATGAGCATTGGTCCACCATGTCTGCGCTTCCTCTTCGAGCATATGAGCCGCAAAGAGTACCTTCTCTTGTTCGTTACATTGAAGGGTTCTAAAAATCTTCTCCATGGTATCCAACCAGTAATGAGAAGTCATCATATCAGGTCCTCCTTTGAAACTTGGGGGATCCATCTTTCGGAAACGGAAGTAAGCTCTATTCGGGTCTTCCGGAGGAGGTTGCATATTGGGTTGTTGATGCAATTGCAGCATGTCCTGCACCATCTTCTGCTGCGCTTCTATTACATTTTGCATCCATTTTGTGGAACTTATGTTATATTTTGTTATGTACATGTTTTGAACTAATTTTCCTTCCCTATGATCTGCATGATAAAAGCAGTGAGGACATTGCTCACTTTTAAGTTGGGGGAGGAGTTTATAAACTTATATATGTATGTGTGTTTAGTAGTATGCATGTGTTTTGTTTTACAAATGGGATAGATTAGATAATGTTGTTAGATTAAATATGCTAATTATTTTAGTTTTGGTTTGATGTTTTTGAAGCATGATTAGCTGAAAATATTTACAAAAACATGTACCTTTTTTAAACTGATTTTTTATGATGATAGAAAGAAAAAACACAGCAGCCTTGTTTTTACAAATGATCAATTTTATTACTGCTTTTACACTTCAACTGAGCTTAGAAAGGAACTTCGCTAACTAGAATTTTTTTTGTAGTGAGCCAAGATCAATGCTAAATTTTTACCAAAAATCTAGAATAGCATAAAGAGTTAAGTTTGGGAGTGCATCGGTGCTATTAAGGCTAAATATGATGATTGTAGAGAAGCCAATGCAATAGGTTCACAAAAACACTACAAATGCAAATTTCTTGTAAAGCTATATTCGCCTGAATCAAAAGTTGTACCCATTCCAAAAATGCATGAGAAAAAGAAAAAAACCAAAAAGAAAAGAAAAGAAAAAGACAAAGAAAAAAGTATGCAAAAAAGGGGTCAACGAGGGTGGCAATATAAGCTAAATTCCTATGTGTAGTCTCAAAGCTTGAGCATCCAATGCTACATCAACCAATGCTCCAGCATTACAAGGAGTATGATGCTCCAGCATCCAAGAACCACCAAAATAGAAATTAACGCATTGGCTCAAAAGTCAGAAATACTTAATCCAAGCCCTTTGTTGTGCTTTGAAGACCCCCAATACTTGAGGAAATTGTTAGTCTATTCCACCTTTTGAAAAATCTCTAGCTTGATCAAAAGTAAACTATTTCTTTCTAAAGCTAAGAAAACTTTTTGAACTTAAGTTAGGAACTGATCTAAACTCAGCTAGCACACTCACACAAATGAGCAGTAATAACGTTGAAAGTTGTAGAAGCAAAGGTATGGATGAAAATTCTGAGAATTGAAGTTCTTAAAGGTGCATTTCTTGAAAAATCTATTTTGAAAGAATTAAAACACACGTGTTTTAATTCTTAAAGCAAACCATGTGTTTTAATTTTTGTCTTGTTCAAGTGTCATTACTTGAGGACAAACAATAGTTTAAGTTTGGGGGTGAGACCACCTTAAATGGATGAGGAATTCTTTTCAAATCAGCATAATGTTTCATAGTAGCTTGAGCTTTAGACAGTTTATGCTTGAGTAGGTTCAGGGCTTCCTCTCACATCATTTACAACTTGAATGTGGGAAAGTGCCTTGGATGTAAGTAGCCAAGGTAGGAGCAGGTCTACCATAAACTATTTCAAATGGAAAGAACCCAGTAGAGGAGTGAAGCTAAGTATTGTAGTGCAATTCTGCCCAAGCATAAGAGTCCATTACACACTATCATAATGATGTAGAAATAAATGATAGATTTTTCCGTATCAAGCCTATCACTGCTATCAGGTAGTATGGGGGATTGGGTGATGGAGTGGTTGGCAAGTTGAGAACAAGGGAAGGAAAGGGAGAACGGAAGAAGCAAAAAAAATTTAGTATGCAGGGTGCACCATATTATAGTGACCTACATATCAATCCAAGGGTTAAAATGTTGGGTGTTTTTTTTTGTACCCCCCTTAACCCCATACCCCCCTTTTACGCTAAATCCCCAAAATACCCTTAAAAAATGTGTATTTCCGGAAATATGTAAAAAAAAAAAATTAAAATCATGCAAAATAATTGTAACCGAACGTGAAATCAAATTACGCGAAATAATACAGTAAAAATACAAAAAATAATACAACTAAATGTTCAAAATCTGTAAAGCAGCCAACAGACTATCATAGACATCCTCAGGAATGCCGTCGACTCCATCGACTGACAAAAGACGATCATAGGCATCCTCGACATGCGTAGCTGCTGTCATCCTGGACTCGAAGGGAAGTGGAACAACAACCTCAGCAGCTGCAGGTGAAGGCGGAGCCGGAGGTGAATGCGGAGCCGGAGTCAGGCGGGGAATGGACACTTGGAAGTACCATGGTAGGTACTCGTCATCACAAGCACCCTGGACGGGTGTTCGTCGACCGCTGTCCCTGAAAGCCCGCGCTGGGGACTGATAAAATATCAGCTACTGTACTATGACCTCCGGAGATGGACGTGGGCCCGAAATAGGTGGATCAGAAATCTGCTGGACATATCCAAACTGCCAACGGACCCTGTCTGGCATATAAGGCACCGCCACATCCCCCCACAGCAGCAACCTCTGAATAATGAAATGTTGTGAAACCGGAGGTATTGTCTCTGGTCGTCCCAGGGGCTCCATATGACCTGCTCCCTCTGCAAGTCATCCAGCAGCTGCCGAAACTCCGGAAGCTTGATACTATCGCACTTCTTGGTCGCCCACCTCTGCAACATGGGCACCGAAGTCTTTCCGCACCACGATGGTGGGGAAATACTCATATATCCAGCACTAAAATAATAAAATAAATAAATAAGTAATTATATAAATAAAAGTAATTAAAAAGAAATACAAATAATTAATTAATTAGTTACCTGCAGTAGAGAAGCGTATCCGCCAATCTACGACATCTCCCAGTAACAAACATCATTCAGCTGCTCGTAGAGAATAGCTAGAGCAGCTGGTCCCCAAGCCCACTGGCCACACAGGGCAAAGTCCGAAATAAGAGTCACCCACTTGACAGGGACATATGTGTGACTCTTGTCGGCAAAAATGGTGCTGCTCAACAAGTGTAGCAGATAGCACCGTGCCGCCTGATCAAGATGGTCGCGCTCCATGTTCTGTGTGTATGCGGCCGTCAAGAAAGAAAATCTGAATGTCGGTCCCCTGTTGAACTAACACTCTTGCCAGCAGGCTGTGTGGTCTACCCCTAACAGGTCAACTCCAGGCCGAATAGCATCGGCACTGTCAAAATGTGGCCGATGCGCCAACGGTGTGCCGGTGAGCGGCAAGTGGAGCAACGCGGACACATCGTCCAATGTCACTGTCATCTCCCCCCACGGCATGTGGAATGAGCTGGTCTCAGAATGCCACCTCTCCACAAAAGCTGATATGAGCTCGTGGTTGATGTTGTTGAGAGGTGTGATGTCCAGCTCAAAAAGATGCGCCTGCTACAACCATCCCGCTATATGTGGGTGCTGCTGCTAAGGTCTCATCTTCAGTATCTTCCCCCCATGGGAAGCAACTTTAATCTTACCTCGGTCCTGTAAAAAAATAAAAGTAATTAATAAATTATTAAAATTAATTAATTGTTAAAAAATAAACAAATTATTAAAATATTACCTGTCTCATCTGTAGTCTGTGGACGCAATGGACATGTAACCGGTGTAATAAAACCTCATCATCATGCTGAGCAACCTCAGCCTCAGCCTGGTCATCTACATGCATGGCGTCTGGCTTAGCAGGCTCGTGATAATAATGCTCCTGGTCCTACTGCTGCGGTCGGTCTCGGACACGTCTCTGACGCTCAGATGCGTGCCGGCCTCTCTAGTCCTCAATATGATCCTGGTCCTACTGCCAGCAGAACTCTGCTCATCTCGGGGTCCTGCTCCTGAATGCTCGACTCGCTCTAGGTTTCCTGTTCTGGTTGCCACTGAAAAAAGCAAAAATATTAATTAAAAGGGAATTCCAAAAAAAATCAAAAATATTCCGAAAATACCATTTTAAGGTATTTCTGGAATGCTTTTTGGAAAAATACGTTCCGGAAATACGTCTATTTCCGGGAAGTTTAGGAAAAGAAACTCACTTTTTCCGGAAATATAATGGAATGATGAATGATTTCGTTTGTTAACAATTTTTTAGGGGTATTTTGGTCCATTTGGTCAATTTGGGGGGTATGGGGTTGGGGGGGGGGTTTACAAAAAAAACACCCTAAAGTGGGGGTAGAGAGTACAACATTTTAATTTCCAAATAAGTGGGGGTAGAGAGTACAACATTTTAATTTATAGTCATTTTAAGTTTTAAAACATTGTTCCTATATATTTTTTTGAGTTTTAAAAATGCTTTTTACTCATCTCTTCCCCAATATTTCATTCTAGTGTTAAAGTGTGAGAAGTTAAGGGTCAAAATTTAAAATAAATTAAAATTAAGTTATATTGTTATTCTTTTTGGGCTTATGCCCCCCGTTTTATAAAAAATATTATTTACGGAACTAAAATTCGACAAACTATAACTTTTCCTTTTCACCTCCTTCTTTCCATTTTTACTTTTATTAACTATTAAATTAAATTTCAAAGCATGCCTAAAATTACTAAGTACTTACCAAATACACTAAAATAATTGTTGATAATAATATTTTCATAAATATTATTTCAAGAAATATGATTTCATACTTAAAAGAAACTCATATTAAGGTTATTGGTTTTTCCACATTAATGACATATTTTGGCTAAATATATCGGCTACTTGGAAACCTAATAAACTTAAAAGGCTTAAACCTAGGACAAGTGAGATTATAACGAGTAGATAATGATCATTAACTACTTTGAAGTTACATAGTTACTTTCCGACGATCATTAGGGTCGTAATGCCATCTAAACAATCAAATAAGATCAAATAAGGTAAGATAACCGACTATAGTGGCTATATCCTAACCGAAATACCATAAAACTCTATCTTACGGTATCGACAAGACATTATAAATATCAGATCATCACTTTGGCATCCAAGTATGCCCGCTTTGTTGATCATACACTCACTTGATTATAAATTAATTAAAAGTTTAGATATCTGATCTGATTGAAATATAAAGACCCAACTACAATTTATTTAACACTTTATAGACCTAATTACAACTTTTTAATTCTCAAACCTATTTAAGAATTTTAAAAAAATCTTAGAGGTGCTAAGTAATTAAAAAATAAATAAATTCACAAACAAATTTAAAAATATTTTATAAGCATATTTATAGACATCACTTTTTCTATAAATAATTTATAGACTCCTGACATTTCATATAAATAACATGTTAGAAATAATTAATCAATTTTCATATAAAAAATAATTCTCACATGACCATTCTATATTTTTTTATCTAATAATTTTTAGCCATTTTAAATCACCTATTAGCATTATTATTTTGAAATTTTTCTTATTATTAATTTTTGTTAAATTTTTTTATTTGACTAAATTTTTTGGTTATAACTTGATCCCAATATCTTTTTTATACCTTATATAATTTATATTTATATTAGTAATAAAAATAATATGCTAACCTAAGTTACTATAGTGGGAGAGGGACGTGCAATACTTATAAGGCTATTAAAGCCTTCCCCAAGCACTTACAGCCTCAGCACAAATAATAGGAAAAAAAAAAGAAAAAGGAAGAAGAAGAACAACAAAAAAACAAAAACAAAAAAACTGTTGATTTTCTTTCTGATTCTCCGATGTTCTAAGATTAAGATCGATCTTACCTTTGATTGTTCGATAATTCGCTTCAATCGGGTAAGTATCGATCGTCTAATACTGATTGATTTTCTTTCACGTATATTGGGGATCTTCTGCGTAGCAGATTGAAACGATAAACATGAATTTCCTTGATCGATTTTCTAATCTGTGGATGAAATTTGAGTTATTCATTTCCTTGAATTTATTTGAGTACTTTTAATTTTCTATATTTTTAATCGCTAAAGCTGGAATTAGTGGTGCATGTTTCTGGGCAGTGAAATTATTAAGATTGTTATTAGTATTATTTTGTATTGATTATTTTTTGTCTTATTTGAATGTTTCAGGTAGTTATATTATATCCCGTAGGTTGCAATACTTAGATTCAGAGGTAATTAAGTTACTGTTCTTAAATTCAATACCATGCATTATTGATTATTTTAATCCAATTGTAGTTATTGCTTGTTATTCTTTTCTTTTTTGTAGGTGAATAATGCTATATAACTTGTTCTAAATTTTCCTCATTAATTTTAATTTTCTGATTATCTGTTAATAGTTCTTGTTGTTAGAATTAGTAAAATTTGGATGCTGGATATGGAATGATAGATCAAGATGAGGGTATTCATAGGCTTTATCATTTTCCTATATCTTTCTTTAGGTTTGCAAATTGCAGCTAAATGGCGTCGATGGTTGCGAGTGGTAGCAATCAAACGTCTCCTTCAGTTTCTGTCCAAGAAAAAGGAAGTAGGAATAAGAGAAAATTCAGGGCTGATCCACCTTTAGGAGAGACAAATAAGATTATACCTTTACCTCAACATGAGAGCATCAGTTATGAGTTCTCTGCAGAAAAATTCGAAATGAGTCCAGCTTCTGACCTGTGTAGTGTTGGCCAAGATCGTTCCGATGGTTTGAAGCTTGACCTGGCATTATCTAGCCACATAGTTTCATCTGAGCTCAGGCTTAGCCAACCTAAGGAGGAACTCGGGGTGGACGAATCCCGTGATGCTGATTGGAGTGATCTCACTGAGGCTCAATTGGAAGAACTTGTCCTGTGCAATTTGGACACCATTTTCAAGAGTGCAATAAAAAAAGTTGTTGCGTGTGGCTACACTGAAGATGTTGCTATAAAGGCTATGTTGAGGTCTGGCATTTGTTATGGATGCAAAGACACTGTGTCTAATATAGTTGATAATACTTTAGCATTTCTTAGAAACGGCCAAGAGATTGATCCTTCACGAGAGCACTATTTTGATGATTTAGTGCAGCTCGAGAAGTATATCCTGGCCGAATTGGTATGTGTTCTTCGAGAGGTTAGGCCATTTTTCAGTATTGGCGATGCAATGTGGTGTTTGTTAATTTGTGACATGAATGTGTCGCATGCTTGTGCGATGGACGGTGACCCTTTAAGTAGTTTAGGCAGTGATAGCGTTGGTGATGGCGGTTCTTCTATACAGACTGAATCACAATCAAAGGTAGAAATAAAAGGTCCTGAATTGAGTATTCCAAGTCCTTGTAATTCAAGTCCCTCGGACTCTCAATCTGAGAAATCCTTTGTTGCAGTAAATTCAGGTTCGGATAACTTAAATAATTCTCCGATTTTTGGTGGACTCTTGGAGAAAGAGGGTGCTAATTTTGGATGTGATTCTGTTGACAAGTCATCTAGTACTGCTGGAACCTCTCAATCTCCCCTGCTAGAAGAAAAGTCTGCGAGTATTAGAAAGGTCCATTCTAGTAGCACCAAGAGGGACTACATTTTTCGACAGAAGTCAATCCATGTGGAAAAAAGTTACCGGACGTACGGTTCCAAAGGGTCTTCAAGAGGAGGAAAGCTGAGTAGTGGCTTGAGTGGTTTATTCATGGATAAAAAACTTAAATCTGTATCAGAATCTACTACCATAAACTTAAAAACTGCATCCATAAACATAAGCAAGGCAATGGGAATTGATGTGACTCAAGACAATCTTAACACTGATTTGTCATCTAATGATGGACCACCTACCCCTACTGCATTTAGCCTGGATTCTACTGCATTTAGCATGGATTCTACTGATACTATAACTCCATCGATTGATACTTCATCTTCAGAACATGAAGCAAAATCTATACCTGCAGTAAGCAGCCCAAATGCATTATCAGCTACAGATACCGACCTTTCTCTTTCATTGTCTTCACGGAGCAATTCTTCTACAGCACCTATCTGTTGCAGTAGCGAGGTATCTAATAGTAGTTGTATGGGGATACCATATGACAAGTCTATGGGACAATGGATGCCCCAAGATAGAAAGGATGAGAGGATTTTGAAGATGGTTCCAAAGGTTCGGGAGCTGCAAAATCAGCTTCAAGAATGGACAGAATGGGCAAATCAAAAGGTGATGCAGGCTGCTCGTCGGTTGAGTAAGGACAGGGCTGAGCTTAAGACACTAAGGCAAGAGAAAGATGAAGTTGATCGTCTTAAAAAGGAGAAACAATCTCTAGAGGAAAACACCGTGAAAAAGCTTTCTGAGATGGAAAATGCCTTGTGTAAAGCAGGTGGACAGGTGGAACGAGCTAATGCCGCAGTTCGGAAGCTTGAGATGGAGAATGCTGCATTGAGGAAAGAGATGGAGGCTGCTAAGTTACGTGCGACAGAATCAGCCACCAGCTTTCAAGAGGTTTCTAGGAGGGAAAAGAAGACCCAAACAAAGTATCAATCATGGGAGAAGCAGAAATCTTTGTTTCAGGAAGAATTAATTGCTGAAAAACACAAATTGGCACAGCTGCGGCAGAAATTAGAGCAAGCCAAAGTGCAACAGGAGCAAGTTGAGGTATATTATATAATGTTTATCCCAACTACTTTGCCATGCATTTTCTATCTATACTAACATATATGACTCAAGGTGGGTTCAATGTACAAGCCTTATCCCTAAAATGAAGTTACAGTAAGGGTGTAGTTCTCTGAAAATTTTAAAACTTCCTCACTCTCATTTTATGCTCAGAATTAAATGAAATAAATTTGTATTGGCACTCACTAAATGTATTTTTTATTCATTTCTATGTATGGCTTAACAATTAACACTGTTTCCATGTTGAATGGCTGGGTAGTGGCCAGGGGCGGATCTTTTAACGGGCGGATATACAAACTTTTTGAATTGTTTTTAATAGTATATGTTGTATAAATGTTTTTTAAAAATTATATACACTTATGCTTGTGAATAAACAGTCATAATTTCGGTCGGTGCAGTAGTGTAGTCATACTAGGCGTGTTATATGTCTCTAGCTCGATTCCTTTGGCTATTTTTTTAAAAAGGTGGGCTTTAGAATAAATTGTTACAAAAAATAAGCTGATGTTTAATGTGGGATTCGAACTTAGTTTCACATGACAAACATGAAAGCTCCTTTACTGGTGGCAATTGGCATTAGATTGCTAGTAGGTACATTGCTCCGACCTGTAATGTACATATACTTTACAGAAGTTATAAATTTTATTTATTTACTATATCACAAGTATATTTGTTAAATATTTTAGCCCCCACAAAAATATTGGTCAGGCACCGCCACTGGTAGTGTAGTGTAGTGCGTGAATGTTAAATAAATCAAAATCATTTTCCCTTCTCACAGTATTTGCTAACATGGTAATATCTTTCCACCTTCTAAAATGTCAAGAACTGCCTGCCCTCCACCAAAGTATTAATGAATATGATGTCTATCATCTTTTTCCTGTCCTTGTAAACCTTGTTCAATTCATTTAACGTATTTTTTTCCATCTCTTCCGTGGCTGCAAAACTTCTCCTAATACAAGTATTCTTACCAGAATCACCAAAATAAGAGTATTGTTTTACCAAAGTGACAAATGAGAGTGCAATTTGTTATGCATCACTTGTGAGATTCCGCAGATGCAAACTTATTCAATCTGTAAGTGCATAATGAGTTGTGTTACTGGATCCATTCTCATTGTAAAGGAAAAATATCACAGGCTAGATGGCAGCAAGCAGCCAAGGCAAAAGAAGAAGTTCTTCTGCAGGCCAGTTCTATCAGAAAAGAAAGAGAACAAATTGAAGAGTTAGCAAAATCCAAGGAGGATACGATCAATTTGAAAGCGGAAGAGAATCTGCAGAGGTACATAGATGGTATCCAAAAACTTGAAAAGGAAATCTCACAACTAAGACAGAAAGCCGACTCTTCAAAAATCGCTGCATTAAGAAGAGGAATTGATGGAAGCTATGCCAGCAGCTGTACGGAGATGAAAAATGGCACTGCTTTGGAAGAACCCCGGACCACTTTTATCTCAGAACTGGTTCAAAAGTTAAGTGACTACTCTCTAACCGGAGGGGGCGTGAAACGGGAAAGGGAATGTGTAATGTGTCTCTCCGAGGAGATGTCTGTTGTATTCCTCCCATGTGCTCATCAGGTTGTTTGTACAACATGCAATGAGCTCCATGAGAAGCAAGGAATGCAAGATTGTCCTTCTTGCAGGAGCCCTATTCAGGGGCGCATTTCTGTGCGCTATGCCCGTACATAATTTATTTTCTCGAGTGAAATGAGCATTTTGAATAATAATGTCCCCGGGACTTGAAAAGAATAATGCATTCAGATCTTGCATCTCTGAATTCAGATACATTAAGTTGCTTTCAATGCAAAGGTTGATTCTTCCTTTTTCTTCTGCTGTTTGGTTTTATTTCAAATTCGTTTATCTCATGAAGTTGCACTTGTTTTTCTTAGCTTGTTTTGAAATAGCAATCCTTATTATACTTTCTAAGGTCGAGATAATATGAAAAATTCCTAACATGTACTTGGAAATTGTGGTTTGTAAGCCTATGGTTTTCAGAAATGGAAGTTTGATCGTGTAAAGAAGAGGCAATTAAGACACTTTTGAAAGCAAGAGAAATTCAATAGGAAAACCATCAAAATAAAAGAGAAAACATCATATCTACCAATATTTTAACAATACCATGCCCACCATGCCCTTTATTAAGATGTTATACATGTCAAAGATTCACTATTGTGACCAATTCAGATACCAGGGACATAAAATTAATGTGTAAAATAGCACATCTCTTTCTTAATTATGGCTATCAGCTATGGCAATGCTGACTTTTTCAGGTTTAATTGCTGTAAGATTTAAAGGTATTGTTAGAATTGTATGTCTAGTTACAGAAATAGTGTAAGAATGTACGGGCTATGGGGTAGTTTTTTTTACCATGTAAGGTCTCCTGAATTTTTTTTTCTTTTTTTCATGAAATTTTCTTGTTTGTTGCTTAAACTCTTATTATGGTTATTGTTTGCACAATACTAAGATGTCAATCCTTTTCAGCATAGGTATGGAAATGGGTTGGGTCGGGGCGAGTTTATTCTCCCACCGCCCCTATCCCCATCTCTAATAGGGTCGGGTTTTTCCCTTCCCACTCCCACCCCAAACAGGGTCAGGGTTCCCTACAAGTTCGTCCTCGATTCCGCCACTATTTATAAAAAAAATCAAAATTTATATTTAGGATAATTAATATAATAAAATCACAATTACTAAACAATAATAAAATAAAGCTAAAAGCATTAAAATAGATTTTTCTATTGAAAAGAGATCAAATTTAAAAATAAATAATATATGAAACAAAAAAAAATGAGTATATGTGCATTAAATAAGATAAAAACTAATAATTAATATTTAGTCGAGTGGCTCGGGGCAGAGGTGAGCTGGGTATCGAGCGAGCTCCTTGTATAAAATTCTGAATCATAAACTTAAAATTTTTATTTAACTTTTTTACAACTCCTCTCATTTGGTTTGTGTACTTTTATTTTGTTTCGCTAATTTATTAGGAAATTTATCCCAGATTTATGGAAAATAGAGTTCCTTTGAGAGATATAGGCCAAATGATAAATTTTCAAAGTTTTCATTCCCTAATTGTAAATTTTAATTTTTCTTTGTGAAGAAATTTTGGACCTCCTAAATAATTACAGAGAATATCATTGCATTGTGAATATCATTATTTCTAGCCTATAAACTCGCGAGTTTTGAATGGTTTTCTCCGAGTTTGGATCCTCACAAGTACTTGTGGAACAAGTGACACAAACAAAAAGATAATAACAGTTATTGCATTTATTATTATATTGTATATGTCATTCTCTCATAACTTGTCCCACAAGTATTTGTGAAGATCCAAACTCGGTTTCTCCATTGTTGGTCATCCAAAGCTTCCTTCTTATACATTTGTGAAATCTCATAACTAGAAGCTATTGGTGTTAATTAAGAAGTCTTGTCACTTGTGTCAAATACTTTGCAAGATTTAAACTCAAACAAACTTATATTTTTTTTGGCTTAATTACAGTTTTGGTCCCCCTATTTTCACCAATTCACGATTTTGGTCCCCCAAGTTTTAATTTGACGATTTTGGTCCCCCTATTTTCCCAATTTGACGAATTTGATCCCCCTCTCAATTTGGTCAAAATTAAGACTCAATTTTGACTGACTCATCCTACGTGGCAGTCCACGTAGACTGCCACGTAGGCACACCCCCACCCCACCCCACCCCCACCCCTTCCTTCTTCTTCCTCGTGATCCTCCCACCCCCACCCCCTTCCTTCTTCTTCCTTGTGATCCTCCCACCCCCACCCCCTTCGCACCACCCACCACCCACCCCCACCCCCTTCGCACCACCCACCTCACAGTCTCTCTCTCCTTTCTCTCTCACCGTCAGTCTCTCTCTCTCTCTCCTTTATCTCTCACCCACCTCGTTTTCCTTTCCCTCCGACTGCGACCTCCGTGAACCCCTCCCCCTCCTCTGCGATCTGCGATGAGCGAGAGCGACGGGGGAGAGCGACGAGCGAGAGAACGGCGAGAGGGAGAGCGACGAGCGAACCAGAGATGCGAAGAGAGAGATGGAAAACGAGGGGGAAGAGAGGGACGGTGGTGAGAGGGAAAGGGGGATCGGTGATTGAGAGAGGAGGGAGAGCGACGGTGATTGAGAGAGAAAGGAGAGGGACAGTGAGCGAGGGAGGATCGGTGGGGGGGGGGGGGGGGTGAGATGCGAAGGAGAGAGAGAGGGTGTGGTTGTGGGGGGGGGGGGGGGGTTCACGGAGTGGGGGGTGGGAGGGGGGAGGGGAAGAGGAACAGTGGAGGGGGGTTCACGGTGGGGAAGAGGAACAGTGGAGGGGGTGGGGTGGGTGGTGGGGTGGGGTGGGTGCCACGTAGACTGCCATGTAGGATAATAAGTCAAAATTGAGTTTCAATTTTGACTTATTTAAGAGGGGGACTATGATTTTTCAAATTGAGAAAATAGGGGGACCAAAATCGTCAAATTAAAATTTGGGGGACCAAAATCGTGAATTGGTGAAAACAGGGGGACCAAAACTGTAATTAAGCCTATTTTTTTATCAATTGTTTTATGGCGATGTCTACCATAAACCACCACCATATATGGTATATGGAACAAGACTAAAAATAATGATGCGCATTTTGAGATATTATAATATTTGTTGGATTGAGGAACCCCATACAATCATAAGATGGATCATTTACACCAAATGATTCATCTCCCCTCCCCCCTCTTCTCCTTCTCATGGTTCTAGGATGGTGGCCACCGCCCATCGGAGCAAGGTCTTCGAATCGCGATATTTTTTGAGGTTTTTTTTTTCAGGCGGGGAAAGGATTCCAAATCTGTGATTAAATTTTTTATTAAAACTCTGCAGTGTCCGGAAAACAAGAGGGAATGTTAGAATTTAGGCTTCTAGTTTTACTCTTTTTTGAGTTTGTTTTCTTTCGAAATAAGAGCTAATCTTGTAGAGGAGGATGAGATCAAGCCAATGGTAGCCTTGGATGGCAGAGAGATGAGTGGAGTTGGCCACAAAATGCTTAAAAGAGAGAAGTTTTGTTGTTTTAGAGAGAGAGAGAGAGAGAGAGAGAGAGAGATAGATGCGAAATGGGGGGGGGGGGGAGGTGCTCGTGAGGAGGAGGGAGGGAAAGAGAGCAAACTACGCTGTGGGGAGTGGCAGTCGCGATGGCCGGAGGGTCTTTTTTTGTGGGCCATAGATGAAGGAGATGGAGTTGTGGAGGAGGAGAGGGAAAGAAGATCTGTCAAATTAAGTGTGGAAAGACTACCATAACATCCCATAAGTTATCCTAATCCAACAGTGTGGTTTTATCATTTTGAAATTCTCCCCATTGTATTTCATTGTCGTGTACATTACACCACCTATCTTGATCCAACAGTGTACATTACACCACCAATTGAATTTATAGACCAACCAACTAAATCTTATATACAATTTCATTATTCTATCTTATTTCTTTAAATTCATGCACCAATATAGTCACATATATAACCTTGTGGATAAATTGTACGAACTCACTCACCATATCCTAAACCTTGTTTAATTTTAGAATTTTGTATTAATAAGCTTTTATATGAGTTAGAGTACTCCATGTTTTCTTATGAATAATTTTTTTCTTTAAGAAAATAACTAAAAAGGTCTCTGAAGTACATATCAAACTGTTATATTTAATTATAAATCAGTTTGTTTTTGTTAAATCAAACTAATTATTTAAAAACAATGGGAAATTACACCGACCTCCCCTTAGTTCTAGGCTTATAGAAAAAGACATTGATCTCTCCTAGGTTACACACATCTCTCTATATTATTATTATTATTATTATTATTATTATTATTATTATTAACTCAGGGAAGGTGAATGTAATTTCTCCTAAAAACAAGCACTGCATAGTACGATTCTATTTCCAATGTGTCGCGCTTTTTGAGATAAAAATTAAATCACTAAGAGAAAACTTAATGCATAAAGGTAAATTATTTTCTGCAAAAGAGACTTTGTATTATACAATTTAATATGCAACATTTACAATATCATGTGAGTCTTATTTATAGTACACAAGTTCAGTGACTCAGAAAGACATTAAGGCCTAGCATAAGTTGTATCCTAGGAAAAATGAGTGAAAATCTTTTACTCGTAAAAGACATGAGAGTATCCTAAGAAAAATGAAAGAATTTAGAGAAATTAAACGAATATCCATCAAATATTTATAACACATGAGGAAGTTTAAGTTATCTTGTTGGGAGGGGTTTTAAGAGAATGATCTACGAAAGGGCCTTCAAGTAATGCCTTTGCTATTTGCTTATGTGCTGCTTCAGTTAAGTGATTTCCATCCCAATTAATCAACTTTGAAGGATCGGGACAAGCTTTCACTTCACGTAATCCACATGGTTGCCTAAACATAACATTGTATGGTCCACCACCTCCACAACATGCTTTTAAAACATCATTCTTGTCAGACGTGAACCCTACATCATCAATGTACATAAAATAATTAAGTTTAATTAACAAGAATAAGTTATTGTACAATTCTATATATCTCCAAGAACTAATATTGTATCTGGTATCAAATATATATATTATTTATTCAATCAACTAAAAGAAAGTACTCACCATATTGTTGTGGTGATTGATATAAACGTTTGAGAGTATTGTAGTAGTCAAAATATACTATCTTAGCTTGAGGATATTTTTGCTTTAATGTCTCTATAGATTTTTTGAGTTGCTCATTAAAGTATTCAACCAAAGTATTAAAGGGTATAAAACACCCAAATTCATCAAACTCTTCTCTTATAGTACTGTTCACACTTGTCAAAACACCAGCACTACACCCCATTGGGAAATTCCCTGGCACTACTAGCTCCACTGCCCCTTCTTCGATTAATGCCTAACAAATATTAAAAAAAAATTATTATTATTATTATTAGGTATCTTAAAAGTTAAACTTTTCAGTACTTAAAATAAATTTGACATATATATAACATACAACGGTGGTAGTTGTAATTGATTCAACTATTAAGGGAACTATTTCTCGAAGTTGTGTCACATTTTTGTATGCATTATACCACGCCATAATATCATTTCCACCAATTTCTCCCACTAGAAACAATGACTTTTTGAAGTACCTCTCACAATCTGTCATATGATAACAAAAGTTGTGTTAATTAGTCATAAGAAAATTAAACTCGTCTATTTGACAAAAACAATAATTTTCAACAAGTTATTAATTAATTCTAATACCTTGTTTGTTTTTACAGAGAGAGGGTTTGAACTTCTTAAACCAATCAAGTTCAACACTCAACGACATATTGGTCCCTGCAGTGATGTTGTGGCTTTTGTAATAATCAGAGTCAATTGCTATTGCACCAGCAAATGCAAAATTTACTCCTTTCTTGATGTCTTGGCCTTTGGTGAGATTCAGATAAGCAGGCAAAAGTGGCAACCCATATGCCTGAGCTACAATTAATTAATTTTACCACAAATTAGTGAAATTAATTAATTAGTGAAATTAAAAAATGTTTAATACTATATGTTTTTGTTTGTCAAAAAAAATAATATATTTTTCATGTGTTCTTCGTGTAAAATGCATACAAATTCCATTAAATAGTGGAATATCGAGCTTCGAAATTTTTTTTTTGTCAACAATTAGTAATTTCATTAATATAGTTCAGAATTCAGATTAAACATCATCATGCATATCTTCTCGGAAGAGGATATATATACAAAATCATGTGCTAGAAAAATGAATATATATATATTAACAATATATCATATCATATGAATATATAAATTAATATTTGCTAAAATGAATACCTATGAAATCTATGATGAGTCGTCCATCCGAAAAACGCCCAGCTGGATGTTTGAAATAAGATGATCCATAGGGATTATTGGAATCCAACGTTAGGTTGGAAACAAATTCAGCATTTCCAGTATCACTTATAGAATCTCCAAAGTTAAAAATAGCTTCATAAGGGAGGTGAGGATTAGCTTTTGAAATTATAAACCCAATGACACCACATGTCAAGGTAACACTAAAGAAAATAATAACAATTTTGATTGTGGTATTCATAGATTGGCCTGGGACTGGGAATGATCAATATTTTGATATATATGTTTGATTTATAAATATTGAGATTTTGATCAGCTTTATATATTATCACATTAACTACTTGTCCTGTCATATAACAATCATTCTTATCAATTATTACCTATAATTGGTTTAACTGTTTTGATTCTCATAAATGTATGTGATTTTAGATTTTAGATATTTTGTGTATGCTTGACTACTAAAAAGTACGAGACGAAATGTCATAATGATGTTGGCAACAATCGTAACCTTTAATTTCCACACATGTACCCGCATGAATATTTATTAAGACAACTGTTTCTGATATTTCGTTAAAAAAGTTTCGTACTGAATATCATCACTGTTTTTTTCTTGACAGTATGTTTGATTAGTTTTTTAATAACGGTTTTCTATTTTTTTAAAAATAGAATAGAGAACAATTTTATTTCTTTTCATTTATTATAACAGAATATTGTTTTTAATCGTTGTATTCCTGATGTCAAAAAAAAGTTGTTGTATTCAAAGTCATATTTATCGGTAAACACTGTTTATTTCTCCTTAACAATATTTGTTGTTTTTGTTTTGGTTTTGGTTGTTTTCTTTCAATGCCTGTTGGTTACATAAACTAAAATTAGAGCATAGCATTAGATATGTTGCAAGCTACAAAAGCATTGATCATGCTGCTTGCTAGAACCGTGTTTGGTATGCTTATAGCATTAGATTATATATATAGTTTTTTTCTCAACCATCAACACCTCACTTTCACTTCTCCTTTCATTTTCTTAAATCTCAATAAGCTCTTAGAAAACTTGCTGGTTAGTTTCATTAAATAAAGCATTCACTATAATGTAAGTCATGCGTATTATCCCTTAAGTTACATTGTTTCTTTTTTTAAAAACTTTTTCCAACATAAAATCTTGGTGAGTCTAACATCGAACTATGCTTAATAGGTATTGAAAAAGGGTCTGAGGTCAAATAGTATAATAATTTTTACCTATTAAGCATAGTTCGATGTTAGACTCACCAAGATTTTATGTTGGAACTATGCTTAATAATTTTAGCTACACCACTGGTGAGTCTAACATCGAACTATGCTTAATAGGTCTGAAAAACACAATGTTGTATTATTAGTCTGAAAAACACAATGCCAGTGGCGTAGCTAGTTAACTTTTTACGCGCGGCCAAATAGTATAATAATTTTTTTATGAAAAATTATGTTAAGTAGGAAACAAAAAGCAAAGAATGTCTCGTTTCATGCAATACACAATGTTGTATTATTAGTCGGAATTATGGATGGCAATTGAGCCCATGTTCATGGAGCACCCGTAAAAATTACCTGCACATATGGGCGCGGGCTCAGATACGGGCACTACGGTGCCCAGCCCGAACCTATATATATATATATATATATATATATATATATATATATATATATATATATATATTACTAATAATACAACTTTACCTATAATGCCCGGAGGGTACTGGGGGAGGGCATTATAGTACTCTGCCCATACATGTGCGGGTTCGGGTACGGGCACTATAGTACCCTGCTCATAGGGTACCCATTGCCATCCCTAGTCAAAATTAGAGTTTACCCAATCCACAATCCAGAAGCACAATTCATACATTTTGTCAAAAAGAGTTTCCCTCTATAACAAGATGTAAGTAATAAGTTTGTATTTAATTTAAATTTAGACCAAATACATAGATTTTTTTGCTTAAATTTTGTTATAGAGTGAGTACGAGTTTAGATACAAACTATAGTTAAGAAAATGTCATGAACACTAGTTTTATACACTACAATATGCCAAAATAAAAGTGAAAAAACAAACACTACAAAAAAACAGCGCATTAGCGACGGATTTTTCCCTCGCTAATGCCTGTTTTTCCCTCGCTAATGACTGTTAGCGACGGAATTAGCGACGGACCAATTCCGTCGCTAAAAAGCTGGTCGCTAATTGGGTAGCGAGGGAATGCAATCCGTCGCTAAAATTAGCGACGGAAAATCCGTCGCTAAAATCCGTCGCTAAACACTGTGCACACTGACCGTTGCAGTTGATTTGACAGTGACACTGACCAATTTTAGCGACGGAAATCCGTCGCTAATCTTTTTTTTTTTAAAAAAATGCTAATCTCAGATAGAAAAAGGGAGAGATAAGGGGTTGGGGAGGAAAATGGAGAAGGAAAATAAAGGAAAGAGGATGGTGTGGTGGTGGTGGTGGTGGTGTTGTGTTGAAGGATGAAGATGATGGTGGTGGTGGTAAGAAAAAATGAAAGAGGAAGAGGAAAATGGAGAAGGAAAAGAAATTAAAGAGGAAGATGAGGAAATGAAAGAGGATGGTGTGGTGGTGGTGGTGGTTTGGTGTGGTGTTGAAGGGAGAAGATGATGGTGGTGGTGGTAAGAAAAAATGAAAGAGGAAGAGGAAGAGGAAAATGGAGAAGGAAAAGAAATGAAAGAGGAAGAGGAGGAAATGAAAGAGGATGGTGTGGTGTGGTGTTGAAGGGAGAAGATGATGGTGGTGGTGGTAAGAAGAAATGAAAGAGGAAGAGGAAGAAATGAAAGAGAGGAAAAAACGGAGAAGAGGAAGAAATGAAAGAGGAAGAGGAAGAAATGAAAGAGGAAGAGGAAGGATTCGGGTTTATAAAAAAAAAATTACCCGTTAGCGACGGATTTCCCTCGCTAATGTCTGTCACGTGTCAAATCAACTGCAACGGTCAGTGGCACAATTTTCCAAACATTAGCGACGGATTTAGCGACGGATTTCCGTCGCTAATTCGAACCAAAATTTTTAAGTTTCGCGCCTTGTCAAATCCGTCGCTAAATGAGTGCAATTCCGTCGCTAAATTAGTAAAATCAATTCCGTCGCTAATGGAGTAAAATTCCGTCGCTAATTCTTTTTTTAGCGACGGACCAATAGTCCGTCGCTAATCAGTCATTTTTTTGTAGTGAAATAAGAATAACCTTAAAACATAACCAAATTATTATACTAAAAAAAACACAACCAAACTACTATGAAGTTAAATTTATGAGATGAAATACTCTTTATTTTGATAGAAAGGAGCTGAAAGATTAACTAGATAGTAAAAATATTAAGACATCATCAAATGATGGGGTAGCAATAACTTTTTTTTAGATTTAATTTTAACTAATTATTTTATTTTTAGAGTAGCAAGGACTACTCCATTGAAAGCCAGCGAGCCACCCCTGCTGAGCTCTATGACCAAACTTAGGTGTCCCTACAGTTTTCGTTACCCAAATCCCATTAGACCTCCTCGTGTTTTTACCGACGCGGTCAAAGTAAAAACAAGGGTTAATTATTTTTCATTTTTCAATATGCCAACTGGTAAAAACTAGATGCTTTGATTATTTAGAAACCTCACGTTTTGCTAAACAAGTTTCTTAAAATTGGATATGTTGAATGAGATGTCTCAGAATTTAGTTATAACAATTTTCTCAAGGTAAACCAATTTTACTATCAGTTATATCATTTACTGGCCGTAACTGATAAGTCCAATTGGGTGCCACAACACCAGTTTTTGTTTGGTATATCTTAGTCTTTTGTCAAAGTTGGTATGGTGTGAGATTCATTTATGCTAACTCTATTTGGTTGCAGGTTTCATTTACCTACAACAATATATTTGGTATCATTCAATTATAACTAATACCCCTACTTTTTTGACAATAAACTAATACCCCTACTTGAAACAAGGTTTACTAGATCATTCTAATTGATATCATACATTGGAAATTGCGTTAAACAAATTTTGGGTCACAAAAATAGCATCGATGATGAACCACACTCGCTAAGTCACCATTGGCTCGCTCACCCACCGAGGCCATGAACAAGCCATTCGCTTAGCGAGTATATTAGCATTTTCAAATTTTGCTACAAGTGAAGATGATTGGCTTAGCAGTTCGAATTGTGCTCGGCTGCTCGCTTAGCGATTCTACTAGAACAGAACCACCGCAAATGCATATCTTCACCCCAACTCGAACGTAATGCATACGTATGGACACCAGACACGTCTTCAACCAAAAGTGTCAGTGCGTATAGTGTCGGTGCTACTTAGATTCGCACAGACGTCTCAAACCTAACAAGTCCGGTTTTTCCCTCACATCAAACAGAAAGCAATGATAAAAGACAAAACTTAAGAAAAGGATTTTATTAATTTCAATCCAGTTGTTCAAGCTAACAGCCAGCCAGAGCTATCTTTGGAACCACAAGAAAGACTACAAACAAGAAAATATTTCACTGGACACCTCTAAGGCTCTAACACAGTATGGTTTCATATTGAAGCAGTAGCATTTCCCTGAATAAATTTGACAGAAACACTATTGACACAATGGCGTTCATCTGTGGGAGTCTTAAATCCCTCTCCTTTGAAAACATGACCCAAGTGCCCACCACATGCTGCACAAGTTATCTCTGTCCTCCTTCCATCTGGGTCCGGCTGAAACATAAGCTCCATTATCACAACTTTCAAACTAAACATATTGTTAATAGTAAGAAGCAATATGGATATTATCATCATGTACAGAGTACCTAAATGTCATGTGAGCTACCCTTTAGAAGTAGAATCTCACAGTATTAGTTGTTATCACGATAGAGATGGTGACTTGATCTGTGCTAGTTCGACAACAAACACTTGCTACCCTTTAGAAGTAGAATCTCACAGTATTAGTTGTTATCATGATAGAGATGGTGACTTGATCGGTGCTAGTTCGACAGCAAACACGGAAAACAAGTATGAGTTGAGTTTTAAGAACTTCGTAGTTGTTTTCCTTGTATTTTGTCGAACTAACATTCAATTATCGATCAAGTTACCGTCTGGATTGTAATGACAAGCTAATATACCGAGCCTTCATGGGATAAATTCGATTGAGTAAACCCTTGATTTGGTCCCTAAATTATCACACTCTCATATTTAGTCCCTAAACTATAAAAATATAATAAATAGTCTTTAAATCATTTTAAACTCATCAATTTATTCCTTCAACTATCCAGCCCCTCAAAAAGTAGATAGAGTGACTAAATTGATGGATATAAAATAGTTAAAGACTATTTATTATATTTTTATAGTTCAAGACCAAATAAAAGAGAGAACGATAGTTTAGGAACTAAATTGAGGGTTTACTCTTAACTTTCGGATAACTTTTAGACACTTGTTCACACAAGTATTCGGATCTTATGCAGTCGTCAACTTTGAGCAGGTGTGAATTCAGCAGATCTAAACCGCTCAATCTTGATCAGACGGTCCAATTTTTTAGCTTTAAGTCCATCAAGTCGTCAATGGTGATACATATATCTCAATTAACAAGGAAAATAAAAATATTAATGCTTATAAAAAAAAGGAAAAATAGAATAGTTAATAATAAACAAGTCTTTTGGTCAAAAAAAATAATAAATAAGTCAAAGAAAAAAAAAACTCACAGAGCGATTGATAGCTCCAGGAAAACCCTCAAAGAAAGCAGGCCAACCACAGCCAGAATCAAATTTGGTAGAAGATTTATAAAGAGGAGTTCCACAACCAGCACAATTGTAAATTCCTTCTTCAAAGAACTTGTTATATTCTCCTGTCCCCTTCAATCTGCACATTTCCCAATCTAATAAGCACACTAATAATTCAACTCATGCATGCAATCGAGAAATTTTCAAACTCCAAAATTCAGTTAACAAGATAATAAAAGAAATTGAAATAAAGCATGCAGAAGGATAAGATTGGGAAATTACTCGGTTCCTTTCTCGCGGAGGATCCGAAATTGCTCAGGGGAAAGAATGACCTTCCATTCTTCCTCTGTTTTCTCAAACGACGTCGGTTTTGATGCCGCCATTTGCTTTCGCTGCACGCACGCACACCTGATGATAGTAGCATTCGGAAAGGAGTATATATAGTGCCCAATTCAGACAACAACAAAACAAGAAATTTTGGATTCTCATCGATTTTCAGATAAGATTCTCAGTGAAAATGAACTTGGACGGAAATTTGGGTTTGGTGCTTAACTTGATGCTTTCCTGGACCGGCCCGACTAAACAAAAAGGCTATTAGCGGGCTTGGGCACAAAAGGGAGAAAACCCTTAATTTGGTTTTTCAACTATTATATTATCTCTAATTTAGTCTCTAAACTATTTAAATTTATTAAAAAGTCCATATGTTTTCCGTCATTCATCAAGTTAGTCCATGTATTAATGTGAGTCACTTTCACTCAGAGGCTAACTTGACTGATTTGAGAGAACTTTAAGGACTCTTTAATCATTTAAAATAGTTTTGGGGGCTAAACTGGAGAGAGGGTGATAGTTGAGACACTAATTTAAGGGTTTACTTAAGGAAAAATTTTAGACAAAAACAATGTACATCCACCCCATCCGGTGAGCCCTTTATCTTTTTTTTTCTCGTTTTAGCCCCTCATCTTTGGGGTTGATGGCTCGCCGGATAAGATGAAGATGGATGTGGTGTTTGGAGGAAGAAGATGAATGTTTTGTGTTTGTGTCAATTTGGTCCCCCATGTTCTTTTTAAGTTTCAATTTGGTCCCTTATGTGCCACATCACCAAATCAGGTCCAAGTCAGCCCTGATATTTAAGACGCCATGTAAGCAGTTAACTGGCAGCGTGGCGTCCGTTAGATAAAACTAACGGTAGGGACCAAAATGACACATAGAAAAAACATGAAGGGCTAAAACGAGAAAAAAAGATAAAGGGCCAAAGCGACACCAACCCCAAAGATAAAGGGCCAAAACTGTAATTTAGCCTATATTTTTTATTGCTATCATCTTTTAATCTTAAGGCAAAATTGGTGAAAAATAAAATTAGTTTCGTGACAAAATACGTAAAGTGCGGTGCTAAGCAGTGTATTTTGGGGTACTTTACGGCTCAATTTTTTTAACTGTTCAAATAGGCAAAGTTCTTTCCTCGATAATTAGTTTTGTGAAAAATAAAATTAATTTCGTCATAAAATATGTAAAGTGTGGTGCTAAGCAGTGTGTTTTGGGGTTTAGGGTCTGAAAAAATTTAGATATTCAAATACGTGAAGTTCGTTTCTCACTAACCAGGTTGGTGGGAAAAAATAATAGCAGTGTGTTATAAGATACTTTAGGGTCCAAAAAAATTTCATATGTTTAAATACACGAAATTCGTTCCTCAATAACAGGTTTGGTGAAAAAAATTAATTTCTCGACAAAATACTAAAATGCGACCATAAGCAATGTGTTTTGGGGTACTTTAAGGTTCGGAAAAAATCTTATAACTATTTAAATACGCAAAGTGTGTTCCTTATTGATAACCAATTTGGTAAAAAAATTAATTCTGTGACAAAATATGTAAAATGCGACGCTAAGCAATGTGCTTTTGAGGTACTTTAGGGCTTGAAAAAAAAATTAACTTTTCAAATACGCCAAGTTTGATCCTCAATAGCCGGCATACGCGAAGAAAAGTTAATTTTGTGACAAAATATGTAAAGCGCGACACTTATTATTGTGTTTTGGGTACTTTTAGGGTTTGGAAAAAAATTTAAGTACCCATCACAACTTTCTTCTTCAGCAAACCTCCACGTGTTTCAGAAGACCATCACAAATCCCCAACTGAAAAGTTGTTAAAACAAGAGGAAAATAATGATAGAGTGGAATTTAAAATAGTTGGGAGATTGTAAATAATAATTTTAATTTTTTCCTTGAAAAAAAATATTTTAGTTTTCATTTTTAACTGAAATTACTTAAGTATGCATTTTTTTTCCATTTTTAAATTTAACCTCGGTGTATGTCACTGATTTGTTCCATCACATTATTTTATCAGAGTTAGATTTGATTTTTTTATATAAAATTCTCTCATAGCAAACTGCCTATCAAGTACGTAAATTGAAATATGCATAATACTATCTAATTTTTCATAAAAATATCTCGTGCATCGCACGTGGGTAATGTCTAGTATACCTTAATTCTCGTATCGCCTTCCTAGCTAATGACATCTTTAGCCTGCATGAGAGCCCCCAAGTCAAGGCCAAGGGGCTAATGGGGGCCGTTGTGCCGATCTTAAGTCTCATATCGTCTTTTGAGGTATTGTCCGCTTTGGCCCACATGAGATCCGTCACGGTTTTGTCCTTTGTTAAAAGGCGCTTTGGTAGATTAAGGATGTGAGTGTTTATAAACTACCATTGGCCTTGATTTCCAAGTAATGTGGGGCTTTTTTGGTGTGCGAAACAATACATATAGACTTAAATTTATTCATAATTATTATTTTTAAATATGTTTATTTTTTTAATTTGAACAGTTAAATATGTTTTTGGTCCCAATAAAAATTTGGTTTTTTTATATTTGTCCCTCAAAAAAATTTCACCTACTTTTAATCCTAAGGTTTTTTCATTAGTTTTAGTCCCTCGTGACTTTTAATGGAGTTTCATGACTTTTAATAGCGCTTAAAAGCGCCATAAAAGGTCCAAGAAGACGCTATTAAAAGTCATTATGGACTAAAGCTGGTGAAGAAAGTTTTGGGGATCAAAAGTTGTCAAAAGTTGGTGAAAAAATTGAGGGACTAAAACCAAAAAATTCAAATTTTATAGAGACCAAAAAATATAACTAACCCTAATTAATTCAATTTTTTTTTAATATAGTAGCTATTGTATTTAATAATAAAAAATCACAATACACTTTTTTTCTTAGTTGCACTTTTGGTCCACCATATCATGGTTGAGCGTGTTATGTCCTTTGGGTATCACATATGTGTAATTCTAGTCTCTCAAATTCTAAGTCAATTATATTTATTTATTATTAAAATAAAAACGAAAAAAAGTGACCACCGAGATTATAATTAAAGGACCTGCACAATAAATTCATTTTGCTATCAATATCCATAACAGAAACTTCAAACCAACTCAGATATTCGGAGAATATTCCTCAGGTTTTGTGGTTGCATATAAGAAAAATTGGAAGAAGTGCAATTGGTTCTATTAGTTGTTAAGGTATACCCACATCTAATCTCTTGTGTGATTCCTACGTATTGTCATTTCAGTTGCACCTTCATCAAGCCTTCCTAAGTTGTCATCATGTGAGTTTGTTCCTTCTGTATTAGAACATTCATTCACTTTCTTCGGCTCTAAAGGATCCACATATTGTCATATATCCTAAATAATTCGTTCAATAAATTACACCTGCCTGTGTAATTATGAATAGCACAACTTATTGTTACTATAAGGCGTTGTACGTTGAGAAGGTTTATTATATGAAGGCAACAACTTCAAAATAGGACACCTATTTTTAACAACCCAAAGCTACATCAATTTTCATTCTAACATAAATGTATGTAGTTAAACAACTCTCCATGATTCCTAGGTTGTTTACATCAGCCTCTATATCTTGTGCATGATATCTTTCATAGTTTCGCACATAAAAGGTGGAAGAAAATCTCCAATACATGAATTACTACACTAGGGTTTAGTTAGTGCGTTGGGATAATCTAAGGCCCAACAATAACTGAATTCCAATATTTATGTAAATCAGTAAATATATTTTGTAGTTATGTAAAAAGAAAGTTTGAGATTTACAACGGTGGATGCTCTCCCTAATCTACCAGGGCTTAAGGCACTGTTCCTCTCCCTACATCTGCTAGGGTTTCTCTCGGCGTGGTACAACGTCGTCACCCCCTGGGCTTCTGCTAGGTTATGATTCAACCAACAGCTTCGCCTTTGTCTCAACCAATCTTCTATGCTTCCCAATATAGATTCAAGTTGTCTCTTCTAATATTCTTCACCACCCAACTGAGATGCTCTTCAATGGAACTTCCTATTGGAGAGTCTAAGGTAGCACCAGGAGCAACAACGAGCTAGTCGATGAACCGAACCACCAAGAGACACAGACACCACATCTCCACTCAAAACCTTAAGGCATTGAGTATATGAGTCCCCTATCTTATATATCCTTCATTTATATCATTCCTAGCCGATGTAAGACTAACCACTCATACTTTAATTCCCAATATTTCCCCCTCAAGTGTGAGTCACCCACATTGCTGGACTTGATCCAAACCAATATCCACTTCTTGCTCTCCCACCAAGCCGAACTTGCCTCTGATACCACTTGTTGGGGATTTCAAGGGAGCACCGGGAGCAACAACAAGCTAGCCAATGAACCGTCCACCCAAAACTTTAAGGCAATGAGTATACGGTTCCCCTCTCTTATATATCCTTCATTTAGCTCATTCCTAGATGATGTGGGACTAACCACTCACACTTGAATTCCCAACACTTCCGAGATCTAAATTGGTCGACGAACCACCTCTTATTATAACGAACCAAACTCTCCCCTGAGCCCGCCACCAGAACCCTTAAACCACCTTTGGAATTCTGTCGTGGGTTGGTGGTCCTCTACCTGCTATGTAGACAACCTAGACGGTAGCCACTCCTCCACCAACATACAAATGTTCCTTCAATCTATTTCTTGGGTGGTTCGAGATCCACTCTCTTCTCTTTCCGCTAAGAAGAATCAGAGTTAGAGTACAGACAAGGTGTTAGATGTTATTCTTAATAGAGGGTTGATATATATATTCAAGTTTTTGCTGGTTTAAAAAGATTTGTATTCACAACAATGTTAAACTGGAATCAGTTTGTTATTGTTATGAGTAGGTTTTGGTTTTTCGGTTGTTGGGACCTTGTAGGATTTTGCCTCTCACGGCCAAAGAAAGAGATTCAGAAGGGTATTCCAAAATAGGAAAGAGACAGATAGATCAGAGATCGAAAAAAGGTAGATCATCAAGGTGAATGATGATAGAATAGAAATACAGCTAGTTAGATTGTAACTAGACTTATTGTAACTAGACTTAGTTAATATATAACCACAGCTAGTTAGATTGTATCCAGTATAGTTAACTATTGCAACAGCATATAAATATGCAAAAACACGTGTAACTGAAGTTAAGCAATAATGAAATCAGTTTACAGAAATTGCTTCTCTCTCACTCTCACTTTCATGGTATCATTCGCACAGCACCGATCCTAAACCGTTTCTTCGCTTCCGCCTAATCCTTCTTATCTGATCTTCGCTTCTCCTTCCAGCATCTGAATCATGGCGTCTAATCATGAAGAACAGTCACCAGTGAGTGGCACTGAAACTCAATCTCAGGCACCTGAAGCTTTCAAATTCAAGAAAGCGCCCAAACTGACAATCAAACTTGATGACAGAAACTTCCTGATCTGGAACCAGCAAATCGAGAGCGTGGTCAAAACACACAAGCTCCAGCGGTTCCTTGTGTCTCCGATCGTTCCACCACAGTACGAATCGGACGCGGCGCGCCTCGCCGGCGAGGTCTCCGAGGCATACGAGCAGTGGCTCGTTCAGGATCAGACTATATTCACCTGGCTTCTCACAACTCTGTCAGACGCCGTTCTTCCAAGGGTTCTGAACTGTGAACACTCTTGGCAAATCTGGGAGAAGATTCACAACCATTATCACGCGCACCTCAAAGCCAAAGCGCGACAGATCAAGTCGGAACTCAAAACTACAAAGAAAGGTACTCGTTCAATCTCTGATTACATCTCTCATCTCCAATCGCTTGCTGATTCTCTGGTGGCGATTGACGTTCCAATCTCCGACTCGGATCTGTGCGACGCTGTGCTTGACGGCCTTCCTGAGGAATATAGCAGCTTCGTCATGATGATGTACAGCAAGTCAGAGGAATTCAACTTCACAGAACTTGAATCGCTACTTCTGGTACAGGAGGCACAGTTTGACAAATTCAAACAAGAGTTAACAATCACCAATGCCTCAGCGAACATCGCACGCGCCTCTGGCTCTAACAACAACAACAATGAAAATTCCAATCCAAATGTGAGATACAGCTACTCCTACGGTCGTGGCCGCGGTCGTTACGACAGAGGCCGTGGTCGTGGACGCAACTCCGGTCGAAACTCCGGTGGATCTCGTCCGACTTGCCAACTCTGTGGCAAATACGGACATGCTGTGGCTGATTGCTGGCATCGTTACGATGAAAACTTCGTCCCTCAACCACCTCCCGCAGCAACCACTCAGAACAATACCACTAAGCCTAAGACCAATGAAGATTCAGAGGACACCGACGCCGTAAATGCCTTCCTGGCATCCGCTGCTACTGACGGAACAGGTATACTTCGGATCCCTAACTTCTGTAAGGTAAAACCTTCTGGCAAATGCAAACCTTGGAAATTAGATTCTGGTGCATCACATAACATTACCCCTAATTCATGCTATTTCCATAAATACATTCCCTATAGAGGTCACAGAAAGGTCTTTGTTGGAAATGGTACTGGTTTACCAATTGCAGCCACTGGCTCTGCAAAATTGATTTCTAAATATGCACCACATACCACATTTACACTAAACAATTTACTGCATGTGCCTGGTATTACTCACAATCTGATTTCTGCTGCACAGTTCTCGGCTGATAACAATGTATATTTTGAGTTGCATCCCACTGAATGTGTTGTTAAATCACAGGGCTCTAGAGTACCTTTGTTGACTGGACAAGTTGGATCCGATGGACTATACAGCATCACTGGCCTTACACCCATCCCAGAGACCACCGATGAGAATAAAAGCACCCATAGCACCTCCCCGTTACTTTTAACTAGTGTTGTCAATGATTCCCTTCCTAATACTTGTACTAAGAACTCTTATTCCTTGTGGCACCATCGTCTTGGCCACCCAAATAGTACCATTGTAACTCGTGTTTTGAATTCGTGTAATGAAAAAGTTCCGTTTAAGGACACATTTGAATTGTGCCAATCATGTTGCCTAGGCAAATCCCATAGACTTTATGCCCCACCCTCTACAACCACACACACGACACCATTTGAACTTGTCTATACCGATTTATGGGGACCGTCACCATCCCCCTCAAGTTGTGGTTTCTCGTACTATATAGCCTTTGTGGATGCCTTTACCAAGTACACGTGGATTTACTTCTTAAAACACAAATCAGACGCCTTCACCGCATTCACTCAATTCCACCAACTAATCACCACACAATACAATGCTCACCTCAAATCCATTCAATCCCGATAATGGAGGCGCGTTCAAACCCTTAACCAAACACATCACAAACCTAGGCATCCAACACCGGTTCACATGCCCCCACACCTCTCACCAAAATGGAACCGTTGAACGCAAACACCGTCATATCGCCGAAATGGGCCTCACCCTTCTTGCCCATGCCTCTTTACCTATCACATATTGGGACCATAGCTTTACTACCGCAGTGCAACTCATTAATCACCTTCCCACTCCCAAATTGCCCAACTCCATTTCCCCATATCAAGCTCTCACAAATCACATTCCCAACTATACAACCCTCAAAGCCTTCGGATGCCTTTGCTTTCCTCTACTAACCCCATACAACAAACACAAACTACAATTCAAAAGCACTCCCTGTGTCTACCTTGGTCCCTCCCCTCAACACAAGGGCTTCAAATGTCTTAGTGCTTCCGGTCGCATTTACATTTCCAAAGATGTCAAGTTTCACGAAACCATATTTCCATATAACACCTTGTTCTCACCCACTTCCCAAACGATGGCCAATCCTAACCCACTTACCCCAGCCCATTCCTTGCCTATAACAAACACTCCAAGCCTACCTACTCAACCTATCTCTCCGCCTTCACCTCCCACATCACCAACAAACGATGATCGCCAAAGTAATCAACCCAATCCACCAAGTGATGCCCCGCCATCTCCCCCAACGACCAACCAAACCGAACCCTTACCCAACCCAGCTCCTACACCTCCAATTTCCCAAGCCTCTACTAATCCTACAAACACTCACCCAATGACCACCCGCTCAAGAACCGGTAACCTCAAACCAAAGGTATATCTTGCCAACTTGAACCAACATCGGTCAAACAAGCTATGGCCGACCCCATGTGGCTTGAAGCAATGACAACTGAGTACAATGCCCTTGTCACTAACCACACTTGGTCTCTTGTCCCTTTACCCCCTAATCGGAAAGCCATTGGGTGCAAATGGGTCTACAAAACTAAGGAAAATCCGGATGGCACTGTGAACAAATACAAAGCCCGCTTAGTAGCCAAGGGGTTTCACCAACAACATGGCAGAGACTATAGTGAAACCTTTTCTCCGGTTGTCAAACCTACCACCATTCGTGTCCTTCTCACCATGGCCCTTACCTATCATTGGCCCATTCAACAAATTGACATCAATAATGCATTTCTTAATGGGTTTTTGCAGGAAGATATTTATATGAGACAACCACTGGGGTTCACTTCCAAGGACAAGTCTCTTGTGTGCAAGCTGCAAAGGTCCCTCTATGGCTTAAAGCAAGCCCCGCGGGCATGGTATGAACGTCTTCGCAAATTTCTTCTTGGGTATGGCTTCAAAGCTAGCAACTGTGATCACTCTCTTTTCATCTATCGGTCCACCGATGTTCAACTGTACATTTTGGTATATGTGGACGACATTCTAGTCATGGGCTCTTCTTCACGTCTTGTTCAAGATGTTCTAGACAAGCTACATGGCACATTTGCTCTCAAACATCTTGGGAAACCCAAATACTTTCTTGGTCTTGAAGTTTGCTATCAACAAAATGGCTCTATTCTTCTTACACAACAAAAGTATGTCAAGGATCTTCTTGAACGCGCCAACATGGTTGGATGCAATGGTGTAGTTACTCCTATGCTCTCCACTACTAAACTTAGCAAAAATGGCTCGGGCGTCTGTTTGCGCGTGTTTTCTAGTCGCAATATCAGTGCAAGTATACACGTCGTACAAGTAATAAAGTGGATAAAAATAAGAGATCGTTCCCACGAGGATTGATTTTACTTTCAAAGTTCAAGTCTTCAAAACACAAGTGAAACAAGTAATAAATCGGCACTAAAAGTTGATGTTAAGACTAAGAAAGTAGATAAAACAAGTAAACAAGAAGTGGTTGTGAATATGGAAGAGTATGAGTTGGATTGCTGCATGCAAGTAAATCTCCTCTAGTCAGACGTTATAACGTTTACACGTTAACCCGTACAAATGCTATGCTGTATAGACGTTATAACGTTTGAACGCTGTTGCAAAATAGCTGTGCTTTTCAGTCACAAAACGTCAGAGCTTCAAGTACTAGAATTCCTATGTCTAGGTTCTAAGTAGGCCTACTCCTGTATTTTAAGTACCCACAGCAATGTCCTATGAACTATTATCCATTCTATGTCTAGACTTAGATAAAAATGCCTAAATGTCTTTAGTGCACCTTTTCATTCACATAAATCTTTGAGTTCTCTTCATAGACCATGTCTGTACCTATGAATCTACTTATTTTAAGTGGCCAATTTCAAAACAAGTTTGGAAATATTAACATGCAAAGATTTAAAACGCATAAACATCAATACTTCATAGCATTAAACTAGAGGTTCATTACATGCAAAACAACAACCCAACTACAAATGTTTAGCTCATGCTGAGCATCTTTACAGAAAAAAGAGGAAATGAAATCCAAATACCGTACATGGAGAAAAGGAGACTAAACGCAAAAGATACGCCTAAGTAGCCTTCCTTCATGCACGCTGTAGAGACGTTGCAACGTCTGAGCTTCACAGTAATGGGTGCGAAAAAAATAGAAAAATGGAGCTTGAGAAGGGTTCAGATGAAGAAGTCTGTGTCCAGAACCTCTTTAAGAAAACTCTCTCTGAAAATGGAGGAAGGTGGATGATGAATGGAATGATCTTCCCATTATGGATGCCCCCTGCCTTTCCTTTTGTAGAGAGAATAGCCAAGGAACAAGGGGTCACATGCTTGCTGATGTCATTGCCCACCTTCCCAGCTTGCTTGTTAATTGACTCTGTTCTGAGAAGACACTGCACTGCTACAGTGCGTCAGCCGCGTCAGCGCTGAGGAGAGAGAAGATCTTCTGCACTTCTAGACCTTTGACTATTATTTCTTGCGCGCCAAAAATGAGATACCTCTTTCTTGCTCTGCTGCCCTTCTTCAGACGTGATGAGGGACGTTGCCACGCTCAATTTACTGCATGAACACAAGAAGCGTCAAAATGTTCACAAAGGCGCCAATTAGCGCCAAAATGCATAGAATTGGTAATTTAGCCCACTTTCTAACTAAAAAGCGATAAACTAACAGAAACTTAATAGAAACAACCTACTATTGCCAGAGAACTTGCATGATTTAACTTTGAATAAGTATAAATAACTCATATAAATATGAGTTATCAACGTCTTCAAAGATCCCTCTTTGTATCGATCCATAGTTGGAGCGCTTCAATACATCACTCTCACAAGACCGGAACTATCCTTTAGCGTCAACAAAATGTGCCAATTTCTTGCGACACCTCTTGACTCTCATTGGCTTGCTGTGAAGAGGATACTAAGGTACCTTAGTGGCACTTGTACATATGGCCTCACTCTTCAACCAGCCCCTACGAACTGTGCTCTCTCTCTCTCTCTCTCCGGGCATACACGGACTCCGACTGGGCTAGTGATGTGGATGACCGTCGCTCTACATCCGGAGCGTGCCTTTTTCTTGGTCCAAACTTGGTCTCATGGAACTCCAAGAAACAAACCTTGGTTGCTCGCTCTAGTGCCGAGGCGGAATACCGAGGTATGGCCAATGCTACTTCCGAACTCCTTTGGCTTCAATCCTTACTTCGCGAACTTCAGGTCCCCTTTCAAAGGCCGACACTTCTGTGTGATAATCTTAGTGCCGTGCACATTGCCCATAATCCCGTGCTTCATTCACGCACCAAGCATCTTGAGCTTGACATTCATTTCGTTCGTGAAAAAGTGGAGAACAAGCATCTCGTTGAGCAACATGTCCCAGCTCACGCTCAAATAGCCGACGCTCTCACAAAAGCATTGTCAACAACCCAATTTCAAGCTTTGCGATCCAAACTTAAGGTGCTTCCCTTGCAACCTCCTTAAGTTTGAGGGGGGAATGATAGAATAGAAATACAGCTAGTTAGATTGTAACTAGACTTATTGTAACTAGACTTAGTTAATATATAACCACAGCTAGTTAGATTGTATCCAGTATAGTTAACTATTGCAACAACATATAAATATGCAAAAACACGTGTAACTGAAGTTAAGCAATAATGAAATCAGTTTACAGAAATTGCTTCTCTCTCACTCTCACTTTCAAATGATCACTCAATTACCTTCAACCTACAACCCCGAAAAGCCACAAACCACTATATTATAATTTGATTAAATTACTTCGTGTGTCCTTGTAGTTTATCAAGTATTTAATTAAATCTCTATACTTTGAAACCACTTCTAACTAATGTCTTAAGAAAGTCATTATCATTGAAATTTATTTTAATTAAAATCTTTTGAACTAATGACGTTATAAATATTTTCCACAAAAAATGGCGTGAAAACTCAAATAAATGATCTCCAAGATATGAGAAGCAAAAAATAGCGTCAGAGATAAAGTCCTCGTAGAAAATTAAGTCAAAAAACTAGATTTGGTGGATTTTCTAGTGGCTCTGGTGGCAGTGGAGGTGATTGACCACTGGACCTTACCCACCTTGTTGAGAGGAGTCCAACGGTGGTGAAGTTGGCAACAAATGAGCACTAAAAAAGAGTATATCTATGAAAAGCTGAAAAGGACCGATGGTGAAGTGGCAGTGAGTGTGGGCATCAGCCACGTCCCTGCTCAGGTCATGACAACGATGTTCCGGTGGCAAGTTGGACAATGGGCAGCTGTAGTTCTGGTTGTGACAGAAGAAGCATGCCGAAAAAGGGTCCATCGTAAAAAGACAACGTCGCTAGAAAAAAAAGGATATTTCTGAAAAACAATGCAACAACTAGCCATTGAACTATGTTCTTGCTCTAGATACCTTGTAGAAATGTGAGGGGTAAAAGTATTTCATTGCTTACTAACTAGAGTTTAAAGGTTATGTATATACAAGACACTAATGAACATAGGCTTTAGTATATACAAGTATCTCTGGACCTGTATCCAATCTTAGACACAAGGTCCGATCCGAGATAGTTGGTAGGGGTTGGTCTTGATCAACCGAGCTCCGCTTCCGATCCGGGGTAGGTGGTACCTACGGGAACACTCTGACGCTCAAGTCAGCTAGGAAACTGATTAGAGGTAAAGAGTAGGAAAGAGTGTGTACCTTAGACATTGCATTGAATGCTTATTTATAGGTTTTGGGATCCAATGGGAACCATTGGATCTAGGTCTTTAATCTCCACCATTAGTTGATGGATCTGCATTTGGTGTTGGGCCTTAGTGATAAAGGCCCAATCCGTAACAGTTTCCCCCCAAATCGGGTCGTCTTGGGGCGAGCTAGACTTGAAAGCCTTGTCCGAGCTCCACGAAACCGGGCTAGTGCTCCCGAGACAGAGATGACCGTTGAGTGACTCAAGGTTCCTCTGAACATCCGGGATTCAGTCTTTAGATTGCGACCTTCTACAAGGACGGGCTTATAGCTACGAAGGTGTCTGCCCCCAGCCTCGGAAGCCTCAGAGTGTCAGGAAATGATGTGATCACCGAGTGACTCAAGGTGTCAGTTTAATGTCGCCTTTAGGACAATATTCTTTGAGGTCGGGCTTATATCAACGAGGGTGTCTGCCACCAGCCTCGGAGCGCCCGAGGTACGGGTCTTGTCAAAGATCTTCGAGGCCGGGCTGATACCAGTGAAGGTGTCTGCCACCAGCCTCGGCAATGTTAAAAACGTGACAACCTGAGGGACTCGAGGTGTCAATTTAAAGTCGCCTTCAGGGCAGTTTACCAGGACTCGACCCATATCGAACTCTCCCTTCAGGGTAATGGCAACCTCGGCCATTTAAAACGTGACCACCTGAGTGACTCGAGGTGTCAGTTTAAAGTCGCCTTCGGGCAGTTTACCAGGACTCGACCCAGATCGAACTCGCCCTTCAGGGTAATGGCAACCTCGGCCATTTAAAACGTGACCACCTGAGTGACTCGAGGTGTCGGTTTAAAGTTGCCTTCAGGGAAGTTTACCAGGACTCGACCTAGATCGAACTCGCCATTCAAGGTAATGGCAACCTCGGCCATTTAAAACGTGACCACCTGAGTGACTCGAGGTGTTAGTTTAAAGTAGCCTTTAGGGCAGTTTACCAGGACTCGACCCAGATCGAACTCGCCCTTCAGGGTAATAGCAACCTCGGCAATTTAAAACGTGACCACCTGAGTGACTCGAGGTGTCAGTTTAAAGTCGCCTTCAGGGCAGTTTACCAGCACTTGGCCCAGATCGAACTCGCCCTTCAGGGTAATGGCAACCTCGGCCATTTAAAACGTGACCACCTGAGTGACTCGAGGTGTCAGTTTAAAGTCGCCTTCAGGGCAGTTTACCAGGACTCGACCCAGATCGAACTTGCCCTTCAGGGTAATGGCAACCTTGGCCATTTAAAACGTGACCACCTGAGTGACTCGAGGTGTTAGTTTAAAGTCGCCTTCAGGGCAGTTTACCAAGACTCGGCCCAGATCGAACTCGCCCTTCAGGGTAATGGCAACCTCAGCCATTTAAAACGTGACCACCTGAGTGACTCGAGGTGTCAGTTTAAAGTCGCCTTCAGGGCAGTTTACTAGGACTCGGCCCAGATCGAGCTCGCCCTTCAGGGTAAGGGCAGCCTCGGCCATGTTAAAACGCGACCACCTGAGGGACTCGAGGTGTCAGTTTAATGTCGGAGGATCTCTGTGAGCGAAGGCGCCGACGTTCCTGCCTCGGGGGTTTTTCCCGGCTTCTGGAACGTCGCCTCGGAGATGAGGAAGCCAGAGACGAGCAGGGCCGAGGGGAACCCTCGGATCAGTAGGAATCATCAGGAGTTTCGATCCTATGTGGAGTTCCGATCCTCTAGCGATATTGAACTCGGTGTCTCGGGTTCCGGTCTTAGCGTGAAACTTTAAGGCGATCGTTCGACCGATCCCAAATCCTTCCCTCCAACCTCAGAACTCACTTTTACTAAGCAATCAGTGTGAGAAGAATCGTAGCCGATCCATATATATTAGATGGTTGAACATTTACAAAGTCGGATTACATCACGCCCATAGGCTCATTCCGAGACCTAGGTGAAACGTGACCTTTCTGCGTTAATCCCTTCTTCATGATCGATATACTTCTGAGATCGCTGGAGGAACTCGGCAAGCGACTCAACTTGGTTGACCCTGACGTCTATCTTATCGCCAATCCCATCATGCATTTTCAAACCCTCAGGTGGCTTCTCGAGGTGCTTTGGCACCGGGAAGTAGTCGATCTTAGCTGTGAAAGGTCGTTTACGCTTTGTCGACCTCTCAAGGGGTGGAGACCGTCGGTAGCCATACTTGTCGGGGGATCCCCGCGAGCTAGGGCGCTGACGCTCCTGCCTCGGAGACCTTTTCTGACTTCTGGTACGTCGCCTCGGGGAAGAGGAAAACAGAAACGAGCTAGGCCGAGGGGAACCCTCAAGACCATAGGAATCATCAGGGGTCCGACTTGGGGGAGTCTTCGATCCCCGCGCTCCTCTACAACGAGGTGGAGTGCGGTGATGGTATCTCCTTGTCATACCCCAATTTTGTCCGCCTTCTTCTAGTCACTTGTTTTACTTAATTTGTATTTTGAGTAGTTAGAATAGCGTCCTTTTTTAATTTAAGCCAATTTCAATTATCCGTTCAATTAAGCCGAAATACCGTTACTTAAGCTAGGCATGCGTGCGAATGATCGATCTTTTCGCGCATTCTTCAGTTTAATCTTGATATTTGGGCCTAGTTGAACCTAAGCGGGCTTATTTAAGTCGCTTTTCTCACTATTGGGCTTATCATATTGAGTCGGGCCCACGAACGTGGTTCCTAGTTAATTTTTAGTGTTAGCGGGCCTATTTGTTCTATTTGAGCCTCGTTCTAGCGCATTTGTCTAGTTGAGCCCGATTTCGCTTTTGTATTTGGCTCAACTTCTTTTATTTTTATTTTGTCTATTTAATTTGTTTTGAGTCTAAAAATGTCAAAAAATTCTATTTATTGTTTGTTTACAATTTAATAGTGTCTAAGATGTCCAAAAGTCCAAAAATACAAAAAATGATAATACTAAAAATACCAAAAAATACAAATCCGAAAATAATAACCAAAAATACAAAAAATAGGAAAAACGAAAATAAATAAAAATAAAAGCAGCAGCAGCAGATCCATGGGCTGATTCTTGTTGCCCAAGAGTCCAATAACCTGAAATAGGAAAACAAAATCAGGATAGAATCAGAAATTAATTTCCTAAGCCTAAAAATTGCCTATAAAAACGAGCTTGGATCACAGATAAAAGGGGACAATTTTTGAGGCAAAAATTCGCATAAAAAAAAGAAGTAATAACAACAGAGAAAAGAAGGAGGCAGCAGCGTTGGTTCTTCTCGTTCAGTAGCAAAAGTGAATCATTTCAGAAGCTGGAGATTTAGGTTGGTCTTTTATACACTTACGGGTGTTTTCATTTTTGTAAATAGAATAGACAAAGTATGGAGTTAGTCTTTTTTTTTTTCTTTCTCTTAAAATGGATATATATACTTCTGTTCGGTTTCAAAAAAAATAAGTCCAAGAGATGCTGCTCCTGTTTGTTTTTCCCTAGTTCGTTTGCTTATGTTACTATAAAAAAAATAGGTTACTTGATTTATGCTTGTGTTAAACATTAAAATAAAAATAAAATAAGAAAAATAAAAAAAATACGGAAGATCCAGAACCAGTAAAAGAAAGTAGAAAAAAAAATGAAAAGGAGTAAGGCAGTAACCTGGGCCGCCGTCAGAGGCGGACTCCGGCCACCCCCACGGTGGTCGTTGTTCGTCACCACCGCGCTATAACCATCGTGAACCCCCATCACGGTCGCAAAGCCTCCGCCGGAAACGCGCTTCGCTGTTCGCATTCTGCTCCGGTGCCGCCACGTCGCCGTCAAGGGAGATGATGCTGTAGCCATCACCGTCGCCGTTCCCCTTCCTCCCACGATCATCGCCGTCCCTCTTCCTCCCACGATCATCCCCACCACCCTGGGCCGTCGATCCTTCCTCCTTCTCTTCCCTGCTCTCCTTTCCTTTCCCTTCTTTCCCTCACTGATTTCGCGTTTCCCCTTTTTCTTCTCTCTCCTCACATAAAGTTTTTCCTCTAAGAGTGCGGCTGCTGAAGAAGAGGATTTGAAACAGATTAGGTTTTGAGTTTGTTTCCTTGTATACCTCCATCTGTTTGTTTATTGTATTTAAAATTAAAAAAATCAGATTTAGTAATTGCACCCCCCAATTTTCGGTTGCATAGCCCCCCCTTTTTTGCAAGCCTTTTTTGTTTTTTTTTTACACGGACTGGATCTCAAAAAAACAAGCTGGGCCTCATTAATTGCACCCCCTTTTAAAATACAACCACTCTTATTGATCACACCCCCATTTTACCATTTCACCCCCTTTTCTCGTTTTTTTTATTTAATTTAATTCTCTTCAAGACAAAATATTTTCTCATAAATTAAAAACTTTGTTAATGGTCTTATGAAGCCTTTGCTTGCATGATTATTAACAACGAGGTACTAGTGGTGATCACTTGGAGCCTTTGCTCAATTGATCATCATGAATGCCTAATTTTCCTAACGATCTTCACTAAATCAAAAACTTTGTTTGTGGTCTTGCGAAGCCTTTGCTTGCATGATTATTAACAATGGAGTGCTAGTAGTGATCACTTGGAGCCCTTGCTCAATTGATCATCATGAAAGCTCGTTTTTCACAATTAAACAAGATAAAAAAACAAAAAAAGCCGTTTTCCAAACAAAGAAGAACTACGTAGCTTTGAATTCTCCATCGCACCGGGAGATACGTAGGAGCGGGTCACATCCCGTCAAGCATAACAAATAAAAATCATTTTCACAATAAGTTTTCAACAATCATTTTCAAAAGAACCTAGAACTACGTCGCCTTTGATTCTCCACCCGAAGATACGTAGGAGCAGGGCCACGCCCCTGTCAAGCGCAAAAGTAAACAATTTCTAAAATTAAAGAATATACAAACAGATCTCCTTCATTTCAAAAGCAAAAGTCTTATTTTTCAAAGTAGGGGATTAAGTCGGTCGTATGGCCGGGTTAATCACCGTTTTAAGACAAGTGAACTGTGGTCCCTCAGAGCCCCAGCGCTCCTTCAGCCCTCAGTGGCCCTTCAGAGCCCCAGTGCTCCTTCAGACCCCCAGTGGTCCTCCAACACAGATCACACAGTCCTAAAACCCCTACATTAAAAAACACCAACCCACAAACATTCTCTACACACAAGAACTACGTAGCTTTGAATTCTCCATCGCACCGGGAGATACGTAGGAGCGGGCCATGTCCCGTCAAGCACTTCTTTCTAAAAACCTTTTTTTCCTTTTCTCTCCAAAAATAAAAAATTTTATTAAGTTCTTTAATTCATTTCCAATGAGACGTGAAGAAGCAAATTAGATATTTTTCAAGTCAACACACTAAAAACCACACATTTAATTAAAGGTTCCCTCTCAGTAGAGAGGACGTGTGGGGTGCTAACACCTTCCCTGCGCGTAACCGACCCCCGAACCCTATTCTCTAGTTTCGCAAGACCAATCGCTTTCCAAAAAAGGTTTTCCTAATATTTTCCTTAATAAATATTGGTGGCGGCTTCATTGTCTTAAGAAAAGTTGTGAACGAGGAAGGTTCTCCCTCGGGGACTTTTTCGGGCGCAACAGCTGGCGACTTCACTGGGGACACTAAATTTTTTTTTTTTTTAAAAGTGGGTCAAGCCTAATTAATTAAATGTGTGGTTTATATGATTGATTTGAATATCTTGCTTCTTCTTCCTTTTTCATAAGCATGTTACGTCCATGTGCATTCTTATTCTATGTTTGCTTTTGCAATAGATAGTTACTTCTTTGCTTAGTTCCCTCATGCATTTCTTCCCCTTTCTTATCATGTCCCCTTCTTCTCTGCTCCCTTTCCTATGGTAAGCACATGCATACTTCCCTTTTCTTATCATGTCCCCTTCTTCTTTGCTCCCTTTCTTGAGGTAAGTAGTGCATTGTTATTGGCACCCTAGATTAGTTTATATTGGATCGATATTGAACCCTAGGATAAACAACATGCTATTTGTCTGGACTGCTCTGGATTTTCATTTGCAGGTGGGGAAGGGTAGTAATTCCTAGGTGTTGTGCCCTCGACACACACTTCACATCCTATACTTGTGAGCATTGAGTGGGGCCTAAAACCCAAGGTCTGAACAAAAACCTAGGAGAGTGGGAACGATTAGTGACTGCCATTCGTAGACCTTTGTCTGTATGGCTCTCATGAAAGTTCCGCCCAAGAGTGCGCTTTGTCATGATGCCTCACACTCGGTAGCTTTCTACGATTGTGGGTGCCATCATGAGAGAGACTTTAGCTCTTGGTTGCCATTGTAAGGAAGTGATTAGAACCTACATGGGAGGATTACCCCTTTCGTCGACTTTAGACCCGAGGATTCCCACCCTTTGTAGGACACGGGGGCACGCCTTTGTTTGTTGCATTAGTTTAGGCATTCCTTTTTCTTAAACTCTATTTCAAAATCGTAGAAAATAATATCCTTATTTTCTTACCCTCTTTTTATGTAAATGACACATCATTTCGCATCCACATCATTTCGCATCCACATCATTTCGCATTCACATCGTTTCGCACCATTGCATTTGCATCTAACAAAAGTTTGAAAAAAAAACATTCATCTTGCATTCCCTTTCATTACATAAAGATAAAACAAAAAATAATTATCATCTGCATAGCATAAGCATTTCATTTATAATCATGCAAAAAATCCTCGTCGAGTTCACCCAAGACGAGGCGTTCATGCATAAGCATTATTTCAAAAAAAGAGACACAGTAGAACTACGTAAGCTTTGATTCCTCATTACAATGGGGATACGTAGGAGCGGGTCATACCCCGTCAAGCACATTTTTCTAAAACCTTTTTTCCAATAAATCATTTGCATCTCCAAATAATTTTCAAAATCATGTTCCAAAACTAAAAAACAAAAAAAGAAAATCATTGTGAGTATCATGCATCTCATTGCACAAAAAAAAAATGAAAACAAGAAAGCATCTCATTCATAATCATGAATAAAAATCATTATCAAATTTATTCCAAATGTAGCATTCATGCACCATTTCATTAACCTCATCACTTTGGTTCAAATACATCATTCCTCCATACATGCATCTTTCAAAAAAGGAAGGGGCATTGGCATTTCATACCTTGCCTTGCCTCTAAAAAAAAAAATCATCATCATTTAGAGAAAAGCATCATTCTTGCATCTTTCATCATTCAAAAGAAAAATGGGGCATTGGTATTTCGTACCTTGTCTCGCCTCTAAAAAATAAAAAAATAAAAAATCAAGATCAAAAATCATTTTGAAAAAAAAAAAGGGGCATCATTCTTGCATCATTCGCATTGGCATTCCATGTTTTGTCTTGCATTAAAAATAACAAAATTATTTAGAATAAGCCACGCTCTTCGAGTGGTCATTCTTGCATATCATAATTTGTTCATTCATTCATTGCATAAAATAAGAGTTGTGATGAGAAGCGAGACGTTCTTGCGAAACAATCATCCTTTTTGAAAAAGTTTATCCTTACTTGGTTGCAAACTCAAGGTGTTCCAAGGCACTCAGTTTTTCAAAAGCACTGCATCCCATCCATTCCATGACAAAAGACTGAAATAGTGTATCAAAGAAAAAACAAATTTTTAACTGATGTTAACTCTCTGTGAAGCATTCTTCTAATAGCGTGCATGCTATGAGTACATTCTCTTGTTTGAGTCCGTTGGTTTTCCTCCCTTACCACAGTTTCCCGTCCAAGTCTAGTCCCGCCCCGTCCACCCATAAAGTGCATATTCTCCCCATCCGTGCGTATTTGACTTTTGGTTCAAGTCCTCCATGCTGGGGCAAGTCTGTGATCATTAATTCCCCTTGATTAATATCATATTCCTTCAGTGCAAGTCTCTCAAAAAAAAAATAATAATAATATAATAAACAAGAAAACAAGCTCGCTAGGTTGAAAACCCGCAAAGGGCGGCCTAGGCAAAAAGGAGCGCCCGGTGGACTGAAAACTCGCAAAGAGCGGTCCAGGCAAAAATTAGGGCACAAAAAAAGAAAAAAGGAGCAAACACATGAAGATAGATAAATTATTGTTCTAAAGTTAAGTCTTATAGAAATAAGCAATCGGGATTTGAAATGAAGTTTGGCCATCTCCTCAAAAACCCCAAAATCCCAGAAAGTCCCTTTCCTACCCACCTTGAGCCAAGAAAAACCAAAATCCAAAAATCACCCTAGACAAGGATCACCCCAAATAAAAAAACAGTGCATCACTTTTTATCAGCTCACCCGAGTCGAAGAAGGAAAAAAATCATAAAAAAAAAGGGAAAAAGAAAAAAAAAGGGGATTCAAAAATGAAAATCCCAAAACAAAAGAAAATAAAGTGGTGAGCTGGTACATGTTACCACAAAATACAAGAGATCATTGTCTAAATAAACCTTCAAACACTCCACCATTCCAACACCTGATTCCATAAACCTTCAAACACTTCCTTTGGCCTCAACATCAAACCCCTTAGTCATTCTACCATGAGACACGAATTTGCTTTAACAGAGCCCAAACAAGCCCAATAACCATCTTCCTCATAGACCATTAACCGTCAATCAACGCCGAACAAAACTCATCCTCCCTTTAGCCTCAAACACTTCATTAAGCCTAACCCTCTTTCCTCCACAAAACACCACAATCCCGAAAAGTCCATTCCGATCGAAGACCGGTTGCTTTTGTTCACTCAAAATCTAATCTTAGGACGAACAAGCTTATCTATGTACAATGTGTTTGCTCAAAAGAAAAACAAACGATCAGAAAAAAGAAAGCTGATAAAGAAAGAATAAACCCTCAGAAAAAAAGAGAGCTGAGGAAACAAAAACGAACAGTCAGAAAAAAGAAAGCTGACAAAATAAAAAAAAGAGGGACTTGCACTCCAAAGCACATTCAAGATGCATTAAAACAAGGTTTAGTGATCACCAGGTAAGGATTCTTTCGCACCAAAAAGTCAAGACATCAGTAGAGAACCAAAGCTTTGCACTGAGAATACCACTCAGACCCAAAAGTTGGGCCATTCTCTTCACCACCCACACACCCTAGTCTTGGGAAAGTCTGTTCAATGCCCATCCCATGTCACTCCAGTTGTCAATGTCATTCCAAAGTGGGGCGAGTGCATTCCCATTCCTTCACCTCATTCGTTTCCATAAAAACCTCACCGGGGCAATCTCTCAACTCACTATCCTAAACAAGACCTTGTCATTCTGATTGGGGCAGCTTTGTCCTCGTTATGACTGGGGCAACATCAAATTCTGTGGGTTGAAGCAAAACCCCTTTCATTCCAGCTTTCATCCCAAGAGCCGAAGCGTTCCCAATTCATCATCTTCTACACCCCTGGTTGTTGTCACCACTAGACAGGGGCAAATTATTCACTCGTCAAAGACCTGAATTGGGGCAATCTTGTATCTCTTGGTCCCTCATAAGCTTCGGCAATAACCATGTCTGTCATTCCTTCACTTGCCAAAAATGTCCATGCCCTAAACCAATTCCAAGTTAGCTGACTCATTCATTCACATTTGCACTCCTATGCATGCTTACTAGATAATGCTTCAAAGGAGAGAACACAAGTTGTTTACGTGATATCTAAAATTCAGTCATCATGGAAAGAAAGAGAAAAACAAGTGAGTTTGTTTGTAAATAAAAACCTTGAGAACACCAGAGTTTGAATCAAATTCAATTTTTCAACAGAATGGTCAATAATCATCTCAATTCCTTGCATTCGAAGTCTCGCATCTCATCATCACAAAAAATGTTTACCTCATGCATCTAGGCATTATAGCATATGCATCAAAGCATTACATTTTGTGCATTCATCACATAGTAAAAAGAAAAAAACGTTCCACATCAGTCGCACCATATTAATACTTGCATTTCATAGAAGAAAATAGTAAAGAAGAAAAAGCAGAAATCTTTTCATTACATTGGCATCATATTCGCACTTCATAAAAAAGGAAAAGAACAAAATCATTGCATCATTAGAGCATTACATTTTGCATCAGATATTCCATAGAAAAAGCAAAGAAAGCAAAAAGAAAACAAAGAAAAAAAAACCACAAAAGCAACACAAAAACATTCCCTGTCATCCAACATTCCATATCATTCATCATTTCACAAAGCATTTCTTTGTCATTCAATCATCAAACATTAAAGCAGTGCATATGCATCATATTAACGTTAGCATTTCCATAAAAAAAAAGAACAAGAATCATTGCATCAAACATCAGAGCATTGCATCATATTAATGTCTGCATTTCATAGAAGCAAGCAAAAAGAAACAAACAGAAGTTAGAACAGGAGCATTTCATTCATCAAAGCATCAATCACCGCATACATTTGCATTCAAACATCAAAGCAATACAGTTGCATCACATTAATACTTGCATCTCATAGAAGAAAAGAAAGCTAGAACATCCCATGTCATTCGTCATTTCATGTTATTCATCATTTTTCCCAAAAAAAAAAGGGGAAGAGAAAGTTTCCTTTGCATCAAAATACATGAGCTTTGCATTCGCATTCTTAAGAGAGCAAAAAGAGAAGCCAAAAGAGAGAAAAGAAAAGAGCCAAGAGAGCAACAAAAAGAAAAGAAAAGAAAGAAAAAGAAAGAAGAGAAGCTAGAGAAAGAGAAAAAGCATAAGCATATAAGAACAGTAGAAAATCATGCATTCATAAGCGAAAGAAAAAGAAAAATCATGCATTGCGTACAGACAAGAGAAGAAAAGGAAAATCATTGCATTCATCAAGCATATAGGAACAGTAGAGGATCCCGCATTCATCCAGCATAGACAAATGAAATAAGAAACTCATCATTCAAAGAAAACAGCAATCATGGCATTTGCACTGCATGCATTTGTTCATTTTAGCTACAGGTACAAAGAGAGGATGAGCACTTCGGTGTTAGCCCTCGCCCCCAGATTCCAGAAAATGTTCCCCCAAGTTGGGAGTTCAGAAAGAAAAAAAAGAAAAGAGAGAAATAGAAAAGAGAGCGCTCAAGCGCGCATTGCGGATTGGAGCACAGAGATCATCGCTCCCTTCTGCCCAGGTCTCACGTCGTGTACGAGCAACGCGATGGACCGCAGCCCCATGTGAGGTTCAACGGAATAGTTGTATCAGCCTAAGATACAGTGGACGCCGTGCATTGATCAGTATATCAGTTCCGGAGCTGATAACGATCCCCCCGGTCGCTCGAAAAGGCCAACAGGAAGCGTGCTCCTCAAAGCCACGTGCAAACTCGGATTCACCAAGAGTTCGTTTAAGGATTACAGGTTTTAGGCAGCCTGGGCAATTTACCGCTTTCTGCACGCCAAGTGCCCATTTTACCTTTTCTGTCTGCACGCAAGTGCCCATTTTACCTTTTCTGTCTGCACGCAAGTGCCCATTTTACCTTTTCTGTCTGCACGTCAGTGTTCATTTACTGTTTTCGCATCGACACGAAAGTGTCCACCTTTCCAAAAATAAAAATAAAAATAAAAAAAAAGAAATTCAGGTTTCTCTAAGTAGACAAAATTGGTATAATTTCTGAATTCTTTATTCCTATTTTATCTTCGAAATATGTCTCGGCCAATTCATATTTCTGGATAAAATCCGAATAAAGAGGGGCAGCTGTCATACCCCAATTTTGTCCGCCTTCTTCTAGTCACTTGTTTTACTTAATTTGTATTTTGAGTAGTTAGAATAGCGTCCTTTTTTAATTTAAGCCAATTTCAATTATCCGTTCAATTAAGCCGAAATACCGTTACTTAAGCTAGGCATGCGTGCGAATGATCGATCTTTTCGCGCATTCTTCAGTTTAATCTTGATATTTGGGCCTAGTTGAACCTAAGCGGGCTTATTTAAGTCGCTTTTCTCACTATTGGGCTTATCATATTGAGTCGGGCCCACGAACGTGGTTCCTAGTTAATTTTTAGTGTTAGCGGGCCTATTTGTTCTATTTGAGCCTCGTTCTAGCGCATTTGTCTAGTTGAGCCCGATTTCGCTTTTGTATTTGGCTCAACTTCTTTTATTTTTATTTTGTCTATTTAATTTGTTTTGAGTCTAAAAATGTCAAAAAATTCTATTTATTGTTTGTTTACAATTTAATAGTGTCTAAGATGTCCAAAAGTCCAAAAATACAAAAAATGATAATACTAAAAATACCAAAAAATACAAATCCGAAAATAATAACCAAAAATACAAAAAATAGGAAAAACGAAAATAAATAAAAATAAAAGCAGCAGCAGCAGATCCATGGGCTGATTCTTGTTGCCCAAGAGTCCAATAACCTGAAATAGGAAAACAAAATCAGGATAGAATCAGAAATTAATTTCCTAAGCCTAAAAATTGCCTATAAAAACGAGCTTGGATCACAGATAAAAGGGGACAATTTTTGAGGCAAAAATTCGCATAAAAAAAAGAAGTAATAACAACAGAGAAAAGAAGGAGGCAGCAGCGTTGGTTCTTCTCGTTCAGTAGCAAAAGTGAATCATTTCAGAAGCTGGAGATTTAGGTTGGTCTTTTATACACTTACGGGTGTTTTCATTTTTGTAAATAGAATAGACAAAGTATGGAGTTAGTCTTTTTTTTTTCTTTCTCTTAAAATGGATATATATACTTCTGTTCGGTTTCAAAAAAAATAAGTCCAAGAGATGCTGCTCCTGTTTGTTTTTCCCTAGTTCGTTTGCTTATGTTACTATAAAAAAAATAGGTTACTTGATTTATGCTTGTGTTAAACATTAAAATAAAAATAAAATAAGAAAAATAAAAAAAATACGGAAGATCCAGAACCAGTAAAAGAAAGTAGAAAAAAAAATGAAAAGGAGTAAGGCAGTAACCTGGGCCGCCGTCAGAGGCGGACTCCGGCCACCCCCACGGTGGTCGTTGTTCGTCACCACCGCGCTATAACCATCGTGAACCCCCATCACGGTCGCAAAGCCTCCGCCGGAAACGCGCTTCGCTGTTCGCATTCTGCTCCGGTGCCGCCACGTCGCCGTCAAGGGAGATGATGCTGTAGCCATCACCGTCGCCGTTCCCCTTCCTCCCACGATCATCGCCGTCCCTCTTCCTCCCACGATCATCCCCACCACCCTGGGCCGTCGATCCTTCCTCCTTCTCTTCCCTGCTCTCCTTTCCTTTCCCTTCTTTCCCTCACTGATTTCGCGTTTCCCCTTTTTCTTCTCTCTCCTCACATAAAGTTTTTCCTCTAAGAGTGCGGCTGCTGAAGAAGAGGATTTGAAACAGATTAGGTTTTGAGTTTGTTTCCTTGTATACCTCCATCTGTTTGTTTATTGTATTTAAAATTAAAAAAATCAGATTTAGTAATTGCACCCCCCAATTTTCGGTTGCATAGCCCCCCCTTTTTTGCAAGCCTTTTTTGTTTTTTTTTTACACGGACTGGATCTCAAAAAAACAAGCTGAGCCTCATTAATTGCACCCCCTTTTAAAATACAACCACTCTTATTGATCACACCCCCATTTTACCATTTCACCCCCTTTTCTCGTTTTTTTTATTTAATTTAATTCTCTTCAAGACAAAATATTTTCTCATAAATTAAAAACTTTGTTAATGGTCTTATGAAGCCTTTGCTTGCATGATTATTAACAACGAGGTACTAGTGGTGATCACTTGGAGCCTTTGCTCAATTGATCATCATGAATGCCTAATTTTCCTAACGATCTTCACTAAATCAAAAACTTTGTTTGTGGTCTTGCGAAGCCTTTGCTTGCATGATTATTAACAATGGAGTGCTAGTAGTGATCACTTGGAGCCCTTGCTCAATTGATCATCATGAAAGCTCGTTTTTCACAATTAAACAAGATAAAAAAACAAAAAAAGCCGTTTTCCAAACAAAGAAGAACTACGTAGCTTTGAATTCTCCATCGCACCGGGAGATACGTAGGAGCGGGTCACATCCCGTCAAGCATAACAAATAAAAATCATTTTCACAATAAGTTTTCAACAATCATTTTCAAAAGAACCTAGAACTACGTCGCCTTTGATTCTCCACCCGGATATACGTAGGAGCAGGGCCACACCCCTGTCAAGCGCAAAAGTAAACAATTTCTAAAATTAAAGAATATACAAACAGATCTCCTTCATTTCAAAAGCAAAAGTCTTATTTTTCAAAGTAGGGGATTAAGTCGGTCGTATGGCCGGGTTAATCACCGTTTTAAGACAAGTGAACTGTGGTCCCTCAGAGCCCCAGCGCTCCTTCAGCCCTCAGTGGCCCTTCAGAGCCCCAGTGCTCCTTCAGACCCCCAGTGGTCCTCCAACACAGATCACACAGTCCTAAAACCCCTACATTAAAAAACACCAACCCACAAACATTCTCTACACACAAGAACTACGTAGCTTTGAATTCTCCATCGCACCGGGAGATACGTAGGAGCGGGCCATGTCCCGTCAAGCACTTCTTTCTAAAAACCTTTTTTTCCTTTTCTCTCCAAAAATAAAAAATTTTATTAAGTTCTTTAATTCATTTCCAATGAGACGTGAAGAGGCAAATTAGATATTTTTCAAGTCAACACACTAAAAACCACACATTTAATTAAAGGTTCCCTCTCAGTAGAGAGGACGTGTGGGGTGCTAACACCTTCCCTGCGCGTAACCGACCCCCGAACCCTATTCTCTAGTTTCGCAAGACCAATCGCTTTCCAAAAAAGGTTTTCCTAATATTTTCCTTAATAAATATTGGTGGCGGCTTCATTGTCTTAAGAAAAGTTGTGAACGAGGAAGGTTCTCCCTCGGGAACTTTTTCGGGCGCAACACTCCTCCAAGCTGGAGATCGTCGGCGGCCGCGGCCATGAGTCATTCCACTTGAAGAGTTGCACCGAGAGGAACTCCGATCTGGGATGTTACGAGCCCGGATCTCAGCGATCTGAACTTCTAACTGAGTGCAGCGTTGGCTTTCCTGTCGGTCGGCCTCGGCTTGCCGATTTAGGAGCAGGATGAGCTGTTGAACAGCATCGGCTGGTACCTGGACGGTCGGAGGGGGAGATGGAAGTCGGTTCCGGGCTGAGCTCCCAGGAACCATAGCCGTAGCCGAGCTTTGAGCATGCGCCGGGCTAAGGGGTAAGGTGACTGCCACTCCTTCTGGAGTCACCCGCTGCAGAACCGGTCCTTCAGCAACATTCGGGATAGTCCTACGACGTAAGGTCGGAGTCATTGTCAATCAAGGAGATGAGAGAGGAACTAAAGTACAAGATCCTCCCACTGTGGTCGCCGATGTCTGTACCGTATCTCTGGACCTGTATCCGATCTTAGACACAAGGTCCGATCCGAGATTGTTGGTAGGGGTTGGTCTTGATCAACCGAGCTCCGCTTCCGATTCGGGGCAGGTGGAACCTGCGGGGACACTCCGACGCTCAAGTCAGCTAGGGAACTGATTAGAGGTAAAGAGTAGGAAAGAGTGTGTACCTTAGACATTGCATTGAATGCTTATTTATAGGTTTTGGGATCCAATGGGAACCATTGGATCTAGGTCTTTAATCTCCACCATTGGTTGATGGATCTGCATTTGGCATTGAGACTTAGTGATAAAGGTCCAATCCGTAACAACAACTATCCTAACAGGTATAGTTACTTTAGTATTTTGGTTTTATTAATATACTTACTTTTTATAAATGATAATTTTGTTTTTATTGAAGATGAGAAACATTATATGTCTTGATATAGTTATTTCCACTGTTTGAATATTCTCACTCTTTCGACGCGTTTAGAGAACTAAAATAACGAACGATGTCACAATGTGCTTTTTTTAATTTATAATAAATAAATGGAGTGTATTTCAAAATGTGAGAAAACAGAGTGACTTGCACATTCTCATGAGTTTCTTGCTAGTTATATGTAAAAGTTCATCCTAAACACAACACGTAGTTACAATGGTCCAATGATGGTCTGTTGGTAAGAATCCTACTCATATCCCACAAGGAAGGGAGTTTGACTCCCACACTGGATGTGAAAACCTTGTGTGCATTTAATTTGAGTGCAGACATAAAGACGAGTTGGGGACAATGACCATCTTCCTCGTGATTTTGTTTCTATCCAATGAAGATGGGACCCACACAACCACAACCACATACAATTTCTTTGTTTTTCATGTTGAATTTTATTGCTCCAATTTTTAATGACATAAAACAAAATGTTTTGACTTTAGAAGTAAATGTTAAGAAAGAGAATACATTAATGTGCATATGTACACATTGATAGTTGCCAATGGAATATGAAGTAATAAATTAAAAAGTTCTGGCAGTCTGGGAAGGCCACACATAGCACCGTCCATGGTGACTTGTGGGGCACTACTCCGATCTCGTTTATAAGTAAAAAAATACTTTTTAGGTTCATTTGTATATGGTCTACATTATAGACCAGATACATCAATTATTCAATAAACCTAAAAAGTGTCTTTTGCTTATAAATGAGACCGCCTTATAAATGAGACCGAAGGGAGTAGGTGTTAAGGATAAATCGTTTTCATTATAAAATTATATTAGGTATTAGATGCCTTTTATTTTTTTTCGGAATATTCGGACCAAAATTCTCCTATAATAACTTCTCAGTCTTTTAAGATCTGAAACAGAGTCATATTTGCTTCGCTTTCTCCATAGATCTCACTCTCCCTGTTGTCGGTTGCGTTTAAAAGTCAAACATGTCGCCGGAGAAGGAGAAAAGTGTGACCGCAGCGATTGAAAAGGTTAGCAACTACTTACCTGATGATCTTGTGTTCTCATTTCTCTCAAATTTGCCTTTAAAATCTTTGAAGCGATTTGGATGCGTACGCAAATCATGGGCCCTCTTATTCGAAAACTCTAATTTCATGACCACATATCGCAACAATTTCATATCTAGGAATCATTCTTATTACGATAATACATCCCTCATCCTACAACATGCTACTGAAGGTTTAAACACAACGCATTCCACATTGTATTTGCTTTCTGGTGAGAGGTTTGGAAGTAGAGTCAAATTAGATTTTACAATTCCGTGTGAAGATTTTTATGGATATACTATTATATTAGGTTCTGGTAGCATCAATGGCATTTTTTGTCTCTTTAGTGTATATTCCAATAAGAGAATAGTTTTATTGTGGAATCCAGCTACTAAAGAATCTAAGATCATTCCTCCCAGCTCTTCTGACTCTATTCCTTATCGAACTTATGGTGAGAATGTTCATGGATTTGGTTATGACCATGTTAGAGATGATTATAAGGTAGTTCGACGTGTAATACGTATTCAACTAACTTCAGATGAAACTCAAAATCATGGTATTCCATCTATAGATGTACCCTTCAGCCCTTTGTGGGAAATATATAGCCTAAGAAGTAACTCTTGGAGGACACTTGATATTGATATGCCTATGGTTTCTTATAGAAGTGATACAGGTGACCGAGTATACATGGATGGAATGTGCCATTGGTTAGGTGGAAGAGAAATACATAGTAAGGAAGTATACTTGGTGTCCTTTGACTTGAGCAATGAAGTGTTCTTCACAACACCAATGGCCTCATACATGGATGACAATTCTGATATGGGATTTTTGAACAGAGATTTGGTGGTGTTAAACGGATCCATTGCTTTGATAACAAATTATGAAGAGGCAACTACATTTTACATATCAATTTTAGGTGAAATTGGTGTTAAAGAATCTTGGACTAAGCTTTTCATTGTTGGACCCTTACCTTGCGTTGATCATCCAATTGGAGTTGGGAAGAAAGGAGATATATTCTTCATTAAAAAAGACGGAGAATTGGTATGGTTTGATTTAAGTACCGAGATGACTGAAGAGCTTGGTGTCAAAGGAAAGACATCTTGTTGTCAGATTGTAATTTATAAGGAAAGCCTTATTCCCATTGGAGGAATAAACAAATAGTTATTTTTCCTGTTTTTACCAAGTGGTTTATTACAATGGCTCTTACGATTTACCTTGTATTCAATGTGCTTATGTGTTGCTGATATGATTATTATGTTCAAGTTCGTGACAAATTGAGAAACCATTTGATGATATGAATCACACCTTATCAATTTTATTATGAAGGTTTGTTCTGTTTTTATTTGCAATCTGATATGGTTTATATTCCGATGGTAAGAACGATCTTTTTTGCCTATATTGAAAAGCATTCAAGTTTATTCAATAATATAATATACCTCTGTTTGAACTTCATCATCAATACAATTGTGTTTAATTTTGTGTTTATAAGTGGTCGTTGAGATTGTGGACTGTTGGAGTTTCTTGCTTTTTTGGTGGTGGGATTCTGTATATTGAGTGGAGGAGAGAATAGAGAGAATAGAGAAAAACAATGACAGTAAAAAATTGAAGAGAGTGTAAAAAACTGTAATCTATTATTCACTGTATCATTGAATTGATTTTTACACCACTATTTATATACAGTATTGCTACTAGGCCCACTACTACGGCCCAATTGATCATGTTTACTTATACAACCAAAACCAACTCATTATTTGAATTACAATTACATCACACCCCCTTAATTCAAATCACTTAAGCTACACATGCCAATCATATTCTTCATTTCTTCAAGCTTCTTTGGTTTTAATGACTTTGTAAGCATATCTGCAGCTTGTTCTTCGGATCTGCAGTGTTCTATTTTCAGCGTGTTCTTGTTGATTTGATCACGAAGGAAGTGATACTTGATCTCTATATGTTTGCTTCGTCCATGAGCTATGGGGTGTTTTGCTAAATCAATTGCAGATTTGTTGTCCACTTTCAATACCATAGGATTGTCATTCTTCATCTTTAGTTCACTTAACAGCATCTCAAGCCACATAGCTTGACTTGCACCAAAAGCTGCTGATATGTACTCAGCTTCACAACTTGATAGAGCCACTACATTTTGCTTTTTAGAGCACCACGATATAGGAGCTCCACCAAGCATGAATATGTAACCTGAAGTGCTTTTTCTATCTTCAGTATCACCACTCCAATCAGCATCGGTATAACCAGTTACTTCAATGTCAGCAGTCTCATTTGCAGCAGGAAACAGGATTCCACAGTCTATGGTACCTCTGATGTATCTCAGAATTCTCTTTGCAGCTGTTAGGTGAGTCCTGTTCGGTTTCTCCATAAATCTACTCACCAAGCCTACACTATAGGCTATATCAGGTCTTGAGTTACACAAGTATCTCAGAGAACCGATTACTTGCCTGTACAGTGTGCTGTCAACCAGTTTTTCAGAGTCATCACTTGTCAATTTTCCACCTTGTTCTACTGGTGTTGTAGCAGGATTGCATTCCATCATTTTGAATTTCTTTAGCACATCAGTTGCATACTTCTTTTGGTGAAGAAATATGCCTCTTTTGGATGTCACAAACTCCATCCCTAGAAAGTATGCAAGCCTGCCCATATCAGACATTTCAAATTCACTCATCAATTTTCCTTTGAAGATTTTGATCTCTTGCTCACTATCACCAGTGACTAGGAGGTCATCTACATACAAACATATTATGATAACACCAGCTGAATTATCCTTCTTTAGATACACACCATGCTCTGTTATGCATTTCTCAAATCTGAGTTGTTGAAGAAAACTGTCAACTCTTTTGTTCCAAGCACGAGGTGCTTGCTTTAAGCCATATAATGCCTTGTTCAGCTTCAGCACTCTATCTTCTTTTCCCTTTAATTCAAAGCCCGGTGGTTGCTTGACATACACTTCCTCCTCCAGTGGACCATTGAGGAATGCGGATTTCACATCTAGTTGACTCATTGTCCACTTCTTCATGCTAGCAATTGCAACTATCAGTCTAATAGTTTCTATTCTGGCTACTGGAGCATAGATTTCATTGTAGTCTAGGCCTTGTTTCTGTAGAAAACCCTTTGCCACTAGCCTTGCCTTATATTTTGCCACCTCTCCATTTGGCTTCATTTTGGTCTTGTAAACCCATTTCACTTCAATAGCCTTCTTGTTACTTGGTAGTTTCATCATCTCCCAAGTGTTATTCTTCTGAATTGCCTGAAGTTCTTCCTCCATTGCCTTCTTCCAATAAGGACTAGCTAATGCTTCATTCAGTGAAATTGGTTCTGCTTCTGCAAGAAGCACTAACTGCAGTAGTTCACCATTTGTGGCTATAGCAGTGTCAGGAAATATTTCATAGTCCTGGAGTCTGCTAGGTATGTTCCTCTGTCTCTGTGGTCTTCTAGGTGGCTCACCAGCACTGTCATCAATTATTTCTGCAGGTCCAGTATCAGTTGGAGCATCATTCTCTGCATTCAACTCAACTGTCACAGTATCAGTTTCTTTCTCCTTTGCATTACTCCAGTCCCATTCCTTTGTCTCATCTATTACAACATCATTGCTGATCACTACCTTCTTGTTCAAAGGATCATAAAGCTTGTAGGCACCTGTGCTATGATAGCCAACTAGTATCATAGCTTGTGACCTAGGATCAAGCTTTCTTATATTCTGTTCAGGTACATGTCTGTAAGCTAGTGATCCAAACACCTTGAAATGCTTCACACTTGGCTTGGACTCACTCCATGCTTCTTCTGGTGTAGTGTCTTCTAGTCTCTTTGTGGGACTTCTGTTCAGGATATGAGCTGCTGTTGCCACTGCCTCTGCCCAGAATTCATTTGGTAAGTGCTTCTCTTTCAGCATGCATCTCACCATGTTCAGCAGTGTTCTGTTTCTTCTTTCAGCAGTTCCATTGTGTTGAGGTGTGTATGGAGCCACCACCTCATGAACAATTCCTTCATCTTTGCAAAACTTCTCAAATTCAAGTGAAGTATATTCACCTCCTCCATCAGTTCTTAACTGTTTGATAGATTGGCCAGACTGCTTTTCTACTAACAGTTTGAACTCTTTAAATGTTGCAAATACATCACTTTTTCTTTGCAACAAGTAAATCCACATTCTTTTAGTAAAATCATCAATAAAGGAAACAAAGTACAGGTTACCTCCATGAGACTTGACTTCAAAAGGTCCACATACATCTGAGTGGATTACTTCAAGTTTTGCTTTGGCTCTTGTTGAAACTTCTGATTTGTAGGACTTCCTGGGCTGCTTCCCTTCACAACACTTGCTGCATACTTGGCTTGGCATTTCAATTTGAGGCAGTCCTGCAACCATCTTCTTCCTCTGCAAAGTATTCAAGCTATTAAAGTTCAAGTGCCCCATCCTTCTATGCCACTTCCAGGCCTCCTCACTGGTCTGTGCTGACAGACATTTCTGCTCAAATGTGTTAGCACCTACCTTGAAGGTCCTGTTCTTTGATGCAGGAGCCTTCAGGACAGTGTTCCCTTCTTTGTCTGCTACTACCATGAATCCATCACTCATGTTCATTGAGTAGCCTTTTTCAAGTAATTGCCCCAAACTAAGCAAGTTACTCTTCATTTGAGGTACATACAGTACATCACTCACCAGCACCTTCTTACCATCTTCTCTCCTTATAGCTACCTTGCCAATTCCTTCTGCCATGACAGCTCTACCATCACCAAACCTTATCTTTCTTTTTACAGTTTCATCAAGCTCACAAAACCAGTCTTTGTGACCAGTCATGTGATTGGAACAGCCTGTATCAAGATACCACCATTCCTCTTCACCTGTTTCTTTGTTTTTAACTGCCATTAACAGTCACCTGTTATACTGTCAATAATGGCCATAAGCATCACTGTTTCTTCATCATCAGAGTCATGAGCCAGCTGTGCTTCTTCATTCCTCTTCCTAGGCACCTTAGGATTTTCACACTCATCAGCATAATGACCCCATCTTTGACAGTTATAACACTGTATTTCATCCTTTGATTTCTTCTTGCTCTTTCCAGAACTGTCACCCCCTTTCTTCTGAGCCCCATTCTTTGAGCCTCCTCCTTCATTCTTGTTGTTCTTCCATTTCCCTTTACCTTTCTTGTTCTTCCAAGAGTCACTTCCTCCATTTCCTTTCTTCTGTGACTGAGCATACAATGCTCTATCACCTTCTTTCTCTTCTTTCTTGGCAATCTCCCTACTCTTCAGTTTTATTTCATGTGCCTCTAAGGATCCAATCAATTGTTCCAATTTCAAACTATCTAGATCCTTAGATTGTTCTATTGCCGAGACCACATTATCAAAATTAGGAGTAACCCCAGTGAGAATCTTTTCTACTTTCATTGAATCACTTACCACCTCACCACAGCTACGCATCTGATTTGTTAAAGATACTAACCTGCTTACGAATTGTGCTACGGTTTCGCTTGGCTCCATCTTCAACAGTCCCAATTGACAACGCAATGACATCAATTTCATCTTCTTCGCTTGTCTATCACCGGAGTAAGTAGTTGCTAATACGTCCCACGCTTCTTTCGCAGTTTCGTACTCAATTATCTTCTCCAAAACGTTCGCATCAACGCACTGATGGATCAAGAAAATTGCTTTGTCATCTTTCTTTGATTGTTCACGAAAGGTTGCTCCCTGAGCCTCCGTAGGAGCCGCTTCCAGTGGTGTCACGCCATTTCTGATCACTTCAAGCACACCTTGATACCGGAAGACTACCTTCATCTGAGCCGTCCATCGCTCGTAGTTGCTTCCATCAAACACCGGTAGCTTCGCCGGAATTTGCCCATTGTTCGTGTTCCCTTGCGTGGCCGCCATCACCTCCGCCCTGAACCGCTTGCTCTGAGGCCAATTGTTGGAGTTTCTTGCTTTCTTGGTGGTGGGATTCTGTATATTGAGTGAAGGAGAGAATAGAGAGAATAGAGAAAAACAATGACAGTAAAAAATTGAAGAGAGTGTAAAAAACTGTAATCTATTATTCACTGTATCATTGAATTGATTTTTACACCACTATTTATATACAGTATTGCTACTAGGCCCACTACTACGGCCCAATTGATCATGTTTACTTATACAACCAAAACCAACTCATTATTTGAATTACAATTACATCATGGACATGTACTGATGTGGGAAATAACACCTGCTGCAAAGTTCAACGTGGGAAATAACAACCTTTCCACAACTGATGTGGGGCCCAAAACTAGTGGTACAACAAATCAAATTATAGTGTATAAAGATGCTAACTACACCACCGAAATTCATATTCATCACTTAGAGAAGTATGTGAGTCTATTAGATATATAGCTTGGTAGTTATTGTTAGTTTGTTAGGTAATTCGGTTAGAGTTAGTTTTATAGTTACTAGTTTGTTACATATTAGTTAGGTGAGATTGGATCTATATATATATAAGGTCAAACTCTCATTGTAATCAATTGTAACACCCCGGTATTTCTAACATGTAGAGAGACCGAAGATGCACAGTTGCGGAAGTTCAGAGGACACAGTTCCTGTTTAAACATTGGACATACAACTTTTTCCGATATAGAAACATAAGACGGAATAACATTACTTCATTAACCAGAAGTACATCGGTTCCACACCGAATGGATTACAATATCCAAGTCCAAATACCAAACAGAAACATAAGACGGTTCATATAACTCATAATCAATACAAGTTTATATAACCAATAAGACAACAAAAGGACAAGGGATCAAATGACTAAGTCTCCGGCACCTCCAAGAGTATTCCAGCTACTCGTGCACAATAGTCTTCCTTTTTCCCTGCTTCTCTGAAAAACAACAAATATGGATTGGGTGAGATAACATTATCTCAGTGAGTCCTACCGTGCCCCCTCACTGACACTCGGTTCATTTCATTAAACCGTTACATCCAAAGTTGACATAACAATGTCTTATATATTAATCGAAATGCCAAGCAAATCGTGTTCACATTTTAATTAGTATAAACCGATTGTGAACCCAACGTCACGAATATCGGAGATACCATAGCCTTAGTTTTAGCATAAACCGATTGTGAACCCAACGTCACGAATATCGGTAACGCCATAATCTTAGTTTAGCATAAACCGATTGTGAACCCAACGTCACGAATATCGGTAACCCGTGAGTTGACCACGCCAAAACACATACAGGGCCATAGGTAAGGGGTCATGACTTCCCTCCCTAGTATGCTACTTGTCGGGTCGTCACCCAACGCAATACGTATGACAATACGCATCGAGTTCTCGAGAGTTAGATAATTTATATCTTTTTCATTTTGATCACCAAAGGATCAGTCACATAATAATTGGATAAACAATATCCATATCGATCTATAACCCGTTTTGAGGAATTCATAAGTTAGACCTCCGGCATTATAATCATTTTCATTTGACATATATATAAACATATATATTCAGTCAGTCCATCAGACGGTGTACCCACACGTATACTAGGGTTTCGGTTTTTCACTTAAATGTGCTTTCGAAACTCTTTTCAAAACATGAGTTGAACGAGCATCAAAATACGGTTTTTAATAAGGCAATCCCTTTTTGAATGGTTGAGAACGAAATTAGAAAAGGTTCGGGATCGAACGGAGCGACAAAACGAGCAAACGGAAGTTGGTAACAGGACCTCACGCACGACCCGTGCCCAGGGGCGCACGACCCGTGCGTGGTGCACTACTCAGAACCCATCTACCAGAAAGAAACGCACGATCCGTGCCCAGGGGCGCACGATCCGTGTGTCCCGTTCTGTTTCCAGAATTTCCAATCCGAAGCAGGCGCACGATCCGTGCCCAGGGGCGCACGATCCGTGTGACCTGTGTCTGTTACCAGAATTTCACATTTTTCCCATTTTTGGTCTCCGTTCTCATCCAATTCGATTCCTAATTTCGATCACCTGAAATCCAGAAAATCTCCAACTATTCCAGAATATATATAAAGAGTTTCGTTTCAATGATTCATTAAAATTCTTAATAAACCGTAAATGCCGTTTTGACTTAAAAATCGCTTTTCGGTTCTAAGTCTTTTGAAAACGGGATTGTTGCCTTGTCATTCGAAACCACAAGTTTTCAGAATACATAAAATGTTCCTAATCCGTGAGTAGAACTCACCCGTTGACGAAATCCGAGAGTTGAACCGAGAGACGAGATCGTCGAACCGAAAACAATGAACTATCCCCGCTAGAAACCGAATTCGAACCCGGACAGTGGCTTCCTTTCTCTCTAACTGAAACAGCAGCCCAAATCTTTCACAACTTTCTCCAAATCGAAATGCAAGCTTGAGTCTCCCCCCTCTTAACAGCAAAGCTGAACATGCAAGCCATCAACACATAGTTCCACCATTTTCACCACTTGGAGCTTCATGGGCATCAATGGAGATGAGAGAAAGAGTGAGAATCAAGCTTTGAAAGTGGTACCATTGGATTCAGAATCAAAAATGGAGTGGAGTGGAGGTTAAAACACTTACATGCAAGAAGGATGTGAGATGAGCTTCTCCTTCCTCCTCTTCTCCTCTTCCACGCCCTCTCTCCCCTTATTCTTCAGCTTTTCTATTTCTGAAATTTGGTGGAATGGCCAAGTGTGGCTGGAGTTTATGAATTAGGGAGTATATATATTGGGGGTGTGAATTGACCAATTTGCCCTTCAGCTTAAAGTGCCTAATTAAATTATGACCAAGCACATTTAATTAGAGAAAGGGGGGTTTATTTTGAGGATTTCCTCGACTATAAATGCCCGGGACACGAATAATTATTCCCATAAATCATTACTCGGTCCTAGATACTATAATACGAGTCTTTAAAAATTAGGGATGTTACAATCTCCCCAACTTTTAAAAATTTTGTCCTCAAAATTGACGAAACATACCTTACTGAAAGAGATATGGATATCGATTGCGCATGTCTTCTTCCAGTTCCCAGGTAGCCTCCTCGATTGAGAATCCATCCCAGACCACTTTGGTAATAGGGATAGTTCTTGACCGTAGCGTCTTCTCGCCACGCTCCAAGATGTAGCTAGGATAAGGTTGAAATGACAAATCCGGTTGCAGGTCAATGGTATCAACACTCAATGGTTGATGCAGATCGGAAACATACTTCCTCAACTGAGACACGTGGAACACATCATGGAGGTTCGATATGGCCGGAGACAATGCGAGGCGATAAGCAACTGGTCCAACTCGCTCGATAATCTGAAAAGGTCCAATGTATCGAGGACTAAGCTTCTTCGCTCGTAAAGCTCTCCCGGTGCCTATGGTTGGGGAAACTTTCAAGAATACATGATCACCAACCTCAAACTCCAACGGTCTCCTTCGGTTGTCAGCGTAGCTCTTTTGCCGACTCTGTGCCACCTTCATCCTTTCTCGAATTAACTTGACCTTCTCTGTAGTCTCGCGAACCATATCGGGTCCCAAAGACTTGTCTTCACCAATCTCCCACCAACACAATGGAGTTCTACACTTCCTACCATAAAGTGCTTCAAACGGTGCCATTCCAATGCTAGAGTGGTAACTGTTGTTGTAGGAGAATTCTACTAACGGAAGGTGATCCTCCCATTTTCTCCCACTGTCGAGCACACAAGCCCGAAGCATGTCCTCAAGAGTCTGGATAGTCCTCTCCGTCTGACCATCAGTCTGAGGATGATAAGCAGTGCTGACCAGCACCCTTGTTCCCAAAGCTTCATTCAATGCTCTCCAGAACCTGGAAGTAAACTTGGGATCTCGGTCTGACACAATACTTGTTGGGACTCCATGCAGTCTGATAATGTTCCTCACATATTCATCTGCTAACTTGGAAACCTTATAAGTCGAGCGAACGGGAATAAAGTGAGCGGATTTAGTCAATCGGTCCACTACTACCCAAATAGAATCGTTGCCTGCCTGTGTCCTCGGCAAACCCATAACGAAGTCCATTGAGATATCATCCCACTTCCAAACTGGTACATCTAGCGGTTGTAACTGACCGCCCGGTCTTCGGTGTTCCGCCTTAACCTTCTGACAAGTTAAGCACCGAGAAACAAATTCTGCAACCTCGGCCTTCATCCCAGGCCACCAGTACATTAGTTTCAAGTCTCGGTACATCTTAGTGGATCCCGGATGTACAGAGTACTGACTCCTATGAGCTTCTTCCAATACTTGCCTTTTGATATCATCATCATCGGGAACACAAATCCTCCCATTAGAGCAAATCACGCCATCACTATCCTCAGTGAAATCTGGCGATCCCCTCTGAGACTGCAACTTCATATCAGCTTCTTGAGCTACACGGATTTGTTCCCTTAGCACACTGGCTATCCGTATATGCCGCAGCACTACGCGATCCCTCTTTCTTACCACCTTGAGTTTCAAGTCTCTGAACGACTCCAACAAAGCCATCTCGTGAACCATTAACCTTGCCGTGTGGATAGACTTCCTGCTCAGAGCATCCGCTACCACATTGGCTTTCCCAGGGTGATATTTCAATTCGAAGTCATAGTCCTTCAAAAATTCAGTCCACCTTCTCTGTCTGTTATTCAACTCCTTTTGGTCAAATAGATATTTCAAGCTCTTGTGATCACTAAAAACCTCGAAACGGGAACCGTAAAGGTAATGTCTCCAAATTTTCAGTGCAAACACAATAGCCGCCAACTCTAAATCATGAGTTGGGTAATTCCGTTCATGCGTCTTCAATTGCCTCGATGCATAGGCCACAACATGTTGATTCTGCATGAGAACGCATCCTAAACCCTTCCCAGATGCATCACTGTAAATCTGAAATCCCAATGACGGATCCGGAAGAATTAGGATCGGAGCGGAAGTCAACTTTTCCTTCAATCCAAGGAAGCACTCTTCACAATCGGCATCCCACGTAAACGGTTGACCCTTGCGAGTCAATCGAGTAAGCGGAAGTACCGTTTGCGAAAAACCTTCAATGAATCTTCTATAGTACCCAGCTAAACCCAGAAAGCTTCTGATCTCAGTCACTGACGTTGGCCGTTCCCAATTCAACACAGCCTCCACCTTGCTAGGATCCACTGCAACCCCTTCTTGGGAAATTACATGACCCAAGAATTTTACTTCAGGCATCCAAAAGTCACACTTTGATGGTTTAGCATAGAGTTTCTTCTCTCGGAGTACTCCTAGGACAAATCGGAGATGCTGAGCATGCTCCTCAACTGACTTGGAGTAAACCAAGATATCATCAATAAAGACGACCACAAACTGATCTAGGTAAGAATGAAATACCCTATTCATATAATCCATGAATACGGCTGGAGCGTTAGTTAATCCGAAAGGCATCACTACAAATTCGTAGTGTCCGTACCTCGTACGAAAGGCAGTCTTCGGAATGTCTAAGGTTCTTACCCTAATTTGATGGTACCCTGACCTTAGATCAATTTTGGAGAAAACTTTAGCACCTCGAAGTTGGTCAAGTAGATCATCTATCCTTGGCAATGGATACTTGTTCTTGATAGTGATTTTATTCAGCTGACGGTAGTCTATGCATAACCTCATGCTTCCGTCCTTCTTCTTGACTAGCAATACCGGAGCACCCCATGGAGAAGCACTCGGTCGAATAAACTTCTTGGAAATTAATTCCTCAAGTTGGGACTTCAATTCCTTCAGTTCAAGAGGAGACATCCTATAAGGTGCTATGGATATTGGCCCTGTGCCAGGCGTCAAATCTATAGAGAATTCTACCTCTCGTTCTGGAGGCAAAGAGGAAACTTCCTCGGGAAAAACATCTAAGAATTCATTAACGACTTGAATAGACGATACATCCAAGTCAGCCTCAGTTGATGCAGACAAAATAACAACAAAAGCTTCCGCACCTTGGAATAGAGACTGGCTTGCTGAAGCGAACGAAATAACACCATCATCTGCAGGTAGTGAATGTCCCGCTCCTTCAGAAGGAAAATTAATTGCCCGATTGAAACAGTCAATAGTAATGTGATTTGAAGTCATCCAATTCATTCCCAAAACGATTTCCATTCCTCTCATAGGCAAACAGATAAAATCTACGACAAAATCCCTGTCTCTAATTGTAAGCAGACAGTTAAGGCACAAAGATTGGGTTCGCACCCGACCCTTGGCTGCAGTAAGAATAGTTATTGGCTCGGATATAGGAGATACTGTCAATCCTAACCGTTCAGCACATGTTTCTGAGATAAAGCAATGAGTAGCACCAGAGTCATACAAAATATTAACAGTTTGATTAAAGAGAGAACCTGTACCCCTTATAAGATTATCAGCTGGCTTGATGGTCTTAGCATCCAGAGTGTTGACTCGAGCCTGTCTAGGAGCATCAGGGGACTCTAAGAAAGCCTTTCTCGCTGGGCAGTTGTTAGCATAGTGCCCCTCTTCATTACAATAATAACACTGGTTTGATTTTGACTCAATTTGACATCTCCCACGATGGTTCTTCTTACACACCTTACAGTTTCGATACCCAGAAGAGTTATCCGACTGAATCTGCTTTCCTTTGTTTAAATTCCCTTTATACTTCGGGTTTGAAGGAGTTGACTCACTACTCTTTCTTTTATCCTTCCAGAAATCTTTTCTCTCAGCATACATTCTTTTCAGGTCGCTCTCAGCTGAATGAGCCTGTTGAACCAAAGCAGGATAAGTGGTCATGGAATAAGAACTGAGACCTTGATTCACATCGCCTCTAAGACCTTGTCTAAACATCACCATTTTCCACTTATCATCCGTAGCGGTGGCCCCCAATTCATAGAATTGTGACAACCTTTCGAATTTTGCAGCGTATTCCCCAACTGTCATCTCTCCCTGTTTCAAACTCAGAAATTCCATTTGTTTATCAAGTCTTTGGGAGTCGGGAAAATAATGACCCAAAAACAACTCCTTGAAATTATTCCACTCAAGAGGAGTTCCTTGATTTTGAAGCATTCTACGAGCGTTAACCCACCAAGTGTGAGCATCCTCGTCCAGAGCGTTAGCAGCGCAAATTACTTTTTCTCCTTCATTGCATTGCAAGGTATCAAAGATCCGTTCCATGGCATCTACCCAGAAATGGGCCTTCATTGCCTCGGATCCTCCTTTGAAGGTTGGGGGTTTCATCTTCAGAAACCGGAAATACATCCTGTTGGGATCCTCAGGTGTTGGCACATTGACTGGCTCAGTTGGTTGTGGTTGAGGCATCTGATGCATCTGTTGCATTTGAGCCATTTGAGCCATCTGTTGTTGTTGCATTAGCATCATGTCATTCATCATCTTCTGTTGAGTCTCGATGACATTCTGCATCCATTCTTGATGAGGATCAACAGGTGGGTTTCTTCTACCTCTCCCAGCCATGATTCTGCGAAGTATGCACAAAGTATTAAGTTGATCAGGCTCAATTTCTAATAGCATACTAAGAAAAATCAGACTTAGAAGACGTAAAAGACTCTTAACATCTAAGTCCGACTAGGTCGAACCGCTCTGATACCAAATGTAACACCCCGGTATTTCTAACATGTAGAGAGACCGAAGATGCACAGTTGCGGAAGTTCAGAGGACACAGTTCCTGTTTAAACATTGGACATACAACTTTTTCCGATATAGAAACATAAGACGGAATAACATTACTTCATTAACCAGAAGTACATCGGTTCCACACCGAATGGATTACAATATCCAAGTCCAAATACCAAACAGAAACATAAGACGGTTCATATAACTCATAATCAATACAAGTTTATATAACCAATAAGACAACAAAAGGACAAGGGATCAAATGACTAAGTCTCCGGCACCTCCAAGAGTATTCCAGCTACTCGTGCACAATAGTCTTCCTTTTTCCCTGCTTCTCTGAAAAACAACAAATATGGATTGGGTGAGATAACATTATCTCAGTGAGTCCTACCGTGCCCCCTCACTGACACTCGGTTCATTTCATTAAACCGTTACATCCAAAGTTGACATAACAATGTCTTATATATTAATCGAAATGCCAAGCAAATCGTGTTCACATTTTAATTAGTATAAACCGATTGTGAACCCAACGTCACGAATATCGGAGATACCATAGCCTTAGTTTTAGCATAAACCGATTGTGAACCCAACGTCACGAATATCGGTAACGCCATAATCTTAGTTTAGCATAAACCGATTGTGAACCCAACGTCACGAATATCGGTAACCCGTGAGTTGACCACGCCAAAACACATACAGGGCCATAGGTAAGGGGTCATGACTTCCCTCCCTAGTATGCTACTTGTCGGGTCGTCACCCAACGCAATACGTATGACAATACGCATCGAGTTCTCGAGAGTTAGATAATTTATATCTTTTTCATTTTGATCACCAAAGGATCAGTCACATAATAATTGGATAAACAATATCCATATCGATCTATAACCCGTTTTGAGGAATTCATAAGTTAGACCTCCGGCATTATAATCATTTTCATTTGACATATATATAAACATATATATTCAGTCAGTCCATCAGACGGTGTACCCACACGTATACTAGGGTTTCGGTTTTTCACTTAAATGTGCTTTCGAAACTCTTTTCAAAACATGAGTTGAACGAGCATCAAAATACGGTTTTTAATAAGGCAATCCCTTTTTGAATGGTTGAGAACGAAATTAGAAAAGGTTCGGGATCGAACGGAGCGACAAAACGAGCAAACGGAAGTTGGTAACAGGACCTCACGCACGACCCGTGCCCAGGGGCGCACGACCCGTGCGTGGTGCACTACTCAGAACCCATCTACCAGAAAGAAACGCACGATCCGTGCCCAGGGGCGCACGATCCGTGTGTCCCGTTCTGTTTCCAGAATTTCCAATCCGAAGCAGGCGCACGATCCGTGCCCAGGGGCGCACGATCCGTGTGACCTGTGTCTGTTACCAGAATTTCACATTTTTCCCATTTTTGGTCTCCGTTCTCATCCAATTCGATTCCTAATTTCGATCACCTGAAATCCAGAAAATCTCCAACTATTCCAGAATATATATAAAGAGTTTCGTTTCAATGATTCATTAAAATTCTTAATAAACCGTAAATGCCGTTTTGACTTAAAAATCGCTTTTCGGTTCTAAGTCTTTTGAAAACGGGATTGTTGCCTTGTCATTCGAAACCACAAGTTTTCAGAATACATAAAATGTTCCTAATCCGTGAGTAGAACTCACCCGTTGACGAAATCCGAGAGTTGAACCGAGAGACGAGATCGTCGAACCGAAAACAATGAACTATCCCCGCTAGAAACCGAATTCGAACCCGGACAGTGGCTTCCTTTCTCTCTAACTGAAACAGCAGCCCAAATCTTTCACAACTTTCTCCAAATCGAAATGCAAGCTTGAGTCTCCCCCCTCTTAACAGCAAAGCTGAACATGCAAGCCATCAACACATAGTTCCACCATTTTCACCACTTGGAGCTTCATGGGCATCAATGGAGATGAGAGAAAGAGTGAGAATCAAGCTTTGAAAGTGGTACCATTGGATTCAGAATCAAAAATGGAGTGGAGTGGAGGTTAAAACACTTACATGCAAGAAGGATGTGAGATGAGCTTCTCCTTCCTCCTCTTCTCCTCTTCCACGCCCTCTCTCCCCTTATTCTTCAGCTTTTCTATTTCTGAAATTTGGTGGAATGGCCAAGTGTGGCTGGAGTTTATGAATTAGGGAGTATATATATTGGGGGTGTGAATTGACCAATTTGCCCTTCAGCTTAAAGTGCCTAATTAAATTATGACCAAGCACATTTAATTAGAGAAAGGGGGGTTTATTTTGAGGATTTCCTCGACTATAAATGCCCGGGACACGAATAATTATTCCCATAAATCATTACTCGGTCCTAGATACTATAATACGAGTCTTTAAAAATTAGGGATGTTACATCAATCACCTTTTGTATCAATTTCATTTTGATGAATATTAGAGTCTCTTAATCTTTTCTCTCTTATCTTCCATGGATACCATATCCTTCAATATGGTATCAGAGCAAATATGGTATCCTCCATGAAGATTGCTTCCGTTGCACTTCACTATAGGTTCTTTATTTTTCTTTAATCAATTTCATTTTTGTTTCAAGTTCATTTTACTTTCATTCTTTCTTCTTCTCGGTGTCTCTCTAATCTTTTCTATGTTCTTGTCTAATATGTGATTCTTTGCATTTGTGATTCCTCATTTGCGACTTTCGTATCTTCATATCGCAATTTTCCTTGATTGCTCTTTTGCGTTTTGCAATTTCTGAGTTTGTGATTCTCCATTGCGTTTGCATTTTCGATTTCACATGCTTTTTGCTTTCCTCTCTGTGAATCGTTCTTGAGTCTGATTTCGTCTCAATTTCGTTCTTCAATTCTTGTTCGAAACTCCTCCTATTTTTGTTGCGGTCTTTGGTTTTGCTCTTCAATTCATGTTCAAAATCTCTTCAATTCTTGACCGTTTTCTCCTTCCTCTCTCGCTTCTTTGAGAGTGTGTCTATTTCTGCAACTTTCCTTCTCCAATTCGATTCTTGAAGTCTCTAAATTTCTTTCAACTCGTTTTGCGATTCTTGCAGTTCTGTTTTGCGATTCTGCTTCATTGTCCCCCTTTCATTTGTTTTTTTGATGATTGTGATCTGAAGCGGAGTTCGAATTTCATTTTTGGATCGAGTTTCAATTTTGTTTTCGATCTTGAATCATACAGCATTCAAGCAGTTTGCTGAAATGCCTCATAGAGAAATTTTTTCAAAACCGCTCTACATTTCATTTCATTCACTCAAAGAAAACAAAAAGGATATTTCTCCCATCCAAGATCATAATCATTATCATCATGGATATTGCACATTTCTTGTTCGGAATATTTGGAAATGCCTCTGGTCTTTTCCTCTTCTTGGCTCCAACAATCACTTTCAAGAGAATCATTGTGAACAAATCAACAGAAAAATTCTCTGGTATTCCTTATATCATGACACTGCTCAACTGTCTCCTCTCTGCTTGGTATGGTTTACCATTTGTGTCTCCAGAGAACATACTGGTAACAATAATCAATGGCACAGGAGCTTTGATTGAAATCGTATATGTGTTGATATTCATCTTATTTGCACCCAAGAAAGAGAAAGCTAAAATTGTTGGACTTTTTGCCGTTGTGGTAACAATAATCAGTTGTTCAGTTGCCTTGGCTTGCCGACGGCGGAGCTGCGCTTGGTGTTGGTATTCATTACTTTGGTTGTGCTAATGAGTCAATTTAAACAAGGTCATTTGCTAAGTGGTTCTGATGATGCTCAGATTTGTCTTTGGGATATTAATGAAGGTCTTGTCGAATATGTGGCTTGGCATTTGAGGCATGGGTATTTGATTGGTTCTATTTGGGATGATCAATATTTGCTTATTTGGGATCCTAGAACACCCTCTGTCACCAAGTCTCTGGGTAGTTATCTCTGCTGGTGGCAATCAATACACAATAATGCTGGTTGACCTTTGGATGCTTACCACATGATGTTTCTGCTGTTTTTGCAGTGTCCTCTTTCTAGCTTTCATGACTTGTTTCTTTGGCTTATGTCTTAGTTAGTTTATTGATAGTTTTGATTTTTCGCCGATGTATTTCCGGCATTTCTCGATGTAATTTCCTTTTGTCTTGATGTATTTTTCTATTGTTCATGTCAAGCTAGAAGTGTTGTGAATAACTTCTAGCTTGCGGGGGACTATTAGATATATAGCTTGGTAGTTATTGTTAGTTTGTTAGGTAATTCGGTTAGAGTTACTTTTATAGTTACTAGTTTGTTACATATTAGTTAGGTGAGATTGGATCTATATATATATAAGGTCAAACTCTCATTGTAATCAATCACCTTTTGTATCAATTTCATTTTGATGAATATTAGAGTCTCTTAATCTTTTCTCTTATCTTCCATGGATACCATATCCTTCAATAGAGTCATCACATGGATGAGGAGAGTGAAGATCAAGGAAATAACATGCTTCAGCATAATTCTTTCTAAGCGCCATCTGAGGGTGTGAAAACAGTGCCTGAGACTCCCACACATTGAGAGGTTACCAGCTCTGCTATGTCCCATTAGTGGACACAGGTTTTTGGCTCCAATGATTCACCTTTTCAATGATTGGGTTCAAAGATGTGTCAATCCTACTATCTTGATATTTATGGAAACCCATATCCAGTTTAATAAGATTACTAGTTTTTGGAACAATGCAAGCTATAGCAAGATGGATATTTATGAGGCCCAAAGACACTCTGGTGGGTTGTGGATTATGAAACAGAAAGGTTCTAATATTGTTGGTTCTATTCTAGACGTTTATAGGAGTGTAATTTCCATGAAGCTTACAGTTGGCGATATCCAGGTTGTTACTAATGCTTGGCAGGCTCAAGGTAGTGACCCTCTCAACGGGCTACAATGTGTCTAGGAAGATTCTATCACTTTCAACAAAGAAGTTTTCGGTAGTATATATAAGAGGAAGCATCAATTGGAGAGAAGGCTTAGGGGAATCCAAAATACACTGGAGCGAATTGACTCTGCCAGACTTGTGCTACTGGAGCAGCAACTCCAAAAGGAGTTTGATGACCTTCTCTTCCAGGAAGAAGTTCATTGGTATCAAAAATCAAGAAAAAAATGGGTTACACTTGGCGACAAAAATACAAAATTCTTCCATGCACAAACCATTATTAGAAGGAAGAGCAACAAAATCCATGGCTTGAACCTTCCCTCAGGTATTTGGTGCACGAATGATGTGACCCTTCAAGAGGAGGCCTAGAAATACTTCAAGAGTCTCTTCTGTGATATTCAGAACACTATGCCTGCTACTATGCCAACCGGTAACAGCGCTTTTCTCTCCCAGGAAGCTAGGGACATGTTAATGCTTCCTGTTACTATGGAAGAGGTTACAATAACTTTGAATCAAATGTACCCCTATAAGTCACCAGGGCCAGATGGCTTCCAAGGAGTCTTCTTTAGACAATATTGAGAGATTATTGGGAAAGACATCCATAATTTGATAACTCGGGCATTTACTACTAGATACTTCAATCTCTCGCTAGTTGATACTCTTATCGCTTTAATTCCTGTGGAGTGCCCTACAAACTTCAAAGAATTTCGCCCCATTAGCCTTTGCAATACTGTGTACAAGCTCATCAATAAGGTGCTAGTGAATAGAATCAGACTCGACTTAGATCAAATAATTAGTCCTTTTCAAAGTAGCTTTCTTCCTGGAAGAGGAATAAGTGAAAATGCTATAATCCTTCAAGAGGTGATCCATGCCATGCACAAGTCAAAGAAGAAGGAAGGAGATGTATCCTACAAGGGGATCCCTCTCCCCACTTGAAGACTTAGACAAGGGGATCCCTCTCCCCTTATCTTTTTGTTATTTGAATGGAGAAATTATCTCAAACCCTCTTATAGGTAGTGGACACAGGTAGGTGGAAGCATATCCAAATTTCTAGGAATGGACCTGCGCTTTCACATCTCTTTCTTTTGCAGACGTTGTTCTAATTTTCTCCAAAGCTAGTGGTGGTCAAGCTAGGCTCTTAGCGTCCATTTTTCACAAGTTTAGTGAAGCTTCGCGTTAATATATATGAGCAAGTCTAGGGCATTTTTTTCTGGTGTTAGCAGGCAAAAGATTTCAATAACAAATATCACCTCCATCAGAAGTACCACCTTCTTGGAAAAGTAACTTGGATTCCCTATGCTCAAAGGTCGCATCAAGATATCATATTTTGGTTTCATTGTTGATAAACTTCAAAGTAGACTTGCATGTTGGAAGCATAAGTTACTAAATAAGGCTGACGGGATTGCCTTAGCCAAGTCAGTGCCGAACTCTATCCCCACTTATTATATGCAACTAGGTTGGCTCCTTGAGTCAATTTGCTCTCAAATTGACAAAACTACTCGCGACTTCCTCTGGAAAGGTAGCTCTGATAAGGGGATTCATAATAATATTTTCCTCCATGCAGATAAAACCCCTAGTTCTCCAATATGGAATGTTATCTCCAAATCTAAAATTGTGCTTCAAGATGGATTTGAGTTTCGCATAGGTCATGGGGAAACATCCTTATGGTATTCACCTTGGACTCCTTATGGAAATTTATGCAGGCAAGTAAATTTCGTGGATATTCATTGTATTTTTTTTTGATACAAGGAGAGGAAAACCAAGGAGAAATAAAGAAAAAGAAAACATAAAGAAGCAACTATCTAGAGAAGGAAACTCCACTAGCATCTGCTAGTAAGAGATTTAAGATCGCGGATGGAGGCGATGAGAAAGAGTGTCATCCTTCATTGCAACCAGCACCTAATTTTGCTAGAAAATCAGCACAAGCATTTCCTTCCCTCAAGGTATGAATCAGATGGACTCGCTACCCTCTTGATAAAAGCTCCTTAATATTGAGAATTAGAGCTGCATAGTGATGCCACTCATCTACATCTTCTGAGACCAACTTGATAGCAGTCATCGAATCAGAATAGCATACTAAGTCCTTGTAACCGGAATCCCAAGCCATCTTTAGACCATGTAGAATCGCGAGAAGCTCGGCATGGAAAATATTGGAGAACTAGCAAGGCACAATTTGTTTAGACCATCTTTAGACCAAAGTGTTAAACTGCAGGCTATATAAACTGATATTTTCACTAACAAGCCACAATTTGTTTCGAGCACACCATAGCCACCAACAAGCGGCCAAGAACAAGAAAGGATAACCCCCATCAATTCCATTTCTGAACCATTTCATCAAATTGCTCTCTTGGAAGAAACTCTGGTCTGCAAATCTGATGGCCCACCAGAATCTGTTAGCAAATTCACAATCCCGTAAACAGTGCATAATGCTTTCAGCAGCTAGGTTACATCTTGGTCAGAGGTCAGATTGCAACATCCCACGGTGGCATAACATAAGCTTAGTTGGGAGGGAATTATGGGTAGCTGACCAAATGAAAATCTTCAGCTTCTCAGGTGCAGGGGTCTTCCAAAGCCAGCTCCGGGGTGAGGTATCATCATTTGTCCGACAAAACTCATTTCTATTTAGCCAATAGTAGCCTGCCTTAGCGGTATAAATTCCGTCTAAATTCCCTTTCCAAGTAATGTTGTCTGGAATTGAAGCATTCAAACTAATAGGGGTTGACTTGATGCTTTCACGGATAGCATTAGGAAGTTGTGTGTAAAGAATGTTGAAATCCCAATTACCTTCAATGTGGACATCTTGCACTCTTATATCAAGGTCATGTATATCCACATAGAGAACATGATCAGCTATTCTCCCCACACTTGACCAATTTGTGAACCAAAAGGAGGAGCTTCCATCTCCCAACCGAAACTGAAATCCCTCTCTCAAGACGCATTTGGCCTTCATAATTGAGTTCCAGGCCACTGAACCAGGCTTCTTAGGTAGATCCAGGAAATAATTGGCCTTAATATATTTCTGTTTTAAGATTTGAACCCAGAGCTTGTCTGGATCTTTGTGAATTTCCCAAACTAACTTCCCCAACATTGAAGTATTAGCCTCTCTAGCCTTCCTTATGCCTAGACCTCCCAAGTTCTTAGGCTTAGTGATTTTGTCCCAACCAACAAGGTGTACCCCCGTATTGGAGTTACCCTTCCAAATGAAATCTCTAGAAGCTTTGTCAATAAAGTTGCAAGTTGATTGTGGCAACCAAGCCATCTGCATATAATATGTAGGAATTGATCGCAAAACAGACTTGACCAGAGTTAACCTACAGCCTTATTCAATAATTTGTTCTTCCAAGAGACTAGTCTGTGAGTAATTTTCTCCTCCAGGAATTCATAGTCCTTCCTCTGGAGTCTACCATGAATCATGGGGAAGCCCAAATACTTTTCAAGGGACAAAGTTCTGTGGATACCAGAGGTGGAGACAATTCTATCCATCTTCCTTCTCCTAGTAACAGAGGAGAAAAACACTTTCGACTTAGTTGCATTAACCTTTAAACCAAAAATGGAGGCAAAGTTAGTCATAATATCAACTATGATTGTGGCTTGAGATGTAGTTGCTTTAGCAAATAGAAGGACATCATCAACAAAGAACAGGTGAGAGAGGGGAGGTCCATTCCTAAATAATCTGACAGGTTTCCAGGCATTCTCCTCTACTGCATGCAAGATCCTTTGAGACAGGAACTCCATGCAGATAACAAAGAGATAAGGAGATATGGGACCCCCTTGTCTCAGACCTCTAGTCGATTTGAAATTCGGAAGTCTGCTACCATTCCAAATAATAGACAGAGAAGAGCTGATCACACAATGTATAATAAGCTTAATAGACATTGGGGGAAAACCGCTCCTTTGAAGGCACACCTCCAAAAAGTTCCAATTCACATTGTCATAGGCCTTTTCAAGGTCAATATCAAAAACCATATCTCCTTTTTTCCTCCTAGATTTCCTCATAGAGTGGATAGCTTCTTGAAGAATAATGACATTATCACAGGTGCCTCTACCTGGCAGGAAGCTGCTCTGGAATGGTCCAACGATCTGGTCCAGGAAAGGTCTAAGCCTATTCACCAAGATTTTGGTGATAAGCTTGTAAATGGTGTTACATAGGCTAATCGGCCTGAATTCCTTGAAATTTTGAGGACAATTGACCTTAGCAATTAAGGCAATGAGGGTTTCTGAGAGAGAAGGGTCAAAAGTACCCGATTTAAAAGTTTCAGAGATGAAGTGAGAGGTATCATCCCCTACAATGTGCCAATGCTGCTTAAAGAAAATGTTTTGGAATCCATCCGGCCCTGGGGACTTGTAAGGATGCATATGATTCAAGGCATGGGTAACCTCTTCCTTAGTAACTTCCCTCATAAGGGTATGCTTAACCTCCTCAGATAGAAAAGGGGCAATAATTGTCTCATCCATAACAACCTGCTGCAACCTTGATTGGGAACAGAAGAGAGTTTTGAAAAAACTTAGAGCCTCCTCCCTAAGAGTGGCATCATCATCACACCAAATACCATTGGGGAGGTGAAGATCGTGGATTTTGTTCCTCTTTCTCCGAATAACCGTTTTTGCATGGAGGTATTTGGTGTTCCTGTCGCCCAATTTGACCCAATTTTCTCTAGACTTTTGATACCAATGGATTTCCTCTTGAGTGAGAATCTTATCATACTCGTGCCGAAGCTCTTGATCAAGATAGACCAATCTTGCCACATCCATTCTCTCCAAGGCAAGCTGAATACCTTTTAATCTTCTTTCAATTATTGCTTTCCTTCTTTGAATGTTGCCAAAGGTGTCCTTATTAAAGATGATTGATTCCTTCTGAACATTATGAAGAGCATTAACAGGACCATTAAAATCTTTACTCCAAGCAGCTTGGACTATTTTATGGTAATCAGGGTGTGTTAACCAAGCCGCTTCGTATCCAAAAGGGCTTGGCCCATGCGCCTGAGGACACTCTCCACACCGGAGCAATAAAGGATTGTGATCAGAGTGGAATTTGCATAAGGCTTCAACAAAGGCATCCAGAAAGGCTAGTCTCCAAGGCACATCTGCTAAGGCCCTATCTAGTTTCCTGAAAACATTCCTCTAACCGTTGCAAGGCCTATTCCAAGTAAAATTTCCCCCAGACATAGAAACCTCCACCAAGTTACAATTATTGAGCATATTCATCATAGCATCAACTCTAGAATGGTTAAAATTACCTCCCTTCTGCTCACTTGGCAACAAGATGTCATTAAAGTCTCCCATCAACAACCAAGGACCATCAATAGATTAGGTGATGCCAAAGATCCAACCTATTGGAGTAAACAGGGCTAGCATAAATGCCTGAGAAAAACCAAGAATCATCCCCAAGAGATAGTTTGACGGTTACAGTGTCCATAAAGAAATTGTTCTGTACCTAGCAGTATTTTGGTCGGCTGCTGTTGGTAGGTCTCTTGTTGCCCTGGCAAGAGGTCAGTGAGCGCCCGGGGGGTACCTGCAAGCCACTCCGACGCTCAAGCCAGTATATCGAATATATGAGTGAAGGTACTAAGGATTAGAGATTGAACCTTTGTTAGGGCAAAAGTTTGCCTGTATTTATAGGAAATCGTGCCCTCTCGTGGATCGTTGGATGGGTAGAGTCGATCTTGACCGTCCAAGCATGTTGAGCTCGCATGAGGTGGATATGGGCTGAATCGGTTGGGCTGATCCATATTACTTGCTAAGCGCACCTCCTGGTTTTGCTAATGGGACCCCTTGGTCCACTCCAAAACAGTTGCCCCCCAAGCCGAGATTATTCTGGTGGATGGTCTTGGCTTGACGGAGATTTGTCGGCTCGTCGGATTTGTGAAGTGGCCAGGGACACTGCCTCTGTGATAGCTGCGTTTCAGGGCATTCTCCTTCACCTGCTTGACCTACTAATAAATAGGTGGATGAAAATTTTGCTGGGGGGTGAAGAAAAATTTCTTTGGGGCACCTGCTTGGAGAGGAAAGTCGGATCCTCGAAGCACCTATTTGGAGAGGAGACAGACGATCGAATCCTCTTGCTCTGACACCTTTTCTCACTGGTAAGTGTTTGCTTCCCTTTCGTTGATGGTGCCCCGTGCGCCTTGTAACTGGCGATTTGCAAATGGAGGGTGGCACCCTCAGGGGCGCCTTGTGCTGGGAGTTTTGCAAAAGGGGAGTGGCGTCCTCGTGGGCGCCTTGTGCTCGATAATTTGCACAAGAGAGATTGGCGCCCTCGTGGGTGCCTTACACTTGATGAATCGCCCATCGGGGAGAGTGGCGCCCTCGTGGGTGCCACGTGCTCGATGATTTGCACCAGAGAGGTTGGCGCCCTCATGGGTGCCTTGCACTTGATGAATCGCCCATCGGGGAGAGTGATGCCCTTGTGGGTGCCACGTGCTCGATGATTTGCACAAGAGAGATTGGCGCCCTCATGGGTGCCTTGCACTTGGTGAATCGCACACCTAGGGGAGTGGCGCCCTCAGGGGCGTCTTGCGCTTGATGATTGGCGAGAAGGAAACTGGCGCCCTCATGGGCGCCTTGTGTTGGGCGACTTGTGTTGTCTGACTTGGCGCCCTGCCGAGTGCCCCCTTGGGCATCGGTTTCGACCTTAGATTTCGCTTTGTACTTCCTTCTTTGTTGTTCGTTTTGTTGCTTTGTTTTGACTTGCTATTTGATTTGATATTTTCAGGCTTCTTGCCATCAATGGGACTTGTCTTTTTCCCGATTGTTCGCCCGACCTTGCTGCTTCTCTATCACTTGGTAATTGTGGTGACACTTAGTTTCTTTTCTTAGCCTCTTGGCTTTCGAGCTCGTCTCGTTTCTTTGAAGCCTCCCACCTCGGGATAGGGTGTTGTTTGTCTGGTACTTAACTGTTTGTGTTGCCCCCTGTCCAGCAGGTTGGGAGATGGTGAGGATGATGGAGACAGCCTTGACACATGGGATGTCGACCTCATTCCGGTAGTCCTTTTTGGGTGATCTCTTGGAACTTTTAACTTATTCTTTGAGGTGGTATTTTAACCTTGTTGTACTATGTAGAGGTGAATGAAGAGGGGAATCAGTTTATCTTGGATAAGAACCGGCTTCAGGTGGACCTACATGGAGCGTTGGAAACCGCTTGCCAAAGTGTCGGAGTGCTAAGTCATCCCGATGTTGGCACCTTGTGTCAAAGTGCTCTTGCCAGGCGCCCTCCTGCCAGGCGCCCACTTGCCAGGCGCCCTCTTGGGTTCTAGGCGGGGGGACTGTCAGATATCATCCCAATAGTGTTGACTTCGATGTCCTTGCCCCCTGACCATTTCCCTTTGGTTGATTTGCTTTTCACCTGTACTTTTTTTTTATTTGCTGGATGGCTGGATTTTGCCTTATAGGATTTTTCTATTTCAATGACGACTTCTATGCCATACATGATTTTATCTTTATTCACCCTTTCTTTTGGCTCGTTGAATTGTGCAATACCTCTTTGTCTTGACCGTGACTCATTTCCTGATGTTGGCGCCTCCCTGGGCGCCTTGAGCCAAAGTGCTAAGTTCTGCTGTTGGCGCCCTCCTGGGCGCCTTGCTGGACGCTTGTTTGTTCCTGAGAGTTGGCACCCTCCTGGGTGCCCTTGGTGTTGTTCCATGCGTGCGTGCGCTGGGTGTTTCCTCGTGGAGCAGGATTCACGAGACAAGGTTTGGTGCCCTCATGGGTGCCTCGGGCGCCTTGTTGCACAATGCTGTCTGCCCCATTGCGAAGGTGAGAGTTGGCGCCCTCCTGGGCGCCTTGGTTGCCGGTTTGCCGCACGCTTTGGGCGCTCATACACTGGGTGTCTCCTCGTGGAGTAGATTTTGCGAGACAAGGTTTTGGTGCCCTGGGTGTCTCCTCGTGGAGCAGGTTTTGCGAGACAAGGTTTTGGTGCCCTCATGGGTGTCTCCTCGTGGAGCAGATTTTGCGGGACAAAGTTTTGGTGCCCTCATGGGTGCCTTGGGCGCCCTGTTGCACAGTGCGGGCTGCCCCATTGCGAATGATTTACTTCTAGACCACCTCTTATCAGGTGCCCTCATGCCAGGCGCCCTCATGGACGCTGCCTGCTTCTTCATTGGCGCCTTGGCAGGCGCCCTCATGGGCCCTGGCTTCTCTTAACTGGCGCCCTGCCAGGCGCCCTCATGGGCGCTGGCCGCTCTTCACTGGCGCCCTCATGGGCGCTGGCTGCTTTTTCATTGGCGCCCTGCCAAGCGCCCTCATGGGCGCTGGCTGTTCTTCACTGGCGCCCTGCCAGGCGCCCTCATGGGCGCTGGCTGCTTTCTTCTTTGGCGCCCTGCCAGGTGCCCTCATGGGCGCTGGCTGCTCTTCACTGGCGCCCTGCCAGGCGCCCTCATGGGCGCTGGCTTGTGTGGACGCGTGCTTGGCACTCTGCTTTATTTTTGTTGCTTATCCTGTCTCTTAGCCTGTTTTTCTTCTTGATGAAATTTCAGGGCTTGCTTGGTGCCGAGGGAATTGCTTCTTCTGTCCATACCATTATCTGTTTGATATTTCCACGATCTTTCAATTTGACCATGAGGTTCCAGGCTTGTTTCTTATACTTATAACTGGCACGCGTAAGATGGCCTTGGGCGCCAGTCATCGCCTTGCGCATCTGAATGTATGATCTCATATCGCCTCGTGGCAATGTTAACTCTGGGGACAGTTTATCAGAACTCAGTCTGAATTTAACTCGCCCATCAGAGGTTGCGACACGTTTAAACCTCGTGGCAAAGTTAACTCTGGGGGCAGTTTATCATAATCGATCTGAATTTAACTCGCCCATCAGAGGTTGTGACATGTTTAAAGTCACTTCACACCACGTGGGACTCTGGGGGCAGTTTATCAGAATCGATCTGAATTTAACTCGCCCATCAGAGGTTGTAACACGTTTAAAGTCACTTCGCACCTCGTGGGATTATGGGGGCAGTTTATCAGAATCGATCTGAATTTAACTCGCCCATCAGAGGTTGCGACACGTTTAAAGTCGCTTCGTGCCTCGTGGCAAAGTTAATTCTGGGGGCAGTTTATCAAGATCGATCTGAATTTAACTCGCCCACCAGAGGTTGCGACCATTTTCGAAGCCGCTTCGTGCCACATGGCAAAGTTAACACCTCGTGGTGACGTTCGATATTGACCTGCGTCGGTTGGGGGATCTCCTCGATGGCGATCCCCGGTGGTGTCTCTGGTGGATATTGACTTGGTTCCACCGTTGCCCCCCAAGTCGAGATTATCTTGGGGGATGATCTGGACTTGACGTTGTCGTTTAGGATGCCCTCGTAGGTTAGGTTGCCCTTACGGCTCGTGCCGTCGTCGGGTCTGCTAATTTTGTCAGATGATCACAATAATTATCCTGCTCGTCTATTGATATTTTTTGCTGACTTGCCTTGGTCGAGGTGATTGATGGTGAGTATGGGCGAGCAACACCACATTTTCTTTTCCTCTTGGCCGATTACATTTCACCTAGGGGGTGAGCATAGGAGAGTGTGAGGGCGAGCGGAGGAGAGTGTGAGGGTGAGCAGAATGACACCATCACTTCACGCGTTACTTTATTTCCTCTCACGCTCATGCATCATTTGATTTTCTCATGTGCTCGCGCACTACGTTATTTGCTCACGTGCTCGTGCACTATTTTATTTTCTCACGTGCTTGTGCACTATGTTTTTTGCTCACGTGCTCGTGCACTATTTTATTTTCTCACGTGCTCATGCACTCACGTGCTCATGCACTCACATGCTCATGCATCCTTTAATTTTCTTACGTACTCATGCACTATGTTATTTGCTCACGTGCTCGTGCACTCTTTTATTTCCTTTCGTGCTCATGCACTCACATGCTCATGCATCCTTTAATTTTCTTACGTGCTCATGCATTATGTTACTTGCTCACGTGCTCGTGCACTCTTTTATTTCCTTTTGTGCTCATGCACTCACATGCTCATGCATCCTTTAATTTTCTTACGTGCTCATGCACTCACATGCTCATGCATCCTTTAATTTTCTTACGTGCTCATGCACTAAGTTATTTGCTCACGTGCTCGTGCACTCTTTTATTTCCTTTCGTGCTCATGCACTCACATGCTCATGCATCCTTTAATTTTCTTACGTGCTCATGCACTCACATGCTCATGCATCCTTTAATTTTTTTACGTGCTCATGCACTATGTTATTTGCTCACGTGCTCGTGCACTCTTTTATTTCCTTTCATGCTCATGCACTCACATGCTCATGCATCATTTAATTTTCTTACGTGCTCTGCTGGCTGCTTTCGTAACAGGATTTGGCGCCCTCCTGGGCGCCTTGGGTGCTGGCCTGCCATGGTTCCGTCAGCTTGTTTCCCTTCCTGGGTGCGGAGACGTATGAATTGGATTTCGAGCTTAACATGAGAATTGTAGCTCTGCTTCTTAGCTTTCCAACGCATGCTTACACGCCTCATTCGGATAAACACAGATGAAGTTATGGCATGCAGACTAGACATCACCCTTGTAGGTGGGTATCTATGGTGTCCGTGACCTCATGGTCTCGTCATTTGTTTGACTTCCGCGCCTTTCTTAGCGCTTGCTACCCAAGACATCGTGGTCTCATACCTTGGATCCCCGCCGGGTGGGTGTCGTGATCTTGGCTGCTTTGCTTTAGGAAGATGAGCGCGCCATGACACCATTGACTCCCATACTTGGAGAGATGATCTTGGCTTTAGGTTAATGTTGAGGTTTCCCCCCTACGATCCAGGCAGTCCCTCCCTGCATGGTATGTTGGGTCTCAGACTTGTCTCGCTCCACTCCTGACTATGGAGTTGGACCTTTTTTCTTTCTTGATATTCTGCTTTTGTGCTCAAAACAACAGAATTCATAACTAGGCCTAGCCTTAGGCTCAAGTCCTGATGCTCTGCTCCTTATTCGGAGTCGCGAGTTTCATCCTCTTCTTCATTCACGTATTGGGGGAACTTCCCTTCTTCAATGTCATCCCTGGGGGTGCTGCATTTGTTGGTGCTGTGCCCATAACAAGTTAGATCAGCCTTCATGCTGCCAACCTTGGCCTCCTCTTGGTAGGCCATGTTGTCTTCTTCATAGTCCATGTACTTTTGATGTCTGCGTCAGTCGGGGGATCTCCTCGATGGCGATCCCCGGTGGTGCCTCCGGTGGGTGTCGACCCGGTTCCTTGACCTCTCTCGAGTATCAAGGGATGCACGTGAGGAGGTCCTAGAGCGGGAGTCGTGAGGCTGGTAGGTATCATCCGGAGGGGATGTAGGGGTCCCTTGGAGGTGAGCCTGATCCTCCATGAGGGGGAGAACAATGGTGCCTCGAAGTCATCGTTGTTGGAGGAAGAGCCCTTGCCAGGCGCCCTCATGGGCACTGCCTGATGTTGCCATGGCGCCCTGCCAGGCGCCCTCATGGGCGCTGTCTGATGCTGCCCTGGCGCCCTACCAGGCGCCCTCATGGGCGCTGCTTGATGTTGCCATAGCGCCCTGCCAGGCGCCCTCATGGGCGCTGTCTGATGCTGTCTTGGCGCCCGACCAGGCGCCCTCCTGGGTGCCGGGTTGGGCATGTCCTTAGCACTCTGCTAGTCTTCCTGATGCAGCATAGCTTGAGTGCAATTGGCTAGGAGATCCAAAAGCTGACTCCCATTCGAAGGCTGGGCAGGCTGACTGGTACCCTCATCAGGTAGGGTTACGACGTTGCCTTCCGGAGTATCCTTTGGTCGGGATGCCGGTACGGCAATGCTTTGAATCCGGGTTCTGCCTCTGAGAGCCATGGCGTAGCAAGAGAAAAGTTCGAGTAGTGATGATGTGAAAGATAGATATCTCCCACTGTGGTCGCCAATGTTCTGTACCTAGCAGTATTTTGGTCGGCTGCTGTTGGTAGGTCTCTTGTTGCCCTGGCAGGAGGTCAGTGAGCGCCCGGGGGGTACCTGCAAGCCACTCCGACGCTCAAGTCAGTATATCGAATATATGAGTGAAGGTACTAAGGATTAGAGATTGAACCATTGTTAGGGCAAAGTTTGCCTGTATTTATAGGAAATCGTGCCCTCTCGTGGATCGTTGGATGGGTAGAGTCGATCTTGACCGTCCAAGCATGTTGGGCTCGCATGAGGTGGATATGGGCTGAATCAGTTGGGCTGATCCATATTACTTGCTAAGCGCACCTCCTGGTTTTGCTAATGGGACCCCTTGGTCCACTCCAGAACAGAAATCATGGACCTCAGTTACAATGTTGCTTCCATTCTGCTTCAGGATCCATAAACCTCCGGATTGGCCTCTAGCTTCAACAACAGAAACCATTTCGTACCCAGCAGTGTCCCAAAAGGACTTAGTTCTATGAAATGCAATGTGAGTTTCCATTATGATAAGGAACGTAGGAGAGTGCTTTCTAATCAAATCCATCAATTGATGTTTAACTTTCTTGTTTGAAGCTCCCCAGATATTCCAGGAGAGCAATGAAACATTTTTGAACCCAATCATCAAAGTTAGAAAATATGATAGAAAATTATTAATAAATAATCAAATTGACCAGAGAATATAGGCTGAAGCAAACGTGTTGCAAAAACACAAATAGAACAGCAATACTCAAACCAGCAACTAACCGAACAACAATTCTCAGGCAAACAGGATTCCCTGGTCACCCGATCAACTAAAGCAACCATACTTTGTCAACAATCCCCAAATCAGTAATGAGATGGAAGTGAAGGGACATGATTTCACTTACCAGGACCTTGAGATCACTTTGGAGCGAATAAAGGAAGCAGAAACACAGAGCCTTTGGGAAGCACCTATCCACCGTGAGAAAACAGAAAGGAAGGAGAAGTGGAGCCCCAAATCTCACACTGAATCTGCGGCACTACCAGCCAGTAAACAAGAAAGGAGATAGAGTAAACATTGAAGAAGCCAAAGAGTTGCGCCAACAAAGAAACAGATGTAGAAACCCACCACTGGGGAGAGAGCCGCCGCAACGCCGGGAACTAGGAAAGAGATTAGAGGCGATGGGAAGAGAAGAACACCATCAGAAATCCAGAAGGGAAACTGAGCCGCCGCAAACGCCGGAACCAAAAACCCCAAGGGAACGAATGTACCGGAGCAGAACCACACCCTGGCCGCGGTGGCGCAGGGAACAGGAAAAGAAAAAGAAATCTCTTCAAAAAAAAAAACCCCTTGGATATTCATTGTATTGAACACACAATTGTTGATGTCATCCATAATGAGAATTGGAAATATGAAATCTCTTTATACCATGGTTCCTAGCAGCCATATAAAGGATTACATAAGCTGCATGCCTGCTCAAATTAATGCTTCGGCTCCTGATAAAGTCATTTGGGCTAATAACATTGACGGTAGATACATTGCCAAATTCGGCTACAACTAGCTTTTACACTAACTAATGATCATTCCCACTAATACTCACTCTTCGATAGAGCTGGCAAAACGGGTTATCCGACCCACATCGGGCCGGCCCGCATTGGACTCGGGCTTCTACGGTCCCGGCCAAAAAACTCGGGTTGTAATTCGGGCTCAACCTTTTTGGCCCAACCCCGACCCTATGCGGGCCACGGGCTTTTCGGGCTAGCCCGCATTGTGCCCGTCTTCGAATTAAGATATAAAAACATAACCTATTATCGGTATAATTTCACTATCTTTAATACAATTATATAGTCACATCCTATCTATATTTAATGATTCACCGATGAGGAATTTGAGATTTGATCGGCTCCCCCTACCTTTAGAAGCACACGTCAAAAAAAGGTAAATTTTATTTCAAAAATGCGTGAAAATAGAGGGAACTATATTTAGCACGGATTATTGATTTTCTTTAGAATCGTCAGAAGCACAAACGGCTAAAAGCGTCGAGGGTGATTTGGTTTCTTTGTTGAGTCGCGATTCATACCAATTTGCAATAGTGATTGTGTACTTGTGTTGGCCTCAACGGTGAACCCAATTGAAGCTCACGAGTTTCTATTCCTTTCCTATTTGAAGAAGAAAAAACTTCGGTAGCGCGACTACAAGCCACTCTTTCATTCACTTCCTCGTTCTTGTTTCAATAAAATAAATGCCATAGAAGAAGAAGAACAACAACAACTATGGCTTATCCGGGATTTGGGAAGAATTCGGGACCCACCGCCAACGGACCTTCCAAACCCTCCTTCGGTCTCAACAACCCTTTCTCTCGTCCTCCATCTTCTTCCCCACCTCCCGGGTACGTCAATTTCTCTTCCTTTTATCTCTTCAATTTTAATTCTAATTCTAATTTCTTATATTACCCTAGATGAAAGTTTTGTTCATTTTGTGCTTTTAATCGTTGTATTAGATATGTGAGTTAGTTAGAAATGTTTTGGAGGTGAAAATTGGGGATCGCATCATATTATTTAGGTATCTTGGATCGATTTTACAAACTGCCACTAATGATGATGTAGCATTAACACATAGGGTTTAAGATGGATTTATGAAGTAGATAAATGCTTTGGGTTTATTGTAGTGTAATCTGTTATGGAAAAGTGTGCCTTTTTAACTCAAGAATTTCTATTGGACAACTATAAGTAACACTAATGGTACTATGTGGTAGTGAATGTTAGGTAATACTAATACTAATAAATTAGCAAAAGGAAAAATCAGTGTAACTTAAACGAGATTGTTGAGGTGGATGAGTTGACATGGAAGAAAAGATAAGATTAGGAAAATGACTGAACAAATGTATTTGGGATAAAGTTGCTGTAGCCACTATTGAGGGAGAAGATGATAGAAAGAAACTTGTCTTTGGTGATTTGTTTATGTGAGAAGAAGATGGACACAGGTACTATATTGAAAAGTGAGACAAATGAAAGTCAATCTAAATCTAATTAAAAGGGATAATGATAAATTGTGGAAATCTCTAGAAGAAACCATAAAAGTAAACCTTACTCTAAACGGGTTTCGTTTTTGGTAAAACCAAAAGACATTCCTTGGTACATGCAACTGACTCTAGCTAGTGGGATAAAGCTTGTCTTTTTCCAGTGTTTGTGGCATTTGTGTATCAACTTCTGTGAGTGAGTTTAACTGTATTGCTATGTAGAAAATGAGTAATGGTGTGCTGTCTTACAAGAATAGGGAGAAAATGGGAAATAATCTACCGTCATTCAAGAATTTGGGTAAAATCTCAACAATTCTATGATAGTTGCTTCTGTTCTTTTTCTTGAAAATAACTTATGTTTGTCCTTTGTTCAGACAGAATATTCTTCTCATAGTTTACCTTAAAGATGTCTCATTGGGTGTACATTATAGTTCATATTTTCTTTCAGATCCATTGAATCTTCTGGTTGGAATGATGGGCAGAAACTGTCCTATAAAGATTTGGATGCCCAAACTCCTGAAAGACCCACTTCAGTTGCAACTCTTGTTGCTTCGCGTGATTCCGTAAATGGTTTTACAGCCAGAGTCTCTCGATTTCCAAACCCAGAAAGAACCAGATCTCCTCCTATATCATATGCAGATGTTGGTGTTTTGAGGAATTCAAGTCAAACTATCCTAAGAAATAAGTAAGATGATACAGTCTTTATTAGTATCCTAGTTCTTTAAATTTATTATGTATCAGGGCCTTTGCATTGATGTTTCCTTGTTTGGATTGAAATACCATAAGCACAAGGCAGACATATGCATATCCAGCTATACAGACTATATTTCTGCTATGCAAGCTGGCTTTAAATAATTATATCAGTTGCCCTGGTGTTCTGAACTTTATCTCGAGACATTTTTCTATGATAGATTTATTGTGACATTCTGGCCAAGGAAAGCCATTTAAGTTTTGGCATTCTTCTGTTCATATCCTTTGAGCCATAAGTTTTTTATATTTACCATAAATTGTATTGCCTAATGGCTTTATCTTTTATGTGCCACTCATTTATCTGAGGCCTCACTTTGTGCTTTTCTTCTGATTGTCATAGCCGCCCAAATTTGCTTAGTGATGACCGTGGTCAATTACCTCCTCTAAAATCACAATCACCTCCTTTGGTGTCCGTGAATCATCAATCTGTTCAGAATTTTCAAGGTCCTTCTATTTCTGTTCAGCAGTAAGTTTTAGATTATACTCTCCTCCCTCCTCCTTTTCATTGTATCTGTATAGGTTATGTGCATTCATGAATCAGAAAATTAAAAATGAAGTTGTTCTTAAAAATGCCATTTAAGTTCTGACATTCTTCTTAGCTCAATGGTTCTGTATCTTTTATATTGGTTTTTTTTAGTATACTTTGCATGTGTGTTTGTGTGTGTGTGTGTGTGTGTGAGAGAGAGAGAGAGAGAGAGAGAGAGAGAGAGAGAGATGCCGCCAATACTTTCGCCATAGGCTGCAATGCCGCCCATCATTAATTACATTGCTTCTGAGTCACCTTATTAAAATTCAGAAATAGAAGGAGTAGGGTATGCTATGTTTGTAGTGTTATCATTTTATAAGCTTAGAATGCCCAAGCATTTGTTGTTGACTTAAGGTTGTGTCACATATTGCTCATGCATAATTCTGTTGTTATTGTGGTTGGGATGGCTTACCTATAATTCTGTTGTTATTGTGGTTGGGATGGCTTACCTTCTATTATTTTCTTGTTGATTAATTTTGTGTTTATTTTTTATTTCCTAAAGTCCTATGGTGACTATTGATCCATGTAGCGAACTATATTAGTGGCCAAGACTTTGTTTTTATTTCTTGCAATACGGATATTCTAAATTGTGTTTCCTACTTTCCTTTAGATTAAGCTATTTTTGTTTTACAGGCCCACTTTAGCTCACAGCACATTGGATGGCCAGGCCAGTGTATCAGTCAATTATCCTAAATTCTTGGTCCGTCAAGCCCAGTCCCCAGTCTCCCCATTTATTGATTCTCAGAATCCTAAGCCTAGTTTTACGAACGAACTTTACAATCAAGGATCAAAGAGAACTAGGTCCCCCCCTTCATCGACTGCCAACACACGTGAGAATTTTAATGATGCTCATAAGGACTTTAGAAGGTAATGGCATGGGTTTTTGTCTTGCCCTTCCTTGTCTTGTACTTATTATTTTGTCATTACTTTTCTGAAGGTTGTCTGACAAAATTGGATGTATCTTAGGTTATCACTTAGTATATTTGTACCTTATCCTTATTACAACTTTTTTGGGGAGGTTGGGGGGGGGGGGTGACCCAGGTTATTATCAGTATTAGTATAAACAGTTTTGATTAGAGTATGCAGCAGTATGTTAAACTTCAGGTAAAATTTCCCAAAACAGTGTTTTGTGCTACATAAGGAAGTAGGAAACGATTTAATTTGAAATACTCCATCTGAAATCGCATATGTACCAAATGGTTCTGACAGTCATGTTTAGATGTTTTGGTTGTAGTGGAATGTAATGTTTTGGTTCTTCGTCTATTACTTGGAAGTTCTTTAGAGGTTTGATATGAAAAAAATGGAATGGGAATAAGTTTTAAATTTAAAATTGTAATTGTTAAAATTATGGGATTTGGGTAAAGAAGGTGAAAAGAATGAATAAAGTCTCTAAAATATTATTGTGATTGATACTAACATGATGTGTTAAAGGATACTTTTGTAATTGCACTAACTGACTTGCAAAAGCTTAATCACTAACCCCTTATCCTAGTAGAATAAATAAACTAGTCATAACTCATAACAATTACTAAGTGATAGGAACCTAATCCTATGAGATAATTTAAAATTCTCTTAAGATAATATAAGATGGTCTTAAGATATGATACGATATTCTCATATTCTAACACTCCCCCTCACGGTAAAACTCACTAAACTATAAGCTTCTTACAAGAAAACAATGCATTTTTCAGCAAATAAGAAACATAAAATTGAGACATCGGAGAGATTTGCGAGAAAGATAGCTTAGCCAGACAGTTAGAAGATCATCAGTCTGAGAGAAATTTCTTGGCAAGCAAAGCAAGGTCGACCTTCTCAAAATCACATTTGGAAGCTTCAAACCAATAATATCTAAATGTGAAACTAAGTCCCACAACTGCTTCTAGGACAAAGACAAAGCTGATGCATCATGCATATGAACGAAGACAAATCCCAAGCAAGCCAGTGCATCTGGGACGGAGATGGGGCCAGTGCACCGGTGAAAATGGCTGAGGCCAGAGCATCTATGATGAAGACAAGGCCGATGCATCTGGAAGAAAATGGGGCCAGGGCACTGCATCTGTAACGAAGACGAGGCCAATGCATTTAGGAAAATGGCTGAGGCTAGGTCATCCAGGATAAAGAGCTGAGCTAGTGTGAGGCATGACCGACATAAGTCACCATTAGAATGATCATCGATGACAAGTGAAGTCATCACTAACATGATTCAATTGTGGGAAAAGAATCACCACCAAAGTTATGTTGTTATAATATGTATATGATAGTGTTGTGTAGTTAGCTTTCTGTTATAGTTAGTTAGAGTAGTTATGGTTATACAACTAAAAAGATGTTAGGGCTTGTTTAACAAGCATAAAGCTCTCAGGAGATAGTTAATCAGTGATAGAATCAGAGAAATATAGAAGATACATGAAATGGAAAGTAGAGCACCTCATTCTGCTTAGTGATTTGATTCTCATATGCAAGGATAAAAGACTCGATTTGTCAAACTCAAAACACTCAAATTTAGTGGAAAGTAGAGTCACAGTGGACTCAAATTCACTAGGAAGACCTTTAAGATTCACATTCAATTGTTCCTGTACTGAAACTGTTTCTCCTATGGAGAGGAGAGAATCTCTAATAGACTTGATTCGTGCAAAGAAAGCGACAATTGATTTGTCACCTTTCTTCGTGTTATGAAGCTCCAAGTGTAGCTGGCGCCCTTGCGCCTTAATCTTCGCATGAGAATGGTGATGTAGTTTCTCCCAAAGCTGCCAGGTGTAACGACATCTAATCACTTTCACAAGAATGGAGGGAGAAAGCGATGACTGGAGCCAAGCTAGGAGGAGTTGGTCTTGTAACTCCCATTCTATGAACACATGATTCTATGTGCTTGCGACACAGTCTTCTTCCGCCAAGACACGTGGTGGCACCCGAGGAGCAAAGCAACACAAAAGCGATGAAGTTTGTGTGCTCTGAGAACTGACTCAACTTGCTGAACGCATAGCGGAAGATTATCACCATCAAGTTTTTTTGGTGATCTGATACAAAAAGGATTTGAAATGTTTAACATGAGAAATTTCAGATAATGGTGATGACGATGCCATAGATGACAGAGAAAGAAGGTCGCAAATCACGACAAAAAGGAAAAGAAACAAGATTGAGACTCGAGAGCCACACTAGTGGCTTTGAAAGCTCTTTAATACAATGGTAGAATCAGAGAAATATAGAAGATCAAGATACATGAAATAAAAAACTGTTTATTATTTGTGTTATTCACAGAGTAGGAAATTACATTATTTATAGAGGTAGTTAGTTACATAAGTACTAACAGAATGCTGACTCAGCTCTAACCTACTAATAGAATTCTAACAAGCTGCTGAGAGCAGCAATCTACACGTGTTTATATTAAACACTAACAGAACCTGTATTAATCAAAGTCTACATTTTTCATATTCAGAATTCATTTTTTCTCTCATTCTATTAATTTATCATAATGAGAGAGAACTTTCATTTTTGATGGAAACATCGTGGTTAAGTTGCAAAGTAACATAAGTCATAAGGAAATTTACAATCCATTTTTATCTTCCTATGAAAATGATGTTTACTTTTGTAACAATAAGTATAGGCCATCAGACAGCTATCATATTAGTTATAAGTATTTTGCGATTCATGCAATTCGTATCTCAATTGGATATGAAATCAAACACAATCGATACGTTTCGGAGTGTGAATCTCATTATGAATCTTGATTCACTCTGCCCAATCTCACAATTCCTGAATCTCAGTGCTTATGATATATCAGCTTATATTTTTTTGGCTGTCACTTGTTTTACTTATAAATGTCGTATTTTTATTGATTATGTATCTTACGATTCATAAAAGATTCAGAAAATAGGTATTCCGATTCACCATACGAATCTTGATTTGATAATCGTTTGTTTGTTGAGATTAATGTTTTCGGTTTTTCAAAAAGTATGAATTGGGCTTGCAGGTGTGAGTACATGTTCTGCTACTGTAGCAAATGAAACATAATATGCATTTGCTAACCCTGTGCCTGTTTTGGATTTTTGTGGTTCTTCTTCCAGGCCTTCTATATCTCCTCCTGGACTGGGAAGTACATCAAATGTTCTAAGGACTGGTCCTCATTCTCTGCTTCACCAAAAATCTTTGCCATCTGGTGTTTCTGAAGCTACTGTAAGCAGGCCCATAATCACCAATGCTCCTAAAAGGACAAGGTCACCTCCTGCATCGTTTTCAGCCAATGAAACCCTTGGAAAAAACTCTGTTCTTTTGGAAGACAACTCTGAACGGTAAGATACTACAATAGTAGCACCCTTTTTTGTCCATTGGCGCGTATTTTATCTGTTTTTTAGTTTTTTTAATGGATCTTTATTCATATGGTGTTGTCAGTGAAATGTTAGCCAAGGCAAAGCGTTTAGCTCGCTTCAAGATAGATTTAAGCAAATCTGAACAAAATAATGCTGATGTTGCTGACCAGACAGCTCCTGCAAATAAACATGATGCATCTGGGTTGGAGAAGAAATACATGGGAGGCCATTTAATGGATTCAGCTGGCAACTTTACCAATGTCCATGCTGTTTCTGATAATGATGGCCTGGAAATATCCAATGTCATTAGTGGTTTATGTCCAGATATGTGCCCTGGTATATTTCTTAGATTTTTAATCTAATTATCTAAGAGTGTGAACCTGTGAGATTGTTATATTTCCATCTGATCTATAATTCAAAATCTGCAATGATTTGTTTTTTAAGCTTTTGGAATTCATTATTTATTTTTGGGGTGGGAAAGTAGAGTTTGAAAGAGTCCAGTGCTAATTCCATTCTGAAGTTTCTTGTAAGGGTAATGTTATGCAGCTTGAAAAATTTACCGAAAATTTTGAAAGAGGTCACCTATAGTTAAGGATGGTTCTTGGATGGGCTAAAGTGATTGGGACTACTAATCCATGCAAATTACAGCAAAAATTTTAATGCTATCTAGAATTTTCTTCTTTTGGTTTTCTGGTATTTTCACGCTGATAATTCTTCTATTCCATGAGTATAAGCATGTGGTTTCATTTTCTTTGTGATTTGATTTATGTTTCAGAATCAGAGAGGGGAGAGCGTGAAAGGAAAGGGGATCTTGACCAATATGAACGCGTGGATGGGGATAGAAATGTAACCAGCAGACTTCTTGCAGTCAAGAAGGTAATTTTCATATTACTAACACTCTGTATGTCCTATAAAAGAACATTTCGTTTTAATATTAATGCCATGAATCTTGATTCATGACAGTATACTCGGACAGCAGAGAGGGAAGCCAGTTTGATCCGACCTATGCCCATCCTGCAGAAGACAATTGGCTATTTGATAACTTTGCTAGATCAGTCTTACGATGAGAGGTTTCTTGGTGTATACAACTTCTTGTGGGACAGGATGAGAGCAATTCGGATGGACCTGAGAATGCAGCACATTTTCAATCAAGGGGCTATTACTATGCTGGAACAGATGGTGATTCCTTGTAGCCATGTAGTTAGTGTTTGTTTGCATTCATGGCCACCTTAGGTTCTAGTCATTCCTTTCATGAATGAGCGTGCAAATTAAGGAGCTTGGGTTCCAAATCCATTGCGCTCATGGAGACCACTTACTAATGAAAATATGCGACTTATGCTAGAAACCTAAAATATGGAAATATTCACTCATACTTTGGGTAAGCAGAATGAACTTGTGACTTAGAGACCCTGCTTGGGTTGGAGTATGTTTGTTTATCTTTTGTTTATGATCTAAGTTATGCTGTCCACATTCTTCAAAATTTGCTGTACCAACTGCCAACCATCCAAGCACCTTATTATATGTTTTTGAACTTGGGCAGCTGTTGGTTTTTGTTTTATGAAATTTTCCTTTTGTTTTAGTCATGCTCTGTGACATTGTTGCCACTACCTGTTATTGGTCACTTCAAGATACCTTGACTTTCCTGTTTGCCTTGCTAATCCTTACATAGTATCATCAACAAGATCACATGCCAAAATAAGCATGTACTCTTTTCTTGCAATAATGCTTGTAAAAGCCAGATTTTTGCTCTCACTTAAGTAACAATATCAAGATTTTCTGGTAGTTCGTCAAAAACTATATGGATTCATACCGTCAGTACCAAATATATAAATTTGGTTTGGTCCAAGGTAGAATAATTCATTGAAAGTTCAGTTAGCTTTAGCAATAACATGCATCTGTTTGTGACAAAGCAATATTAGATGATTATTAAGACTAACGAGGATGTTGAATTCCATGGTTTCAGATAAAGTTACACATCATTGCAATGCACGAATTATGTGAATATACTAAAGGAGAGGGATTTTCTGAGGGCTTTGATGCTCACCTCAATATTGAACAGATGAACAAAACGTCAGTCGAATTGTTCCAGATGTATGATGATCACAGAAAGAAAGGAGTGGATATTCCCACAGAAAAAGAGTTTCGAGGTTATTATGCTCTTCTTAAATTGGATAAGCACCCTGGTTATAAAGTAAGTAGCCTTTATAGTGCTTTGACCCTTGAAGGTTTCATTTTCTATACAAAAAAATCTAAGGAAATAAGCAAGTTATTCTAGGTTGAACCTGCAGAGCTCTCTCTTGATCTTGCTAAGATGACTCCAGAGATAAGGCAGACACCAGAAGTCATATTTACCCGGAATGTAGCAAGGTTGTAATACCCAGTGAAGCTGTCACTTTTGTTAATTGTTATCATAGTTTCAGTCTGACCATTCCTCGTTGTTTGCTTTTGCAGAGCTTGCAGAATTGGTAATTTTATTGCCTTCTTCCGGCTTGCAAGAAAAGCAACTTATCTTCAAGCATGTCTAATGCATGCTCACTTTGCAAAGGTATCAGGTGTTCTTTTCTTTTTATTTTGCGCTCAACAAAGACACTATGATTGTACTTTTCTCTTAAACAACTTAGACCTGCCATGTATAGACCAGGAAGTTTACTCAATCATTGGAGGGAAATTTAGGAAATTGCTTAAGTTAATAGAAGGCAAATTGCCATGGTTTCTTCTCTGAAATGATTATGTTCAATATTTAGTTCACAATCAATTACATGATATATGCCTGTTTTAAAGCTTAAGGACTTGGTTTTTCTTGCCTGGTCTTGTATTAAATATGTCTCAAGGTGCATAGTTTTCGAAGGATAACCAAACCAAGTGAAGTTAATTTAATTTTATGTTGAATCTGATATACATCAGTGGGAAAAAACTGTGGATTTCAGTTATGGTTTGGTACGTTGTGAATAAGCTACAATGCTGCATCCGATAAAAAATCCTAACCATTATGTTTTGTGCCACTTTTATCAGTTACGTACCCAGGCACTTGCTTCTCTACATTCTGGTCTACAGAATAACCAAGGTCTTCCTGTTGCTCATATTGCTAACTGGCTTGCTATGGAGGTATATTTTACAGATAGATGTGGATCAGTGCTGTATCTTTTTATTTTCTTTCCATTTTCTTGTAGCAGGTCTTTCCAGCTTCCTTTTACATTGTCCTTTGTCTTTATAATTAGGATGAGGACATAGAAGGCCTTTTGGAGTATCATGGTTTCTTGATAAAAGCATTTGGAGAACCATACATGGTGAAGGAAGGCCCGTTTCTTAATGCTGATAATGAATACCCCACAAAGTGTTCCAAACTTGTTCACAAGAAAAGGTCTGGAAGGATCATTGAGGATGTTTCATCCTCAATTCATGCTGAACCAATACCTGGTGTGACCATCAAGGAGATTCAGTTGAGGAATGCATACAATCATGAGCCCAAAGTAGTTTCAGCTGCTGAAAATGTTAGTTCTGTCCAAAAGCTTGATGAGGAAATTCCGGACTCTGAAGCCATTTTCTCCCCAAAAGATAGTAAATCAAGAAAGGCATTTAACGAAATGCAAGGTGTTCAGAACAGTGCAAAAGATTATGATATGGCTAGTACTCATCAATCACCTTTGAGCTTCCCCTTTCATAATATTGTACCTGAACCACATTATACTAGAATCGACAGTTTGAAGAGTACCAGTTCTGATTTGATTGTCAAAAGCTCTCCAAGGAGAAATTCAAATCATCCCCAAGGATCGCATACTTATGAAACTTCGGTCCAGGGTGTACTTGCTCTGCACAATACATCACCAATAAATGACTCTAATGTGGATGGAAGGCCATCGGAGATTATACAAAAAACTGTTCGACCAGAATTTTCATTAGCTAATAGTTTTTCTTTGCCACCTCCTGTGGCACAGTGTGTATCCGAGGATGAGTCTCTTATTCACCAAGAACGTGAAGATGGAATTCATGAAGATAGAGATAGTTGTTACGATGAAGAAGTTGCTGAGGCCAAGCTGAAGTTGTTCTTAAGGTTTGCATGCCTTGTTCCATTACACAGTTTTAGGGCTTTGACATATGAATTACTCATATACTATCCTATTTATTATTATTTTTAAGTTTTTATATTTGATATTCTACTCTATTCTTCGTTGTCAGGTTATGGAGGAGGCGGGTGTCGAAATTAAGGATGTTACGGGAAGAGAGGCAAGTAGCATCAAATGCTGCACTGGACTCATTACCATTGGGCCCCCCAATTCGACATTGTATAGAAGTAAGTTAAGTCTAGTAGAGTTTTGTGGATTTTTCAGTAAATTGCTCTTTTTTGCTAGGTGAATGGCATTGGGGTTGAGAATGAAATTAAGATGATTGCTTCTAATGGAACTTGCTTTAAAAATAATGAAATTGCTCATCCATCACCATTGGGCCATGAACACCTTGAAGGCTTGAGCATACTCCACTGAACTTGTTTGGTTAAGGTATATAATCACTCATTTCCCAAATTGCTTCCTCTGAACCATCGGCTCAAAGCCAAAGTCAGCCCTTCCAAATCAATTCAGGGTTCTTTTTACACAAGAATCGAAACCAGTGCACTTCTGTCCCTTCCATATTGATGAACTCCAACAGCACTTTGTCACTGGGTTTGATTGATCTATTGTATGGTTTCTACCACAACTTATCTGCACCCACCTGTAGGGGTTGATACCTCCCAAGAACAACCTTTGCCTCCACTAGACTCTGACCTATACCCATTGACATTCTCGGTGATCCGTTTGGTTGACTAGGCTGAATCACCACCACAAAGGTTGACTGTGGGTATCGGCATCATACCAATTGTTGTCCTGTCTGCATCAACCTACTCGATAGCTGTTTGATCTCATCAACCCCAACCTATTCTGCCAATGCCGGCAATGCTTCAATTCTTGACTCTATGCTTGCTGACAATGGATCACGCAGGTTGGACCAGTTGATAGGAATTCAGGGAAATGGGAATAGACAAGTGATAAAAAGAATCAAAAGAATGAATTGAAGTGTTTTATTGAACTGAACAGAAAAGGGAGAATATAATTCCCGAGGGTTTTACCTTCACAAAGGATCTCCCCTTTCACTTAAAAGTTATCAAATCAGAAGATGACTCCTGTATTCTGATTTCCCCTATTTAACTAATTAAAGCAAACTAATTAACAAAACAACTATTTTTGTTCTTTCCTAATGAACAAAAATTCTGGTTGTTGAAACAATGTGCATTACCATAAATACCATTTGATAACTCCATGCTGATCTCTTCCAAATTCTGATTAATCCCAAAGATTATTACTGAATCAGTGAAACCTATTTTGAATAATTGATTGTTGAAACAATGTGCATTACCATAAATACCATTTAGCCATTTTCATTATTAGAAAGTTTTTATAACTAGCTGTTGTTGAGTTGATTTATTTATTTTGGTGTTCCCTTTTCTTGATGTAGCAACCTGGTAATTTTGACAAGTTTGACATTGATACAACGATGAGGGAGAGATATGAAAAACAGGAAAACTCACGATCAAGGCTTAATGTTTCCAATATAGTTGCTGATACACTAGGCAGCAGAAATCCAGATGCTAAATGCTTGTGCTGGAAGATTATTCTTTGCTCTCAGGTGAGCAGTGGATATGAAATGGGGACAGCAGGCCTGTGGTTAACCTCAAAGTTCATGACTTCTAGCGACGATGATGTGGTTATTTCATGTCCTGGCTTGACAATATGGAGGAAATGGATTCCTAGTCAATCTGGCATTGATCCCACCTGCTGTCTCTCTGTAATTAGGGATACCGCAGTTGGTAATCCAGACGAGGTAGTATCAGGGGCAAGTGGAGTTCTGTTTCTGGTGTCTGAGGGCATTTCATGGAATCTTCAGAGAGTTCATCTCCATAATTTTCTGATGTCAATTCCCTCTGGGGCTTGTTTGCCTCTACTGATCCTATGTAGCTCATACGATGAGAGTTTTTCTTCTGCTATAATCAATGAGCTGGGCCTTCAAAACATTGATAAATTGCGGATTCGTATCTATCAGCTTGTTTTCCTCAGGGAATACCAACAGATGAAACACACCGGCGGATTTTTCAGTGATACGCGATTAAGAGACGGGCTGCAATGGCTGGCAGGTGAATCCCCCTTGCAACCTAACCTTCACTGCGTGAAAACACGAGAACTTGTTCACACACATATTAGTTCCTTCTCAGGGGTACATGACATCATCAGTAACTCCAAGTTGTCTCCTAATGACTGCATCTCATTGTTCAATGAAGCCTTAGATTGTTCAATGCACGAAATTATTGCTGCTGCCAGTTCAAATCCTGCTGGTTGGCCATGTCCAGAGATTGGTTTACTTGATTATTCTTGTGATGAAGATAGAGTAGTAAAGAGTTATTTGCCAACTTTAGGATGGAGCTCAAATGTGAAAACTCAACCAATGATTTCTGCTTTGCAAAACTGTAAACTCCCTTCTTTTACCGATGATTTATCCTGGTTAGCCAGAGGTTCTAAAGTAGGACAAGAGATAGAGAACCAGAAGATACAGCTTGAGAGTTGCCTGATCCAGTACCTGACTCGTACTTTTAATATGGGAATTTCATTAGCAACAAAAGAGGCACGTGTCATAACACAAACGTGTGCTAGACTTGAGCTGAGTGGCTCAAGCTATCATGTAGTTCCACATTGGGGTATGATTTTTCGTCGAATTTTTAACTGGCGATTAATGGGTTTATCTAGTAGGGAAATCTCCCTGGCTTACATCTCAGAATGTCATCATCATGTTGCTCTTCCAAATGTAGGCTTTGAAGCATGTTTATCTTCATCTTATTATCCAGACATGTCTTTAGATGAAATGATTAGTCTTAGCTGCAACTCTCCTCTTCCTGTAAATGATGGTCAGCCAAGGCGTGAACCACTTCATCGTCTTCCACAGAGGGATTCAGAAGACGAGACTAATAACCCGAGTGGTGCTGGAAGAAACCTTCCACTTGATGAATTGCCTAGAATGAACACAGTTAGCACACTTGGTATGAATACTGCTAAAAGTGGAGCTTTAATGAGTAGGACACCAACGAAAGAAGCTGAGAAGTTGAGCAAGCTGTTGGAGCAATGTAACTTGCTGCAGGATAGCATAGATAAGAAGTTGTTTGTATACTTCTGATGTGCACACGTAATTTGTTTTTTGTATATCCTCAACTAAAGCAATAGAAAAGCAATATTAATCCGATGTTGGTTTACAGGAAATTTTGTATCGTAAGTAATTATTATTCTTATTCTATTACTGCTGATAAAAGTAAACTTTTGAAGACAAATGGCTTCCTGATGTTTTCTCTCTTAATTCTTTTTCTTTGTCTCTTTTGTTTCGATCCATTTTCTTTCCTCACCTTGTTATTTTATTATTATTTTACTATTTTCTCATTTCAACTTCTTCTCTCGATGCATTATTATTTTATAATTTTAATATTCAAATTTCTCTTTTTAATTTTTTCTCATACTTTTAACATAGTGTTGCATGTCATTTTTATTTGTTTGTTTTTATGTTGTCTTTAAAAATAACTATTTTGCTTTTGAATTACAAAGAGAAAATATTGATATGTTATCGGTATAATTTTTTATATTCCGTCATTATAAATATCTTTGCTTTTAATTAATAATTTTTTTTTTTGAATCCAAACAGAAAAACATTACTATTAGAGTTTGATTTATATACACTAACCGTGTGTGTATAGGAGCCTTTACACTATCTATCAATAATATTGTATCTTTGTGCCACATAAGATTATTTTATATTAAAATAATAAAAAAGAAAATTTAGTCAAACTAACTACTCATGGTATAATTACTTTAGTATTTTGATTTTATTAATATCTTTACTTTTTATAAATGAATATTTATTTTTTAGTGAAGACAGGAAGCATTATATATTTTTGATATAATTTTATTGTCTTTAATATAATTATTTTCAGCACTTGAATTCTCTCACTCATTTTTAGAGAATTGAAACTACTATGTCATGGTGAATAATTTTTATCTTATAAATCAAGTGTTTTTCAAAATGTGAGAAAATAGAGTGACTTGCTTATCCTCACATCTATCTTGCTAGTTATATGTAAAAGTTCATCTCGAACACAACACATAGTTACAATGATGCTAGTGGGTAATAATTGGGACGAAGAATAATTTAGTTGATAAGAATACAACCGATTTCCCATAAAGAAGTGAGTTTGAGTCTCACGGTCGCGTGAGCGTTTAATTTTGAATGTAGAGATAATCTTATGATTTTGTGTTGATATTTATTTCTCCACTTTTTAATGGTACAAAACAAAATGTTTTGAATTTAAAAGTAAATGTTAGGAACTAGAATACTTAAATGGTTAAACGCCTTGACAACGGATTGAGATCCTTTCCATTTACCGGATCCTTTCCATTATTTTATTTGATGTGTCTATCTCTCTCCTACTGGAACTGTCAAGTAACTGGAGAGGATCTGAACCCCTTGACAACTTCTGGTGGAATGTAGAGCAATAAATTTTAAAAGGTTCTGGCACCAAGGCAAGCTACACATTTCACCCTCCATGGTGACATGTGACACATAGGTGTCAAGGAGAAATTATATTTAAAAGTTCATCCCTAACACAAAACATAGTTACAATGGTATTAGTGGGTAAAGGTTCGTTCAGTTCATAGGAGGAAGCGAGTTTGAGTTCCATGGTTGATGTGACAACCATGTGCACATTTAATTTTGAGTGCATAGATAAAGACCGGTTGGGGGATGAAGCTCATCTTCATTGTGATTTTGTTTCTACCCAATGAAGATGACACCCATCTAACCACAGACGGTTTCTTTGTTTTTTATGATCAGATTTATTTCTCCACTTTTTAATCATACAAAACAAAATATTTTGACTTTAGAAGTAAATGTTAGAAGAGAGAATACTTTAACGTGGATCTTTACGTCTTAACAGCTATCATTGAAATGTAGAGTAATAAAATCTTAAAAAGTTCTGGCAGCCAAGCAAGGCTACACGTAGCACCGTCCATGGTGACAACTGACATAGGTGTCGTGGGGAAATATTTTTCCTTATAAAATTATGTTAAGTATTAAATACGTTTACTCTATTCCTCTCATTCTGGCAATAACCATTATTTTATATAGAAAAATGGTAGACATAAATCTATCTACTAAAGAAAAGAAGAAAAAAAAATATAAAAAAAAATATAAATTACGAAAAAGATAGTAAGATGAAAAAATAGAATACTACAAATCGATTAAAATAGCAGATAAAATGTAGAATACAAGTGTTTGAAGTTACTTCTCACTTAAGTACCACACTATTGAAAGAATCTTTAAATAAAAATACCAAAAAACCTATAAAAATATTTTATGAAATTAGTTTTGAAAGACCAAAAATCTCCTATAATTACTTCTCAATCTTCTATCATCCAAAACAGAATCATTTTTTCTTTTCTTTCTCCATAGATCTCGCTCTCCCTATTGCCAGTTGCATTTAAAAGTTAAACATGTCAACGGAGAAGGAGAAAATTGTCGCTGCAACAACTAAAAAGGTTAGGAACCACTTACACGATGATATTGCGTTCTCATTCATCTCAAAATTGCCTCTAAAATCTTTGAAGCGATTTGGGTGCGTATGCAAATCTTGGGCTAGCTCTCTTATTTGAAAACCCTTATTTCATGAGAAAATATTGCAACAATTTCATATCTAAAAATCATTCTTATTACCATGGTACATCCCTCATCCTACAACATAGTGAAGAAAACTTAGGCAGATCCCATTCCACCTTGTATTTACTTTCTGGTGAGAGATTTGAAAATAGAGTCAAATTAGATTTGCCAATTTCATGTCAAGTGCTGGACCAAGATATTGTTATTCTGGGTTCAGGTAGCGTCAATGGAACTCTATGTCTCTCTAGCCTCTATTACAGTGAAAGAGTAGTTGTATTATGGAATCCAGCTACTAATGAATCCAAGATCATTCCTCCAAGCCCTTATGACTCTATTCCTTATCATAGCGTTGGAGTTAATCTTCATGGGTTTGGTTATGACCAAGGTACAAATGACTATAAGGTGATTAGACATGCAATATGTTTTCAACTAACTTCGAGTAAAACTCAAAACGTTGATGTACCCTTAAACCCTTTATGGGAGATATATAGCTTAAGAAGTAACTCTTGGAGAAGACTTGATGTTGAAATGCCTATCGCCCCTTCTGGAAGTGTTGCAGGTGTTCGAGTGTACCTGGATGAAATGTGTCATTGGTGGGGTCGAAGAGAAATACATAGTAGAAAATTATTCCTGGTGTCATTTGACTTGAATAATGAGGTGTTTTTTTACAACACGAATGGCCTCATGCATGGAAGATAGTTTTGATTTTGGATTTGTGCAGAGAAACTTGGTGGTGTTAAATGGATCCATTGCTTTAATAACAAATTATGAAAGGAGAACTACATTTTACATATCAATTTTAGGTGAAATTGGTGTGAAAGAATCTTGGACTAAGTTTTTCATTGTTGGGCTGTCACCTTGCATTGAGCATCCAATTGGAGTTGGGAAGAATGGAGATATATTCTTCATTAGAAAATATGGAGAACTGGCATGGTTTGATTTAAGCACCGAGATGATTGAGGAGCTTGGTATCAACGGAGAGACATATTTTTTTTTTTAGATAAGCAAATGATTCATTGAAAAAACAGAGCACAAAGCGTGCCCAGCCATTACAATGAAAAGGGGAGGGCCTCCTCAAAACCTCCTTTGCCAAAACCCTTTAGGGAAAAAGACTCAGGTAGAAAAAAGAGTACCTCGCACCTAATGTACAACAACGAGACTAAGAAGTCCTAACCCATTGCTTCTCCCCCGACTAAGGTTACAAAGGAACGAAAAATTATGATGAGAGTTCTTACAACATTGCCAAACAGCCCATTGGGCACCGATACCAGTCCGACCAAGTCACCCTGCAGTTCCTTCCCCTCCTTGCCTTAAACCAGGTCCACGCCGAGTCCTTAGATCCCGCTATAATACCAGGTACGGAAGCCACCTCCCCTTTGAAAATTACTTTGTTCCTTGCTATCCAAATGTTCCAAATAACCGCCATCCATAACGGAGAGACATATTGTTGTCAAATAGTAATTTATAAGGAAAGCTTTCTTCCCATCGATGGTATGAACAACTAATTGTTTTTCTTTTATTTACAGTAGTGCTTGTGAGTTGCAAAAATAATTATTATTTTCAAGCACTTGACAAAATAAGAAACCATTTGATGATATGAATCATATCTTATCAATTTTATTTTGAAGGTTTATTCTGTTACTATTTGAAAACTGATGTGGTTTGTATTTCAAATGTTAGAACGACCTTCCACCTTTATTGTCCTAGTCTAGATTTCTTCAAAATCTACGAGTTTGAGTGGTCTTCCCTCAAAATATTTTCAATATAGTGTGTTACCTTGAAAAATCTATTACTGCAGATAAAAGTAATTTTCGAGGACAAATGTCTTCCTTTGAGATGCTCACATTTCCACCAATTCTCCTCTGTTAATTCTTTTTTTTTGGATTAATTTTGAGTGCATAGATAAAGACCAATTGGGGGATGAAGCTCACCTTCCTTGTGACTTTGTTTCTATCCAATGAAGACGGGACTCACGTAACCTTATACGGTTTCTTTGTTTTTTATGTTGAGATTTGTTCCTCCACTTTTTAATCATACAAAACAAAATGTTTTGACTTTAGAAGTAAATGTCATGAGAGAGAATACTTTAACGAGCATCTATGCGCCTTAACTGCTGCCAGTGAAATATGGAGTAATAAAATTTTAAAATGTTCAGGCAACCAAGGAAGGCTACACGTAGTACTGTCCATGGTGACATGTGACATATGTGTCATGGAGAGAATTTTTTTCCTTATAAAATTATGTTATGTATTAAATACGTTTTACTTTATTCCTCTCATTCTGCTTGAATAATCGTTTTTTATATAGAAAAAATGGTAGACATACAACTATCTACTAAAGAAAAAAAGAATATAAGAGAAAATATAATTACAAAAAAGATAGTAAGATGAAAAATATTGAATACTAAAAATTGATTAAAATAGAAGAGAAAATGTAGAATGCAAGTGTTTCAAGTTATTTCTCACTTGCGTAGCCACACTATTGAAAGAATCTTTAAATAAAAATACCAAAAAACCTATAAAAATATTTTATTGTTATGAATATTTGGTGGATGTCCATCTCTTTAGTCCTTTCATATTCCATAGGATGCTTTATAACTCCCATGAGTAAAAGCCACTACTCATTGTTATTGATCTTAACTTAGGATGTTAATGAGACATTATGCTAGACCATCCATATGCTTGTAATGTCCTATAAATAGGACTCGTGTAACATTGTAATATATACACATTCAAAAGTAGAATGCAAATACTCTCTTCTTCTCTTTGTCTATTTCTTCTTCATCTATAGTCTATTATAAAAGTTCTATCTTACCCTTGTTTGGATTAATTCCATAATATTTATGATATTAATTTTGTCAGACCAAAAATCACCTATAATTACTTCTTAACCTTCTATCATGCAAAACAAAGTCATTTTTGCTTTGCTTTCTCCTCCATAGGTCTCGCTCTCCCCATCACCAGTTACATTTAAAGGTTAAACATGTCACCGGAGAAGGAAACAATTATGGAGTAATAAAACTTAAAAAGTTCTGGTAGTTGGTTAAGCTACATGTAGCATCGTCCATGGTGACATGTGACATAGGTGTCATGAAGAAATTGTTTTTAATCATAAGATTATGTTTGGTATTGAATGCGTTTTATTTTATTCCCCTCATTTTGGGTTCAATAAGCGTTCTTTTACATTAAAAATAAATGGTAAATAGACATAGACATATTTCAATTAAAGTAAATAAAAATTTTTTTAAGAGAAAATATAAAATTAATAAAAAAGATAGCAACATGAAAAAATAGAATACTAAAATTGATAAAAATAGAAGAGAAAATGTAGAGTGCAAGTGTTTAAAGTTACTTCTCACTTAAGTTACCACATTATTGAAAGAATCTTTTAGTTAAAATACAAAAAAGACTATAAAAAAGCTATAAAAATAGAAGTATTGTATGATATTATAATATGATATTAATTTTTCCGGATCAAAAATATCCGATAATTACTTCTCAATCTTTTATGACCATGTTAGAGATGATTGTGGCGGTGAAGCATAACGTTGGAGAAATAGAAAATTGTGGCGGTGACTAAGTAAAAGGTTAGCAACCACTTACCTATGATATTTTGTTCTTATCATTCTCAAGATTTCCTCTAAAATGTTTGAAGCGATTTGGATGCGTACGCAAATCACGGGCCCTCTTATTTGAAAACCGTCATTTCATGAGAAAATATCTCAACGATTTCATATCTAAAAACTGTTCTTATTGCAGTGGTGCATACCTCATCCTACAACTTACAAAACAAAGTTTACATAAATTCCATTCCACTATGTATTTGCTTTCGGGCGAGCGATTTGAAAACAGAGTCAAATTCAATTTTTCAATACCATGTCAAATGCTTGACCAAGATATTGTTATTTTTGGTTCTGGTAGCGTCAGTGACACTCTCTGTCTCTCTAGTTTCCACAATGAATGATTAGTTGTATTATGGAATACAACTACTAATGTATTCAAGATCATTCCTCTGAGCCCTTATGACTCTACTCTTTACCGGAGCGTTGAAGTTAATCTTCGTGGGTTTGGTTATGACCATGTTAGAGATGATTGACTATATTTAATGTGATTAGACATGTAATATGTTTTCAAGTAACTTCCAATGAAACTCAGAATGTTGATTTACCCTTAAACCCTTAATGAAAGATATATAGCCTAAGAAGTAACTCTTGGAGTCATGCCTTATCAATTTTATTTTGCAGTTTTATTCTGTTACTATTTGGAAGCCGATGCTGTTTGTATTTGAATGGTAAGAACAATCTTTCACCTTTATTGAATGACTTCCAATTTTATATCTCATTTTGAACTTCATCATCTTTACCATAATGTTACATTTTGTATTTAAAAACGATTAGGTGGATTACTCAAGGTGATTAGGTTCCTCCTCTCTATAGGGAATGATTTCCTTATGCAATAGCTTATTTTGATTTAAAAAGTGTGCATTTGGTGCTTTTGGTGTATCGAAAAACATTTTTTAATTAAAAATAAAAATAATGCTGACATGGAAACTTGTTAAAGTTAACCAACATGTGATAATTTGTTGAATGCACTGAAACCCAATCCGTCTTCATGTATAGCATATTCTATAGCACATATGCATCTAAAATAGGTCATTAGGCACATATAAAAGCATTTAAAGATTGCTAGTGAGTCATTAATGAAATGCTACAACTTTTCCTTTGTAAAAAAATAGATTGTTAGTGAGGGGTAAAAAATTGCAAGTGGAGTTTTCCTCCTCGCCACTCCGCAATTATTTCATTCAACTGTGTCGTTAAACTGAGTCAATTTACTATTTCTATACCCATAATAACCATTTATTGAGTTACTGATTTGGAGTAAAAACATGAAATGGAATAAGAAAAATCCAGATAGGTTTAAAAAAGATAGTAAACTGGATCCAGCAACAGCATGAGAATGAGGATAATGGATTTACATTCTAAGTAGCTATCATATGTTGTGCCTTCCAACTTAGCCATTGATCACATCACAATCAGAATCACAATTCAATACAAAATGGTAGTCAAGTTACTACTCTCCTTTTGTTTCAAGTTCTTTATATAAATCCCCTTCTAATGTCTAAATATGGAGAGAGGAGGTGCAATGCAACCATATAGTTAGCATAAGGCAAGTTTCAGTGTACTCCTGAAGTACTTCTGTGTGGTTAAATGACATGTAACTTAAAAAACTAGCAAAAGATTGAGAAGAGAAGAAAAATAACCAATGATCATTTATGCTTTCTAAAATTCCCAGAAAAATCCTTCAGCTGCTGAGATACTGCTCTCAAACCTGCTACCTTCAGCAGCCTAACAAAATTGAGTCAGCATTTTGACTCGACGAATGATATATTGTTAATGCAGAAGGCTCACAAAGATAGAACATAGAGATATGTACCACCTAGGAGAAAGTCAGAGGACACTTAGAACAGCTCCCATGAAGCCTCTCTACAATCACCGTAATGTGGGAGAGGGAACCACTATGGCTGGGCTTTTAGTTGAGACCACATGCTGACACGACTCTGAATCAGAGAAACCACTCCTCACGGATCGATGAACATTTAACTTAGTGGTGGCAGACATCTCAGAAGTTCCCTTTCCCTTCTTGACCCTTGTTACAGTGCTGACATTGATTTCTCCTGATCCGAATTCAGATGTACCTGACTACAGAAAAACCAAAAGATTAGATAAACAAGTCAAATGATTGGGTACAATTATATTGTTGTATCGCCAAATAGAGTTTTCAGTTTTGCATAGGGAAAATGTATCTGAGATGCCATAGGGTAAAATATTGCTTTGTGTATTCTTTTAGTAGTTGTAGTATCTTGAGGCTGCTCAGTACAGATCACCATACAGCAGTCATTACTATTAGTAATCACCAGTCGTTTACAGATCTCTACCCGGTACCCCACATCCAAATATAGTAAAGGATAAACAGTTTAATTAAGCACTTATGGCGCTTATCATATAAGTGTTTATGCATAAGCTGTTAATATAATAAAAGATAAAATAATGTCAAACTATTTTTCTATATGCGATAAGCTGTTTTCATAAGCTATCCTATGGAGCTTATGGAAATTAGCTGAAAACAGCTTATGACATGTTCATAAGCTGTTTCCATAAGTTTTCCCAAACAGCCTCACAAGTGTTTATGCCAATAGATAAGCCAAAATAAGCCGATCCAAACAGGCTCTAAGTACACTAAAACCGTTCAATAAATTACCACCTGAATGGGATTAGCCTGAGATAACTCCCCCAAGAAGGTATGTCCACAGGATAGGTTATATCTTACTTAACATTTTGGCTGTAGGAATATTTTTTTTGTAGGGATGGGGGATGAGAATAATAAGGCATATAATACACGCTTAAAGTCTTTATGCAAGCCTATATATGAAGAAAGCATTAAAGGGTAAAGGAATACTCAAGTAAATCCATACATTAGATAGTCCTTTGATCTGAACAATGATAATTGTTATATCATCTGTTCGACCCTCGTGTTCCAACCATAGTTTATAAGACTCTCCGGCGATGGCAGCACACGCATCACGGGGATCTGAATAACTTGCGGCCTACACCATAAAATAAATCACAGAATTTGTGAGGATAGGTAACTCAATTATAACATACATAGGATTTTACCCAAGATTTTTAAATCATGGTCAAAATAAGCCAGATTCCACCAATTATACTTAGTAGCAACCATAGTGCTAAAAAATAGACATGTTAACAAGTGAAAGGTTATTTTTACACAAACAATTCACAACTTAAATAAGTTGTGAACTGTTTGTGTAAAAATAGACATGTTAACAAGTGAAAGGTAATTTTACACAAAAGAAACAGATTGGATATTATAAGAAGCAAGCAGAAGAAAACTGATGTCATTCTCACTAAACAACCAACTTATACAGGTAGGTTCTGCAAACATAGAGAATGATTAGCAGCTAGTATTTTGTCTTGCAAACAATTTATTGATCAAGTTGAGATAACGGTGGCAGTTAACAGATATGATAGGGGGCTAGGCCTTAAAAAGTAAATACCAGAATAGAATTTTATCTTAAAATGGAATATTAGACTACGGTTACGTGATTACATGAACTGATATATCCTTTTTCTCATAAGAATGATTCGGCATTAAAAAGCATAAAACAAACTATTATTATAAAATCCAATAATTGAAGACATGCAGAATAATATTGAGAAATAAGATAACTACGTCACGTAATCAAGAACCCTAGTTGATAGATAATATTTATAACAAAAAGATATACGAACATTAATCCATACAAGGAATGTCCCAGATAAAAAAGCAGGAAAGCAAATGAACATAACAACATGAAAAAGACCATAAATTGCATCTAGATTTTCAGATCCAAGTTCTTAATGATAACAAGCAAGCTGCAAGCCATTAACAGAAAACACACAAATACAATTCCATCAAAAGAAGTATATCATAAGCATTACAATTTACAAGCATTACAGTAATGATTCAACAAGTAAAGGCACTATCTTATCTGTATAATTAGCATAGTTTAGACCTTAAATTTGAAAGACAAAAATAGAACTAATGACGAACAAGGTTGCGTGTAATACCATATCAACAACAGTTTGGCTTGATAGGAACTCAAATACACCATCACTTGCAACAACAAAGAAAAGATGATTAGGCGTAAGCTGAACCGTTAAAACCTCCGGTACAGCAATGACACCTATAGTCTCACCCAAACTATCCCCTACACTCCTTGTAAAAGCAGCTCCAGGAACCATCCCATCTTGAACCCACAATCTAGGAGGATCATCACCTTGACTCGCTTCATCGCCCCAATTCTGAATATCCGGATCCTTATTCCCTTCCACCTGATCAACACTCAAAACCCTTGCACCACAATGCTTTACTCTCTCATACTCGTCTCTCCTAAATGGTGTCTGATCAGAGGACAAATCCTCAGCAACAATTCTATTCCCATCCTTAACAGCTAACACTGCCCTCGAATCGCCAACATTAGCAACATAAAGCACGTCGCCAATCACGAGCACAGTAATTGCAGTAGTACCACTCATAGAATCATCAATTTCATTCTTATGCAAGTCATCATTTGTAGCTAAAAATGCTGAAGTATAGGCCTTAACAGGATCCTCTAACAATGCAGGATCATTTGACAAATTTTCTACCAACCTATCTTTAACAAAATTTGAACATTGACCACCAAGTTCACCATGTCCATCATAAACACCAAAGAAATGGACATTAGGGTTACCTTGGAATTGTGTCTTAACACAGTAGCAATCTTGGTTTTCTTTATCAGGTGAGTCAGGGTAGTAACCTCTTTGAGTGAGTACAGAGTACTCCAAAGTGAAGTTATGAGAAGGAACAGGAACATAGTGCAATGATCTCTGAGTGAGCATGTGTTTTCCTTTGTGTAGAGTAAGGACCAAGTTCTCTGTAGTCTCTAGAGCCACCCACTGAAGGTGAAGGGTAACTGCTACAACACTTGCCATGGACACAGCCCATGTTTGAAATAGGAGCTAAACTGTTTGAAACTAAGCCTCAAAGAAAAAGCTCAAAAAACGCAATTGTTAGTGAAAACTATAAAAGCTTATAATCTTCTGAAACTCAGCATTGTAGCTCCAAGTTTAGACCTTCAAAAAAAAGAACAAACTTGGAAAGCATGAACAAACCCTAGAGACAAAGGAAAAAAAGTTAGGATTTTGAGATGGGAATTGCGAAGGGAGTTAGACAAAAAAGAAAAGGGTGTTTTCTTTTTAGTGGTGGAGAAGTGAACAAAAAAAGAGAATGATTTGAAGAAGGCCACAGAAACTGAAAATGGGGGAGAAAACTAAAACCCTAGAAGCAAAGAAACCCCACAAAGAAGAAAAAGGTAGAGACATTTTGGCGTTAGATGATCAAAGAGACAAAGGAGGGGTTCACATTCAGAACGTGTGTAGTGGGGCTTTTGGAAAAGGAAAGGAAGAATTGTACTTTTCCTTTGAGTGCAGAGATCAGAAGGAATCGAAGGAAAGCTCTTGAAACAAGCAAGAGTCCAAATGAAAAAATTCAGAGAAATGAATGATTCTCTCAAAGAGAATGATAAGTGACACGCACACAAACACAGACACGGTTACAGAGACATCATTTGATTCTATTCTATGAGTGCATGGTTGGGTTTGTGTGTGACTGTGTGTGTGGCGTGAGCTCGCATCCCAAGGAAACACACGTTACTAAGTTGTTTTGTGACGTTGGGAGTGAGTGAGAGGGAAATTTGTACTATTTTCCTTAATTTTATTTTTAACTTTCTTCTTGTATCTTATATTAGGAAGGTGTTATATTGGGAAGGTTTAAATACGTTTTTACCCCCTGTAAATAGGGGGTGTTTTGCTTTTACCCCCTGCAAAATTTTTTTTTTTAAAAAACACCTTGCAAAATTCACTTTTTTGATTTAAATCCTCCTGTTTGACAGATGTTAAAAAACAGCCTACGTGTCTAACAGATGTCTGATTTGGATTTTTTATTTATTTTCTTTTATTTTAAATGTTGATTGTATATGTGACTCAACATTTTTTTTTGACACAATAACACCACTCCAACACATCTTCTTCTTCAACCCACACAACACCAATTTCTCCATTCTCCATAACTTCTGCATCTTCTTCAACCCACATAACACCAATTTCTTCATATTTCTCCATTCTCCATAACTTCTGCATCTTCAACAACAACACCGCCACTAACTCCGGCAACCCATAACTCCGGCGACCCTTCACCGAGAACCACCACTAACTCCGGCAACAACACGTGCTCTCTTCTTTTTCATCTCTCTCTCATCGCCATTTCCATCCTTCTCTCTCCCCTCCTCTGTCATCGCCATCTCCCTCCTTTCCGGATCCCTAAATTTCCATCCTTCTCAAGGATTCAAGGATCCGGATCCTTATCTCTCCTCCCCCTCCCCCTCTCTCTATCTCTCCCCATCGTGCTCTCATTCTTCTCAACAAGAAGCAACAACAACGCCACACCCCCTTGACACCGACAACAACACCCAGATTGAAGAATCTCCAAATCCATAAAAACCCTAAAACCCAAATTCAGAATCCCCAAATTCATTTTTATGATGAGATCAGTGATGTTGAGACTAACTGAAACCCAGGTTGAAATTCTTAAGATCTGAGATTAGTGATGTTGTGAAAGGTTTAGTTTGAGTTTGATTATTTTTGTTGTGGGTTATGAAGATGAAAAAAGCGATGGTGGAAGTTTTTGTTGTCTTATCTTTCCCTCCACCACTCAAAGAGGATGATGATGATGATGATTATATCAAAAATTAGAAGATGAGGAGACTGTGAAGATTGTTCAGCACTTGAAGATTAGAAGATGAGGAGACTGTGAAGATTGAGAAGAGAAGAGAAGACAAGAGATGATGATGATGATTAATGATGTGGCATATATACAGTCAGCAATTAAAATAAAAGAAAACAAAATATAAATGCCAAATAAGACATCAGTGTGACACGTCAGCTGTTTTTGTAACAGAGAAGTAACAGAAGGGCTAACGCCAAAAAAGTGAATTTTGCAAGGTGTTTTTTAAAAAAAAAAATTTTGCAGGGGGTAAAAGCAAAACACCCCCTATTTGCAGGGGGTAAAAACGTATTTAAACCTATTGGGAAGGTATTAGCAAAAAAAAAGTGGCAACTAAATAGACCTACTTCAAGGTATTATTAGTAAAAGTCTATACACCGTGTGAGTGGTATGGTAGCTGGATTCAGATCCTAGTTTAAGGTTTTAAATTTGAATTTTGGGTGTGGCAAAACTTTTGTTAAGAGAGAAGAACCATATGGATTTGAGTACACGTGGCCAATTAGATTCCCTAACGTAGATTAATCATTGGCAAAATCAGTAAATACTAAGAAAAGAAGTGTGGATACTTTCCATATGCACCGGTGCTTACTATAAAAAACAATTCTGTTGAAATATAACTCTATTGGGTTACTAGTGGAACTTATATATAGAAAGAATTTAATTTACTTATGTACAAGCTTTTATAACTACAATCAATAATAATTAATAGAATGATTGAAATATAAGGTAAGTACCAGTTGACTAACTTTATTTTAATGACATCTCAACCTGTAATTAGTAGATAATATAAAATACTTATACACTTATTGTGTATATAAATTAAATCCATATGAAAAAGTATTTAGAGACACAATGGAGTTAGAGTGATAAATTTTTTAAAAAATTATAAAAGGTAAAAACACTAAAAATGAGTGATATGTAAATGTATAACTCAATTAAAATGCCTAAAAGGGGTAATAAGCTCCATTAGATATTCAAAACAAGTAACAACACGTGTTTAGCGCTCAAATAAAAGTTTATGGTTATTTATTAGTTAGTTTGAAAATCAAATAAAAGTTGCACGAAATCCCACTCCACTTTTTCTCCAAAACTTCCACCACCCCCCCCCCACTCTACTTTTCCTCCAAAACTTCCTCAAAAACTGGTTTGGTGGAAAAAAATAATTTCATGACAAAAAAAATGTAAAGTGCGATACTAAGTAGTGTGTTTTCGGATGATTCAGTGTTTACAAAAAGATTCAACTATTCAAATATGCAAAGTTTGTGCCTCATTAGTCGATTTGGTGGAAAAAAGGTATAATTTCGTGACAAAATACGTATAGTGTGAAGCTAAGCAGCATGCTTTTTGGGTCTAGAAAAATTTGTAACCATTCAAATACTCAAAGTTCATTCATCAATAATTGATTTGTTGAAACAAATAATAATTTCGTGACACATACGTAAAATGTGATGCTATGCAGTGTGTTTTAGAGTACTTTAGTGTTCAGAAAAATTTTAATTATTCAAATACTCAAAGTTCATTCCACAATAACTGGTTTGGTGAAAAAAAATTAATTTCATGACACAGACCCGTGCAACTCACCCTTTTAGTTATTCCACCATTTTAAAAAATCAATTTCTTTTTATACTCTCATTATATTTTTTAAACTCGAAATATTTATTAAATTTATTTAGTTCGGTCACTACCAATTCATTTATTGAATTTATTTTTTCTTAGTATCTATGGATAGCAATTTTAAAATATTCTTATTTAATTTATAGTTACAATTTAATTTTTACCCACAGATATTAGGCTTTATATTTAAAAACCAACACCGTTACTATGGATTATGTGTATGAAACAATTTACTTGGATTATATCTATACACACTCTATTTTAGTTTTTAAGTTCGCCATTACCTTTTTTTCTTACACACTTTTTTTAATTCATATTTACCTTAAATTTAAACAACACTTTTTCATGTTGCAATTTAAGTAACAAATTTTACCCAATATCAATTCTATATTAGCTAGAGTTTTTACCTCGTACAACTCACGGGTCAAGTCGGCAGTTACGTGAGTTTCACATGAATTTGGTGGGATCATTTTAGGGTTATTATTTATTGGAAGCGTTTCCAAACGCTAACATTGAGAAACGCGGTTAGTTTGAAATTCAAAGAGAATGTTTCTATTTTTGATTTTACTGGAAATTAGGCATTTAAATTTGTTTAACTTTTTTTGAAAAAAAAATTGTTTTATTGATTTGTCAAAAAATTATGTTTTTTATGGTTAGTTTAAATATTTTGCTAAAAATTGATTACTTTTTTTTTTCTAAAAAAAGTACATTTGAATTTTGGCATTTGAAAAAAAGTACATTTAAATTTATGTACTAATACAGTGTATAGACTTTTACAACTACAATCAATCACACTTCATGAAATGGTTGGTTACCAAATAACTAAGTGATGGTTACCAATTGACTAAGTGGTAGTTATCAATTGACTAATTTATTTTAATGATGTGTCAACTTGTAATTGGTAGATAGTGTAAGACGCTTATACACCTATTGTGTATATAAATTAAATCCTTTGAAAAATCTTAAAAGAGCTTTCATCAAAATTTAAAATTTTAATTATTTTTTTTGGTAATAATATTTTAATTATTTTAAATAGTTTAAATTTTTTAAAATAGTTCAACAATTCAAGACCAATTTTCACAGTACTCAATCAATTAACACGGTTAGAAAATCAGAGTTTTCGCCTCATTACTTCGTGAACCTCTCAACAAGTGTTATTATGTAGTGAAATGATTTTTTTACGAAAATGAAGCGTACGAATGTTGTATTATCTCATTTCCACACCCCAAGTAGCACTATTGTATTATGAATTCTAATGATGTTGCTACGACTTCTACTAATCATATTAAAGGTTGGAAACTAACTTATTGACAATCTCAAAGGGTTTTGAAGATATTGTTATTAAACCGGACTATTCGAACCAACCAGTCTAACTAAGAACAAGTGGTATGAGTGGTCCGAGCAAGTAGTCGGACTGCGCATGTCATAGACCTAGTATGACTTATTCAATTTTTATAGTTGAACCGATGACCCATCCAAACACACCGATTGGTCGAACCAGTGACCCAATGAGTTTGGGAATTTTTTTATTTCCTACTGATAAACGACATCATTTTTCCTTATGGACAGTATTTACATAAAAACAAAATAAGGAAAGACGTCTTTTTGTTGTTATGAGAGTGTTTTAGGTATGTAAGATTTTTTCTTAGGTTTTTGAAGTGTGAAGTTTATATATATATATATATATATATATATATATATATATATATATATATATATATATATATATATATATATATATATTGTGATGACTTTTAATAGCGAATGAGTCATGTGGTTCAATTAATGACTCATCGGTCCAACCAATGACCCACTGCCCCAATAATTTTACCGGATCGTTAATCGATTCGAGTTTAATATCACAGTTTGAAGGTAGAATTTGACACTGTGATTTCCTAATTTTCATCCAAATCTCAATACAAAGATCTCCCTTCCCGAGAAGACGAGTTAGAAACTAAGGTCCATGACACAATAATCTCTCTTTTATTTGGAGTGAAAAACTTGAGTGGTGAGAAGGTTGGCCATCTCTCTGGTTCGTTCTTGTTTCGATGTTTTTTTAATAGGCAAATGTTAGTGGGTAGTAATTAGTTAGGGGATAGGGAATGTTGGTTTTCATGATTTAAATCCTGGACCTCTTTCTTGCAACTCCTTCACGTCTCTTAGTTCACCAACTGAGATACCTTCATAGAACTCTTGTATCCACGTGATGAGGTCTCTATATAACAAATTTTATCAAGAAAATAAATTAAAGTTCATCCTTTAGGGTTTTTCAGAAATCGAAATTGAAATTATGAAGGTTTGAAGGCTTTACCACTTTGATTAAAGGTCGTTTTGGTAGAAGAATTTGTAAGTTGTATCTCTAGTTCTCGTGTAGTCAAATGAGTCCATTGTCAAAAGAGAATAACATAAAAATGACAAGTATTATAAAATAGGTAAAAATAATAAAACCTTTTATAGTGAAAGAGTAATAAAGAAATTCAAGCATTATAAAAACTAGCACCATTACCTTGTAGCTATATTTTTTGTAAATTGATTTCATAAACTATATAAGAGTATAATGCTGAATTAAAGATAATTTTTTATTGGCTGTTTAGAACATTTTCCTTAACTCTAAAGTTAAAAAAAACACACTGCCTAGGCTCGCATTCTACATATTTTGAAAAAAAAAATTATTATTATTTTTGAAATGAGGCACAAACTTCACGTATCTAGATGTATAAGATTTTTTTCTGCACTATCTAGTACACCTAAAACACATTGTTTCCGAAAAGAAGATTTTATTTATTATTTATAGAACTAAAATATCCCTCCGTACGCTCTACTAGGGTTTGCGTGAGGTGTATGCCCAAAGTGGTTTTGCTTCTCTTGTTTTCAGCCGTTTTGTGCCCTAAAGTGGTTTTGCTTCCCTTTTCCGAATTCGTTACTATCATGTCTACTCACGGCATGGAGTCCCTGGCGATAGAAGATGATGACTTAGACGTGGTCGTTTCAGAGTGCAGGCTTGGAGGTCTTTTGGAAACACCCGTTTGACTGTCATATTATCAATTATTCACAAAATTTCATCAATTTGCGGGTTTGTCAGCAGGACAAACTAGACTGGCGTCTCACTTGTTTCTATGGTTTTCCGGATAGTGGCAGGAGAAAAGACTCTTGGGATTTACTCCGAACTCTAGCTATGGATAGTTCACTCCTATGGTGTATTATTAGGGGACTTTAATGACCTTCTCTCTAATGAAGACAAACGTGGTAGAGTTGAACATCCTTTGTGGAAGATCCGTGGTTTTAGAGAAGCAGTTACGGATAGTAACCTCATTGATATCCCCATTGAAGGCTACGAGTTCACACGGTGCAAGGGTAGAGGCGCTGACGACTTTAAGGAGGAGCGTCTTGATAGGGCCATGGCAACCCAACTGTGGAAAGACACTTTCCCTAACCATCGCTTGTGTAACAGTGTTGTCGATAGATCGGATCACACTCCTATTGTGCTTCACTTATACGCATGTGGCCGTAGAAGGAGGGGAAGATCCTTCAAGTTTGAAAATGCTTGGTTGGAGGAAGAAAATATTGAGAGTATTGTGGATAAAGGTTGGTCTCTTGAAGAAGGGTTGGATGTCTTGAATAGGTTGAAGTCGTGCACCAAGGAAATGAATGTTTGGGGTCGTTCGCTTCGTATGAGATACCGTGTGGATATCGACCGGTGTCGAAAGGAAATGGAGGGGTTGCGTGAAGATACCTCCCTTGAAGCTTGTGTTCGCTATAGTGAGGTTCAGGCCAAACTTCGCCAGCTTCTCTCTCAGGAAGAAGCTTTTTGGAAGCAGCGGTCTAAGGTGTTATGGCTTAAGGAGGGTGATTCTAATTCTCGATTTTTTCATGCAGCTGCCACTTCTAGAAAGCGCTGTAATACAATTACTAAACTACAGCGAGAAGATGGCACTGAAGCTATATCTCAACATGATATTGAGGCAACAGCTCGTGATTACTTTGTTTCGTTGTTCCAGCGCACCGACGCCAACCATGGCCCGGTTATTGACACCATCCCTGCTGTGATAACAGATGCAGACAATGACTCTCTAGTAAAGCCTTTGGTCATGGATGAGTTCTCGCAAGCCTTAAACGAAATGCACAAGGATAAGGCCCATGGCCCCGATGGTTTGAATCCCGGCTTCTACAAGTGTTTTTTGGCACTTATGTGGTGAAGAAGTTTTCCATGCTAGTCAGAGTTGGCTTCAACAAGGGTATTTTCCATCTCACTTAAATGATACTAATATTGTTTTTATTCCAAAGAAACATAACCCTTCTTCTATGAAAGACTTGCGCCCCCATTTCCCTATGTAATGTAGTCTACAAAATTCTTTCGAAAGTCCTTGCCAATAGATTGAAACCTTTGCTTTCAAAATGTATTTCCTTGGAACAATCTGCCTTTGTTGAGAATCGTTCAATTTTAGACAATGCCATGGTTGCTATAGAGACGATTCACCATATGAAATTCAAAGTGGGGGGGGGGGGGGTAAGGAGGGGGAGGTTGCTTTCAAGATAGACATCAGTAAAGCTTATGATAGGGTTAGCTGGGACTATCTCCGTGCTGTTTTATTTAAATTTGGATTCCATGAGAATTGGGTGTGTTGGATGATGTTGTGTTTAGAAACAGTTGACTACTAGATTCTTGTTAATGATGAGAGTGTTGGCCCAGTCAAGCCTCACAGGGGTCTTAGACAAGGAGATCCTCTTTCTCCTTATTTATTTATTCTTGGTGCAGAGGGGCTTACAAGACTCATTAAAAAATCTGAGGGGAGAGGGGACTTGCATGGTATCAAAGTGTGTAGGGGAGCTCCAGTCCTCACACACCTTTTATTTGCCGATGATTGTTTCTTATTTTTCAGGGCAAACGAGAAGGAGTCTAGAATTATGAGAGATATTCTCAAGACTTATGAGCTAGCCTCTGGACAAGCTAATAACTTTCAAAAGTTTGAAATTTATTTTAGCAAAAATACCCCTCCAGATATGCGTCACCTGGTGTCTTCCCTTCTTGATGCCACAGAGTGTTTGGGTACATGGAAATATTTGGGTCCGCCATCTATGGTGGGTAGAAAGAAGAAATCCACCTTCAACTACCTTCGGGATCGTGTTTGGAGTAAAATTCAAGGTTGGGCAGGCAAGCACCTTTCAAAAGCAGGCAGGGAAGTTTTGGTAAAATCAGTAGCTCAATCCATCCTAACCTATTGTATGAGCACATTCCTCATTCCTACTTCTCTTGGGGAGGAAATTGAGCGAATGATTAACTCTTTTTGGTGGGGTTCGAATAAAAGTCAAGGGAGAGGTATTAATTGGCTTAGTTGGGATAAGCTAGCAATGCGTAAGGAACATGGAGGTATGGGCTTCCGTCATTTTCATATGTTCAATTTGGCGATGCTAGGGAAGCAATGTTGGAAGATTCTTACTAACCATGATGCTATTATAACGCGCGTCTTCAAAGCTAAATACTTCCCAAGAGGGGATTTTTTGGGGGCTTCTCTAGGCCACAACCCAAGTTATGTTTGGCGTAGTATCCACGCTTCACGGGTAGTTGTCAAGGAGGGTTTGAGATGGAGAGTAGGTGATGGTTCAAATATTAGAATATGGGATGATCCATGGCTTCGCCGTTCTTCTAATGCGCATGTTACTACTCCTAAACCGGTGGACACTAGCTTAATTTTTGTTTCCCAATTGTTGGACCCCTCTACAAACGATTGGAATAGACATCTTATCAACGCCAATTTCAACGCTTCAGATGCTATGGAAATTGTTAATATGCCTCGGTTAGCAGCTATTGAGGGGGACAGAATGCTTTGGAAGTTCAGCCGCAGTGGTGATTATTCGGTCAAGTCCTCCTATTATCACGCTATGGATCGTCTTGTGGACTCATTTCATCTTCGGGTGGCTAGAAACTGGAACAACATCTGGTCTTTAAAGGTTCCAAATAACCTGAAAATCTTATTGTGGCGTATTGCTCGCGGTTGTCTCCCTACGCGCTGCAATCTTCAAAGAAGGAGAGTCCCGTGTACGGAGGCTTGTCCTATGTGTAGCGAGTATCCGGAAAACCAATGGCACCTGTTTTTTGGCTGTTCCAAGGCTCAAAATGTGTGGCGTCAAGCAGGTTTATGGGGCACAATTCAGGATGCATTTTTGGAAGCAGAAAGGAGCGACTGAACTGTTATTTTCTCTGCTGGGCAGTTTCCATGTAAGGGGTAGATCTGATATTGTGATTATTTTGTGGTCCTTGTGGCGGCGTCACAATGATCAGGTTTGGAACAATGCTTGCAAGCCGATTGGTTCCAGCATTTTTGAAGCACGGCAGTGGCTTGGAGATTGACTGAACCAGCGCGCAAATTCTCAGCAACATCAGCGTGTTTCGGAACAGCAGCAGTTACAGTGGCAGAAACCGATCCATGGTAGATTAAAATGCAATGTTGATGGTGCTTGGTTTGAAGGTGTGAATCGTTGTGGTCTTGGTATGTGCACTTGATAACTCATATTTATATGTGTTATTTAAGCTCTTACTACCTAAATCAAAGAGTGTTCTCAAGTAATTTTAGTGCTTTAATATGTAAATACATGATTGAATGTGCAAATATAAGTTTAGACTTGATTTCCTAAATATTGGGCATAATAGATGCCTTCGTGAATATATTGATGTTTTGCCTAAGTGCTGCAGCGGTAAGCCAGCAGTTAGCGCTAGCGCTAAGGAGCGTGGACCACTTGGATATTTGTGAAGCCACTTGCCGAGTCATGAGTCATCAATCTGATCTTATCCTTCTCAGCATGACATGTTGACTTCCAAGTGGGTGCTAAATTACACTTGGCGCCTCCTAATTGAAGCCCATGTGATAGTTGGTGATTTTAATCATCACCCCCTTTTTGTAAAGTAGCTTTATGGATAATATCTAATTAAGATAATATATCTATTATGGATAATATCTAAGAGAAGATATTAACAAGCTACACGCATGACATAAGGGACATACGTAGAGAGTGGTTAACAGAGAGAGAGATCTATCTTGACAACTTACTTCTTCTTCCATTGTTGTTCCACTCTAAAAGCTTTCATTTTTAATATAGTTTTTAGATTTCATTCAAGGTTTTGCTCACACCATAGTTTCATCCTTGGTACATGACTTGGGATTCTTGGAGTGTATCTTTTGCAACCATTCTCCTCTTGTCTACCTACGGTAATATAAGCTTGTTTGTTTATATTGTGATGATGAAGCTTGTTATGAGCTAATCACTTTGTAGTTGGATTTCTCTTAGTATTGTAATGAACCTTGAGTAGCTTTTATATAACATTATGATGTTTGTGTTTTATTCCTTGTGTTATAATGTTTTCAACTTTGTTTTGGGAATGATCAACTAAAACAAGGGAGCTTTGTGGGTACAGACATGGTTCACAAAGAGAACTCAAGGAATGATATGAATGAAAAACCATTTAAAGACATTTAAATGAAGTGTACTGAATCCTAGACATAGGAGAGTAATAGTTCATAAGGTAAATGCTGTAGGGACTTAATATACAGGGGTAAAACTTATTTAGAGCCTAGACATAGGAGTCTTGTAACATAGCCCTGACGACAGTGACTGAAAGGCACGCCACCAATGCGCTACAACGTCTAATGATTCTGTAACGCTACAGCGCTTGTAATACCCCAATTTTGTCCGCCTAATTGAAAAATTGTATTTTTGTGAATGCCCAATTTTAACGGGTATTTTTCTTGTTTTTCAAAAAGCCCAAAAATATGTTTTGATGTGCTCACACATTTAGTTTCTAATCGTGTATGCGCGTCTTTGTAGTCGTTAGCAGTTTAGCGTTATTATTATCATTTAGCTATTATCATTATTAGTTGTATTTACTTATTAGTAGTCATCAAAAATAAGAGACATAATCAATAATCAAATATAATATTTTTATTTATTTAGATGAGTCCCTTTTTTACAAAAACAAAAAATAAACATAATAAAATGAAATGTTTGTTACTGGGACAAGCAAAAATGAAAAGGTCAAACAAAAAAAGGGGGATGTACGCCCCTGCTGTTGTTGCTCAGAGAGGTAAATCAATTTGAGCTACAAGCTCCAACTTCCTTCTTCTTGTCTCCTTGGATTTTTCCTAATTTGCACAAGCAAAGCTGCTTTTGCAGCAGCAGCACCACCACCTCTTGGTGGTTTGTTTTGGTCTTCAGAAATCTGTCCCCTTGGATTGTAATCCACTGCTCCCCACACCACACTACACCACAATCCTCAGCCTATAAATACAAATGAATAGAAACCAGTAAGGGGGAGAACAAGATACACAAAAATAGTGACTGAAAAGCACACAGAATACACACACACTGAGATACAAAAAAACAGCGATATACACACAGAGGGTAGCAGAACACCCAACCACAGAGACACAATATAATAGAAGGTAATCATACTCCCAGCAAACGAATTTGGTTCAAAAGAGGAGAAGCAATTTTCTGGAACTAGGTTAGTTCCTGAATTTATTAAGTGTCTTCAATTTACTTGTTCTCTGCTCATATTTTTTTTATGTACATATAGATAGAAGCAGAAACAAAATTCTCTACCAATGTTTGTCTCCAATTTACATAGATGATATATAGTTTTCTTAGCATGCATATATATAGAAACAGGAAGCAAAAATCAGAACCAGCAGCATAGAGAGGTCAGTTCTTTTCAAAAAGGAAAAAAAGGAAAATAAATAAAAGAATATATGTGTGTGCGACAGCCAATCCGAAATAGGGTAGGGAGGGAGAAGAAATAAAAAAAAAAACGAAAAAAAGCGTAGTAAAACTCACACTGAAGCTCCGGCCACCATAGACGGTGGCCGTTGGCCGAGCGCCGCCGTCATCGCCGCCGCAACACACCAACACAGAAACCGAACCCCTCAGTCACCCTCAGCCCCTAACCGAATCGGCCCCCCACCGTCTCTCTCCCCGTCCTCTTACTACCCTCACCATCGCGCCGCCCACCGCCAAACCGCACCCCTCCTCTCTCTCCTCACCACCGAACACCATCACAGCCCTCTCCTCCACCCATAGCGCATAACCACCACCTACGAACAGCCCCCAACCGAACAACCACCCCCCACCGCGCGACACTCCTCCACCACGAAATCACCGCGAAACCACCCTCGGCGTCATCTCCACCACAACGCCACCATAACCGCCCACCACAGCCACAAATCGAACCACAACCACCAACGTCGCCACCACCGTCGATTGAGAGATGAAGGTGAGGTGCGATTGAGAGAAAGAGAGGAGGAGAAAGAGGTTACGATTCGGAGCAGGGAGAGAGGAAGAAAACAAAGCCATGGTCGAGGGAGAGAGAGAGAGCAAAACGGCGCAAGGAGGAGGAAGAGCAGAAAAATTAGGGTCTGACGTTTTTGGGAGGGTGAGGCGCCGCGTGAGGGAGAGAGGAAATTAGGGTTACTAATTTAGGGTTCTGCTTTTATAGTAGGAGTATAAGGGGCGTTTTCGTCTTTACGCGTTTTTTTTTTCAGATTTCTATCTGCACCGCCGTTTTTAATTCACGCCCCTCCCCCTGACTTAGGCCCATTCACGTTGACAGGCGCCCAAACAAAAAAAACAAAAAAACGAACTGGGCTCTGCTATTCGCACCCCAGTCTTAGCAATACAACTCCCCCTTTTATTTACACCCTTATTTTACTACTACGCCCCCTATTTCTTTTTTTTTTCGTTTCTTTTCCCTAAGCGAGCGTTTTTTTTTACAAACCCCTTTTTCCCAAATAATAAATTTTCTTTCCCCTAAACGAACTTATTTTTTTTTTCAAACCTTTTTTTTAAATGATGGATAAATGTTTCCCCGAACAAAAATCAATCCAATTGCAAATTCCTTTCATCACGACGTTCTCTCCAATTAAAATCAACGAAAACACTTTTCAAAAACAAATCTTTTCAAACGTCGAAATCAAAACTAATCATCACTAATGATCACTCGCGCCGCTGCCGTTTGATTGTGGGTGACGACTTCATTCCTATGGGAGCTAGTAGTGTGGCCACTCTAAACCGTTGTTGTTTGGTCCTCACAAACGCTCTCCTTCAATTGCGAAAACCTTTTCAATGCTCAAGATAAAAACCGATTATCATTAATCATAACTCGCGCCGTTGCCGTTTGGTCGTTAATGATAATTCATTTTCATAAGAGTTAGTAGTGCGACCACTCTAAACCGTTGTTGTTTGGTCACTGCGAACGCTCAACCCCTTTGCGAAAAACTCCAAAAAGATTAAAAAACAAAAACCTTTTTCAGGACAAACAAGAACTACGTAGCTTTGAATTCTCCATCGCACCGGGAGATACGTAGGAGCGGGCCATGTCCCGTCAAGCACTTCTTTCTAAAAACCCTTTTTCCTCCTTTCTCGCCAAAAATAAAAATTTTCATTAAGTCTTTTCATTCTCTCTTCGAAAAAGGGGCAAATTTAAGTATTTTCCAAATCAGCACTTAAAACCACATGTTTAATTAAAGGTTCCCTTTCGATAGAAAGGAGACGTGGGGTGCTAATACCTTCCCCATGCCTAACCGACCCCCGAACCCAAATTTTCCAGTTTCTAAAAGGCCATTCGTTTTCCAAAAAGGTTTTCTTCAATATTTTCCTTATAAAAAAATATTGGTGGCGACTTCATTGATCTTTTTTTAAAAAAGTTGTAAACGAAGAAAGATTCCCTCAGGGACTTTTTCGGGCGCAACAGCTGGCGACTCCACTGGGGACGTTTCTTTTTTAAGTGGGTCAAGCCTAACTAATTAAATTTGTGGTTTAGTGTGCTATCGATGTGATTTGGATACTTTGTTACTTATATCCCTTTTCGGTTTGCTCTTCTTGTCATGTTGCGTGCATGTGCATTTATTTTTTCTCCTTTCATGTTTATTTTTCCTCGTCTTTGCTTATGTGCTTAGTACCCTCATGCATTTCCCCCCATCTTGTTATGTTCCCCCCTTCTTGGCTCCCTTTCTTGAGGTAAGCAAAGCACTTGATTGTTGTTGAAACCCTAGGCTAGCTTATTTGATATTGAACCCTAGTGTAGACAACATGTTATCGCTTGCTATTGTCTGGACTGTTCTGGGTTTTCCTTCGCAGGTGGGGTATATGTGGGTAGTTTTAGGCGGTATGTCCCCGCTACACACACTCACCCCCTTATGATTATGAGCTTTGAGAGAGGCCTAAAACCCAAGGTCTGAAAAACACCTAGGAGAGTGGAAATGAGTAGTGACTGCCAATTGGACCGATGTCCTTCTGCTCTCACGAAAGTTTCAGCCAGAGTATGCTCTTTATGGTACCTCACACCAGATGGCATTCCATCGTTGTGGGTGTTATCATAAAAGAGATTTAGCTCTGGTAGCCTTTGCGAGGGAGTGAATAGAGCCACATGGGAGGATTACCCTTTAAATTGCCCTAGATCGTAGGTCTCACCCCTTTTTAGGTCACAAGGGCTTTCCAAATTGTGTGCTGCATTGTAAACTAGGCACGTTTTCAAAAAGAAAAGGAGATTTTTCGAAAAAAGAGAAAATAGAGAAAGAGTTGCCGTTGTAACATTTCTTTCGCCGGTCTGTACGAAGTGACATATGAACCACTTTATTTTTAAAAAAAAAAGAGGGAGTGAAAGAGTTACCGCTGTAGCCTTTCTCATACCGGTCCATATGAAATAACGTACGACCCGCATTTTCCAAAAAAAAACTTGAATCTTTTCCAAAAAAAAACTTGAATCACTGCCAATAAGGACTGGTCTCTGAGTTACATAGACGTAGAACATCATCATCATTTACACATCATCCTTTGCATAAAACATACATTTTCGATAAATTTTCGCATGCATCTTTGCATTTCATCATGGTTTGCTTGCCGAGAACCCCAAGTAATGAGAAATTTTTGTCATAGATACGGCATGGAATCTAGAAGAGAAACGGTGTATACTCCAAGGTACCCCGTTGTAAACAAGGTAGATGTGACTAGTCTGAAAAAATGTGTTGACCTGATGGGACCTATTGAAAGGGGATCGTTTGACAATGCTTATGGGAACCTCCGGAAGTTGTTGTTGCTAGAGGTGCAGACTGAGGCTATCGTGGCTTTGAGTAGATTCTATGACCCAGAAATCAGGTGCTTTCTTTTCAAAAATTTTCAAATGGCCCCCACATTGGAAGAATATCAGCAGATTTTGGGTTTCACTCAGACAAAAGCTGTCCCCTACCGGTATCAAGAACAGTACTACACAGATGAGGGGTTCGCTGCATTATTGCAAGTGAGTGTAGAGGATCTGAAGCTCCAAAAGCAGAAGAGAAACAATGTGATAGGTTTCCCGCAGAGCTACCTCGAAGGTTTAATGGGAGCCTATGCTAGAAGTAAAAATTGGGTTGTCTTCAAGCGAGTTTTGGCCCTAGCAATTTTTGGGGTTGTTCTCTTTCCGCAGATTGAGAGGTATGTGGATGTGACTGTTATTGGTATTTTCCTAGCTTTTCAGAACAAGAGGAGCCCCATTAATCCAATTCCCGCCATCCTTGCCGACACTTATTCTGCTTTTACCCATCATTGTGACTTAAGAAGGAAGAAAATCTCTTGCTCTTCTCACCTGTTGTATGCATGGCTTCTCATCCATGCCTTCACCAACCCAACACGAGTGGAAAAGTTGATTAGTTACGCTGCAACTTGTGAGGTGAAAGCTATGAGCATTCAAGAGTGGATCCAGTTTCTAGGGGGTCTAGATGAGCACTCAATCCGTTGGTATCTCTCATCTTGCTGGGAAGATAGGCCTAAGGTAGTCTTCCGCTGTGGTGGTTTCCAAAATGTCCCGCTAATGGGCACTAAGGGATGCATCAACTACAACCCGTCTCTGACTCTGAGGCAATTAGGGTATCCGATGAGGAATTCGCCTACTGAAGAGATGATATTCCCGCTTTACATCTATGAAGGAGGACCAAAAGATGACAGTTTGCTTAGAAAGGTCTTGCAAGCCTGGAGTACGGTGGTTCGCATGGGAAAAGTAGAGCTCGCTCAGAGGACTAGTGGTATCACCTTCGCTCAGTGGCTCGGAAAAAGGATCCAGAATGTTCAACTGCCTTACCAAAAAGAGTTGCAAGTCGAGAGGGAAGTAGTAGACGCCAGTGCCCCTGTTGTCGAAGAATTAGGCGAATTTAAGTTGGCTCTGATGAAGGCAGAGGAAGAGAAGAAATCTTTGCAAGCTGAGATAGAGAAGATGGCTCTGAAGAACAAGAGGTTGAAAGAAGAAAATGCCCTGAAGTCTGCTACCATTGAGAGTTTCAGTCAGAAACTAAAAGGGGAAGAGGAGAGCAAGTTAGAAGTTCAAAGGTATCTGCAAGGAGCCAAGGAAGAAATCAAGAGACGAAGCTTGAAAGAGAAGAAGGCCCTGGAAGAAGCCAATCAGTGGAAAGAGTTATGGGATGAAGCAAAAATGGAAGAGAGAACGGCGAAAAGCTTGCTTGCCAAGTCAAAGAGAGAATCCCGCATGTTACAAGCTGAATGGGAAAGTAAGTTAGACAGTTGTAGCGACCGAAAAATCCGGAGGAGGGATCCTTCGTCGTTTTTGAACAATGGAGCCGCCATCAATATTTATCTTTAGGAAAACATTGAAAAAACCTTTGTTTTTGGGTTCGGGGGTCGATTAAGTGCAGGGAAGGTACAAGCACCCCGCAACATCCTAAAAAGGTTACCTTTTAATTTAATGTGTAGAAAAATTAGTTTAAAGAAAACAATTTAATTTACCCTTTTTGTTATTTACAAAAAAACGGAAAAGAAGACTTAATAAAAATTTTAGTTTTTTGCGCTCGACGGGAGTGGGCCCCCGCTCCTACGTATCTCCGGGTGCGATGGAGAAATCAAAGCTACGTAGTTCTTGGTTAAAAAAAAATTGTGTGTTGGTATATTTTATTTTTTGAAAAGTTTGGGAAAACTAGAGACCGTTCATGGTGACCAAACAGATAAATCCAGAGTGGTCGTCATTAATGGCTTATTCGGAAAAGAAGGTATTTATAGCGTTCAAACAAGCAAGGCCCAGAGTGACCGCTATAGACAACCTATTTTTTTGCGCGAATTCGATTTTTCGAAAGAAAAAAAAAATAACGGTTCGGAAGCATCACGTTGTGAATAAAAGCGGAGTAGGTGATAAAAAAGGGGGGTGCAAATAATAAAGGAGTTGTATTAAAAAGGGAGGTGTGAATAGCGTTTTGACGCTAAAAAAAGGTCCCCGGGGGTGCAAATAGCGTTTTGACGCTAATAGAAAATGGTTGCCGGGGTGCAAATAGCGTTTTGACGCTAAAAAAAAAAACGATTGACGAATTTATCACTTTTTTGCTATTCTACCCTAGAGCACGTGATTCTTGAAACGCTTTTTCCTAAAAAAACCTAGACTAAGCAAGTGGTATGGAGGAAAATTCTTTTGTTTTTTTTTTTGGTTGTCCTAGTTACTATTTAATAAAAGGGTACCTTGTTTGTTTTTTTTATTTGGAAGAATGGTCATTTGTTATTTTTTTTTTTAAAAAAAAAAAAGGGTAGTGACATTAGTAACCATTTCTTTTAAGAAAATATTTTTTTTTTAAAAAAGATTTATTTTTAATCCGAAAATAAAAAAGGGAACACATTTTTTTTATCACTTTTTTTTAATCCGAAAAAAAGTAATTGTTTAAAAAAAACAACACATTTTTTTTTATCACTTTTTAATCCGAAAATTAGAATAATTTATTTAAAAAAAAGGCACAACATTTTTTTTCACTTTCTTTTAATCCGAAAATTAGTAATTATTTATTAAAAAGCACAACATTTTTTTTCACTTTTTTTTTTAATCCGAAAATTAGTAATATAAAAACATCAATAATAACAACATATATATATCTATAAAAACAGCAACTAAACTAAAAAAAAAGCAATAATATGTTCAAGGAAGAAAAAAAACAACCAATATTTATAAAAACAGTGACTAATATTTATAAAAAAGTCAATAACTAATATTTATAAAAAAACAGCAACTAATATAAAAACATGACAACAACAAAAATAAAAACAGTAACTAAAAAAAACGAAAAAAACGTGAACAACAATAATTAAAATACAATGGCAATGATTATATGAACAAAATTATAATAACTAAAAATTACAAAAAAAAAAGCAACAATACTACAAATTATTACATTTTTGTACCTTGAACAAATCCAGAAATGTTGAAGAAATTTCCTTCTTCGAATTTCTTCAATACAAGTGAACTTTTTAAACTAATAAAAAAAAATCTAGGAAGGAGGAAGAGAAGAGAAGCCCTAGTTTTTTTCAGAAGATTTTTTTTCTTTTCTAAGAGTCCCCCCTTTCTCCTAAGGTGTGACCCCTATTTATACAAAAAAAAGCTGCCCTTGCTTCTCTTCATTGTATTCTGACTTGCTCCATGCTTGTACAGTATTTTTTTCTGACTTGATATGGGGGTTTGGGGGGAGTTGTTGAAGAAGAGAAAAAAAAAATGATGAAGAGGAGAGGGGTATGCGTGTATGTGTGTATGAGGGTGAGAGAGAGTGAAGTTTTTTTGTGTGTTGGAGAAGAGGGGAAGGTCGAATTTGAGTGAGTGGAAAGGAAGTGTGATGTGAAGTGTGTGAGGGAGAAAGAGTGAGGAAGTGAACATGGGAGAGGGGAGAGAGAGTGAGTGAGCCGTGGAGTGGGGAGAGAAGAGGGAGGTTGAGTGTGGTTTTGTTTTGTGATGGAGAAAGAAAGAGAAAAAGAGAGAAAAAAAATGAAAATAAAATGTGTGTGAGAGGGGGGGTAGAGCCGTAGGGTGAGAAGAGAGAGGTGAGTAATGTGTATGGGGAAGGGGGAAGAGTGTATGGGGAAGAGGGAAGTGATAGGTTGAGTGTTGGGAAGGGTAAAGTGAGAGTTTCAATGGAGAGAGAAGGGGAGGAATTCGAGTAAAGGGGGGGAAAAGAGGGAATGAATTTGGCTTGATTTTGGGGTTAGGGGGGAATGGTTAAAAAAAGAAAAATTTATTTTTTTTTTAAAATTTTTTTTAAAAAAAGAGGGTGGCCGAATTTTGAGGGTTTTGGGGGAAAAAAATTAGGGTTTTGGTGGGAATTGGGTTATGGGTTGTGGGTTGTGGGTTAGTGGTTTTTTTTTGTTGGGTTGGGTCATGCGAATTGGGCTAGCCATTTTTGCTGGGTTGGGTTTCCATGACAGCACCTTATTTTTAATAGACCCCCCCACTTCCTTCTTGGCTTATTTTTGTTTCTTCACTTCTAAATAAAATATTTGTGGTGATTAAAACCCATAGCAATAAAAACAAGAAAATAATACATGACATAAAAAAGATTATTATTATTTTTTTCAAAAATTAAAACTTGTAGCAAACTAAAAATAAAATAAAACATGGCATGAAAAGAAGAATATTATTTTTCTCAAAAAATAAATAAAATTTCTTTTTTTTTTGGATAGGACAAAATTAGGGTATTACAGCTGCCCCTCTTTATTTATATTTTGCTAGGAAATAGGAGGGGTTTCCAATTTCTCGAGGAAAATAGAAATAAAGATAACAAAACGCTAATTTTGTCCAGACTGAGAATTTGTGTTGCTTCTTCTCTTTTGGTTTGAAAATTATGAAAACTGGGTTGCTTTAGACAGAAAGTAAATAGGGAGCACCGGGGCTCTGGGGGATCGCTGGGGATCTGAAGGAGCACTGGGGCTCTGAAGGGACCGCTGGGGATCTGAAGGTCTAGCTCAAAAATCAATGCTTGGCGCATCGACCTGAATTCGACTGAGGGACCGTCGGGGTCTGAGGGGCATGCCTAAGCCTGAAGGACCAATGGGTCTGAAGGAGCGCTTCTAGCTATGGTACTAGAGATACGGTCTGGGGGTGGCCTCTTATCGAGCGGCCATAGGGTTAATCAGGTCCGGAACTGATATAACCTCGAAGGACGTGCACTATGTTTTTTAGGCGGACACAGCTAGTCTGAAGGGCCTGGGGCCGGATGATCCGTCGGTTGCTCGATTAACACGACGTGCGATCTGGATTGAAGGACCATTGTTGGTCTGAAGGAGCGCCTGGGCTCTGAAGGACCGCTGGGGGTCTGAAGAATTGGTGCTAACGACACAAAATAAAATTATCTTAACAGACACTTGCAATGAATGATGCATGCGTGCATGTAGTTAAGTAATTGATGACATGATGGATGAAATGTGGAATGATTTTGTTTTTTGGCTTTTGTTCTTGGCCTTTTCTTCTTTTTCATTTTCTTTTCTTGCTCTTTTGCTCTTTTTGCTCTTTAGCTCTTTATTGACTTTGCTGGCATCATCAAACTCGCATGACTCTTGGCGTGGGATACGAGGGTTGCCTCAAGCAGTGGTGCCAAAGTGCGGGTTATTCAAGATTTGCTGAGGTGATTATGCATTTGCAAATTTGTGAGAGATCATCTCTTTTTTTTTTGTGTTTTTTAGAAATTTCGCAATGAATATAATGCTTGTGATCATGCACATGTTTCACAATTCAGCATTGTTTACCATGAACGTTATTTTTTTGCGATAATAGGGAAATGAGAGAATAAAGGAAGTGTTTAATATTCAAATGAGAACAAATGCGCAGAAAATCGCACTGTCTGAAAATTACAGTGGGAGTTTAAACTACAAAAAGAAAGAGAAGAAAAAGATACAAGGAAAGCAGATCTTTTGATTGTTTGTATCTTTGAAGTAATAACGCCAATCGCCTATTACCACAACTTTGAGCCTTCATCGTCCAACTTTTGGAGTTGTTGATTGCCTTTGTAGCTTGAAGTCCAACTTCTGACCCTAATTTTTGCCCGGACTGCTCTTTAGAGTTTTCAGTCCACCGGGTCGCTCTAATTTTTGCCTAGGCCGCCCTTTCGGGTTTTCGACCTAGCGAGCTTATTTTTGCTTGGCTCATCTTTCTCTTTTTTCTATCTATTTCTTTAGGCATAGTACTTCTTGACTGCGTCCGAGTTCACTGGGAGTGGGAGGTCTTCACCGTCCATTTTTGTGAGAATCAATGCTCCTCCAGAGAATGCCTTCTTTACCACATAAGGTCCTTCATAGTTAGGGGTCCATTTTCCACGGGAATCCTTTTGGATAGGCAACATCTTCTTGAGCACGAGGTCTCCTTCTTGAAACTGGCGGGGGCGCACTTTTTTATCATAAGCCCTTTTCATTCTTTGTTGGTACAACTGCCCATGACACAAAGCAAATACCCTCTTTTCTTCTATGAGGTTCAACTGATCCAGACGAGCTTGAACCCATTCTGCTTCCTCCAATTTTGTTTCCATTAGCACTCGCAGGGAGGGTATTTCCACCTCGATGGGAAGAACTGCTTCCATCCCATATACTAGTGAGAATGGTGTTGCCCCTGTTGACGTGCGGATAGAGGTCCGATACCCGTGCAAAGCGAAGGGCAACATTTCATGCCAGTCCTTGAAGGTCACTACCATCTTTTGCACGATCTTCTTTATGTTCTTATTTGCTGCCTCAACTGCCCCATTCATCTTTGGACGGTATGGGGAGGAATTATGATGCTGGATTTTGAAGTCGTCGCACAACTCTTTCATCATCTTATTGTTCAGGTTTGTCCCATTGTCCGTGATGATCTTATTTGGAAGACCGTAGCGGCAAATTAAATCTCTCTTTATGAACCTGACAACCACTGATTTTGTTACACTGGCGTAAGAAGCGGCCTCGACCCATTTGGTGAAATAATCGATAGCGACAAGAATGAAGCGATGCCCGTTTGATGCCTTAGGCTCGATGGGACCAATGACGTCCATTCCCCACATTGAGAATGGCCATGGTGCTGTCAGGACGTTCAAGGAAGCAGGCGGCACATGGATATTATCAGCGTAGATTTGACACTTGTGGCATTTTCTCACGTAGTTGAAGCAGTCAGTCTCCATTGACAACCAGTAGTAGCCAGCCCTTAGGATTTTCCTTGCCATGGTGTGCCCATTAGAATGGGTGCCGAACGAGCCTTCATGGACATCTTTCATAATTCTTTCTGCTTCTTCTTCTGCTACACATCTGAGGAGGACCATATCGTGATTTCTCTTGTAAAGCACCTCCCCATTTAAGAAGAAACCCATTGACAGCCTCCTAAGTGTCCTCTTATCATTCTCGGTGGCACCAGGAGGATATTCTCTGTTTGTGATATAGTGCTTGATATCGTAATACCATGGTTTACTGTCAGGCTCTTCTTCGATTGCCACACAATGATGTGCCGGTAGGTCTCGATGTTGGATTCGGATGAATGTCAGACTTCTGTCGCTATTGATGTTGAACATTGATGACAAAGTCGCCAAAGCATCGGCCAACTGATTTTCTTCGCGAGGGAGATGATGGAAAGTGATCTCTTCAAATTGTTCAACCATCTTTTGGATGTGATCATGATAAGGAATTAATTTGGAATCCCTGGTTTCCCAGTCACCTTTTGTCTGGTGGATGACTAAAGCTGAGTCCCCATATACATCGAGTCTTTTGACTTTCCATTCAAGGGCTGCTTTGATGCCTAGGACGCACGCTTCATATTCTGCAATGTTGTTGGTGCAGTAGAAACTCAGTCTAGCGGTAAACGGTATGAAGCGGTTATCAGGAGAGATCAGTACAGCTCCGACCCCGTGCCCGTATAAATTAGAAGCGCCGTCGAATAACATTCTCCACCTTTCGTTGTCCGGAGGATTCCCTTCTACGAATAGAGCCATTATATCTTCGTCTGGGAAATCGCACTGCATTGATTGGTAGTCTTCGATGGGCTGGTGTGCCAAGTACTCAGCCAACGCACTACCCTTGATTGCTTTTTGTGTGACATATAAAAGGTCGTATTCAGATAGTATCATTTGCCAGCGAGCGATCCTCCCTGTGAGTGCGGGTTTTTCAAAAATATACTTGACTGGGTCCATTTTAGATACCAACCAAGTCGTGTGGCTCAGCATATACTGCCTCAAACGACGTGCAGCCCAGGCCAGAGCACAACACGTTCTTTCCAACAATGAGTATCTTGTCTCGCACTCGGTGAATTTCTTGCTTAGATAGTAGATGGCATGTTCCTTCTTTCCGGATTCATCATGTTGTCCCAGTACACAACCCATTGACTTGTCTAGCACTGTTAGATACATGATGAGAGGTCTGCCCTGCACAGGCGGCATCAGAATCGGTGGATTTTGGAGGTACCTCTTGATTTTTTCAAAGGCTTCTTGGCAATTATCATTCCACTTTGTTTCTTGGTTTTTGCACAAAAGCTTGAAGATAGGCTCGCATGTAGATGTTAGCTGCGATATGAACCTAGAGATGTAGTTCAATCTTCCCAGGAAACCACGAACTTCTTTTTCAGTGCTCGGTGCCGGCATTTCTAGTATTGCTCGTACTTTGGCTGGATCTACTTCTATTCCCCTCTGACTGACTATGAAACCCAACAGCTTTCCCGATCTTACACCGAAAGTGCATTTGGCAGGGTTTAATCTGAGTTTGAACTTTCTGAGACGTTCGAAGAGTTTTTGCAGATTGACGATATGCTCTTCTTCAGTCTTGGATTTTGCAATCATGTCATCCACGTAAACCTCTATTTCCTTATGCATCATATCATGGAACAATGCGACCATTGCCCTTTGGTATGTTGCACCAGCATTCTTCAGTCCGAATGGCATTACTTTGTAACAGAAGGTTCCCCAGAGAGTGATGAAGGTGGTTTTCTCCATGTCTTCAGGGGCCATCTTAATTTGGTTGTATCCGGAATATCCATCCATGAAGGAGAACAGAGAGTGTTGTGCTGTGCTATCTACCAGGACATCAATGTGAGGCAAAGGGAAGTCATCTTTGGGGCTGGCTTTGTTCAAATCTCGATAATCGACGCACATCCGAACCTTACCGTCTTTCTTTGGGACTGGTACAATATTGGCTACCCATTGAGGGTATTTTGCTACTGCTAAAAACCCAGCATCGAACTGCTTCTTAACCTCATCTCGGATTTTCAATGACATCTCTGGTTTCATCCTTCTTAATTTTTGTTTTACCGGCGGGCATTCTGGTTTTACCGGTAACTTATGCTCGACTATGTTGGGGTCCAGTCCAGGCATGTCTTGGTATGTCCATGCGAAGACGTCAACATAGTCAAACAACAACTTAACCAATTTCTCTCGCTCGCTGTCTTTCAATGTGGTGCCAATGTGAACTTCTTTTTTGTCTTCCTCCGTGCCTAAGTTGATCGTTTCCGTTGATTCCTCGTGGGGTTCGATTATTTTTTCCTCTTGTTCCATCATTCTCATTAACTCTGGAGGGGTTTCCCAATTATCCTCAACATCTTCTTCAGTTTGATTGATAGGGTGATCAAAGTTACAATATGGATTATTGGCGTTGTTATTTTCAAAGATATTTTTTTCGGATCTGCATTAGTGTAAATTAACGGAATAAAAACGAAAGAAAGAAAATAAAAACGAAATGAAAAAATAAAAGGAAACTGGAATTTATTGGAAATGGAAATAACATTGCATTAATATTAATACTGAAAGGAAAACATGCGTGCCCGAATGAAATATCCTAAGGCCTTGGGCAGAGCCAGAGGATTACATTATAGAAACATTACTTTGAACTAAAAACCACAGGAAAATCAATGATCTCCCAATTCTTGAGTCTTTTGTTTGCAGGACAAGGGCGTACAAGACTGTCGATGCCTTCTTCCGCGCTTAGATCGTCCTCAACTGCGGCGATCTGATTGGGGTTCAACATTCCCGCACTCCGAAAGCTTTCCTTGATGTCGCAGATGGCGATCCTCTTCGTATTTGGCACCCTATCCTCGAGTCTGGCTATCCTCCGTTCTTTCTTTTCTTCCGCAATCCTTCTTTTGTCAGCACGACTGGGCCGATATCCTACCCCATGTCTATCTTTGTTCTCCTCTGGCTGTATTGGCGTCAGGATCCCCTGTCCGTTTTTTCCCAAGCCTCCTCCAGCTTGGTAGCCTTTTCCTAACATGAACTTAGCAACCATCACGGCAGTTTTGGATAGCTTGGGTTCTAACATAGCAGATGTATTGGCGATTTCCAATGCTTGGAAGGCAGTCTCGAGAGACTCTTCAGCAGCCTCAATGTAGCGAGAGGGAGCGGACTTATTTATCAGCATTTCTTCCTCACCGAAAATGACCACCAGCTTATTGTTGACTATGAACTTGAGTTTCTGGTGTAGAGAAGAGGGAACTGCCCCTGCCGAGTGGATCCATGGCCTCCCCAAGAGACAACTGTAGGATGGGGCAATGTCCATTACTTGGAAATTCACTATGAAGACCTCTGGACCTATCTGTACAGGTAACTCCATCTCTCCGATAACCTCTCTTTTAGACCCATCGAATGCCCTGACCAGTGTAGAACTGGGTTTCATGTATGAACAGTCTACGTCTAGCTTGTTCATGGTTGATTTGGGTAGCACATTCAGGGACGATCCGTTATCATGAGTACTCGAGCTAGAGAGTATTCTCCACATTTCACGGAGATATGCAAAGCCTTGTTGTGCCCTCTTCCCTCGACGGGGATCTCGTCATCTGTGAAGGTGAGGTAATTGTTTGCAACGATATTTCCGACGATCCCGTCAAATTGGCCGACCGAGATGTCTTGAGCGACATGGGCCTCATTCAATACTTTTGTCAATGCTGCACGATGGGCGTCAGAACTGAGTAATAATGACAACAGAGATATCTTTGCGGGAGTTTGGTTCAGTTGATCAACCACCTTATACTCGCTTTGTCTCATAAGCTTCAGAAATTCACTGGCTTCTTGCTCGGATAACGTCTTCTTTCCTGCATTCTTATCGACAGGTTCCTGCTCTGTGCTTTTGCCCTTACGGGCTCTTTCCTCCCCTTCTTTTGTTCGGTCCTCACTAGGCCCTCCAGGGGCATAGAAGCGCCCACTTCGAGTCATACCACCGGTCCCTGAGATGTTAATGACATCTGGGTTGGTCTGAACCTTCGTATCGTAACTCCACGGGACTGCATTGGTGCTTTTAAAGGGAAACGGAACTGGCACTTGAATGGTGATTGGTCTAGGCACAGTGGGAGCTGGCTGTGTGTTCTTCTTGTAATGGATTTCCAGTGGTTTCCTGATATTCTTGCTTTGGTCAATGCTTGACTGGAGCGTTGACACGTCTTCCTCTTTCTTTTGAAGACCTATTTGTATTATGTGTCGATCTAACAAGTCTTGCAGAACTGGCTTGAATGCTTCACAGGCCCCGACACAAAGGGGATCAACACACGAACCTTTTCCGGTACATCCTTTCACAATGACTCCGAAGTGACACAAATCAGCATGGATGAGGTCCAGGGGTGTGACAATGTCCTCCACCTTTCTGACCAATAATTGCCCCTCAACATTCTCAATGGCATTGACGGAGGGTTTCCCGTGCCCCGGCAGAGGGTTAGTGGCAACATTCGGACCGTCTTCTGCGAAGCTTAACCATTTAGATTCAATTAAGTCTTGTACTACATATTTCAATGCCTTGCAATTTTCTGTTGAATGGCCAACTGCCCCAGCGTGGAATCCACAACTAGCCTCTGGGTCATAGCTCCTAGGGAAAGGAGGTTGAAGGGGTCTCATTGGACGGGGAGTGATCAAGTTGTGACTGATGAGGTGATTGAATAGGTCTGTGTATGACATGGGTATTGGGTCGAAGTTGGCGGGCTTTCTTTCTTGGTAGTTTTGTGGTCTATAGCCTGAGTTGACTTGGTGAGGTGGGGCTTGTGGTGTTTGAGTAGGTATTTGTAAAGTCTGTCGGGGGTTGTTGTAGGGAGGCTTTCCGGATCCAGAGATGGCATTAGCTTCGCCCTCCTTCTTTTTAGGGAAACCTGGGAAGGGTCTTTTCTGATTGCTGGGTCCAGCGGAGCTATATGCAATCTTCCCGTTTCTCCATCCATTCTCTAATCTTTCCCCGATGACGATCATATCTGAAAAGTTTGAAGACACGCTCCCAATCAACCTGTCGTAGAAAGGTGATTGAAGAGTATCCATGAACATTGATACCATCTCTTTTTCTAACAATGGTGGTACCACCTGTGCAGCCAAACCTCTCCAGCGTTGGGTATATTCTTTGAAGGACTCATTGTCTCTCTTCGTCATGCTCTGCAATTGTGTCCTATCGGGAGCCATGTCAATGTTATATTTGTATTGTCTCAAGAATGCATCGGCTAGGTCTTTCCAGCATCTGATATGTGCACGTTCTAATTGCATGTACCAGCTCGAAGCTGCCCCAGACAGACTATTTTGGAAGTAGTGGATGAGCAATTTGTCGTCGTGAGCAAACGCCGCCATTCTCCTGCAGTACATGGTTAAGTGGCTTACAGAGCAAGTCGACCCTCTGTACTTGTCGAAGTCTGGCACCTTAAATTTTGGAGGGATGACCACGTTAGGGACGAGGCACAAGTCATAAGCATCTCTCGCACCAACATTGGATCCTTCAACCGCTCTCAACCTTTCTTCCAGCATTTGCAGTTTGTCTTGGGCTTGAGGGTTCTCCATAGAGTGATTGTGGGGGAGCCCACTCATACCATAGTAAGGATGGATCATCGGAACTATGGCTGGGTTCACATTTGGGGTATGTGAATGAGTGGGATTCCTGAGGTTGGAACCCTGAGCTTGAGCGTTAACTATCGGCGGTGGAGGGCAGCCAAGTGGGATTCCTTGTGGTACAACGACGGGGGTCGGGTTTTGAACTTGTGGTGCCCCCGGATTACCGTTGTGACCCGTTGGTGTAAGCTGTTGTTGGCCCGCGACTCCTGAGGGACCGTCTTCTGGACTGGCATTGACTGTCGGAGGTGTGTAACCTTGTGGAAGTCCGTAAGGAGGCCATATGTAACCCTGGTCATTAGTCCCAGTGGGGGGCACTGTATGCGGGATCCCGAGTCCATTGGGAGGAGGAGGGTTGGTAACTTGATTTTCCGTATTCCCAGCGGAGACATCTTCACTGGTGTCTTTGTCCCTCAGAGTTTGTAAGACCTTTAAGATTTCAGCCATCTGTTCTTTCATCCCATCTATTTCTGCCCTAAGCTCTTGATTGCCTAGGTCTTGAGGTGGATTGCCTTGATCCGGGATATCTTGAGGTGGATTGTCTTGGTTTTCTTCCATGTTTCTGGCCTGAGAACGAGTCCAATAGCGATGTTGACGCACCAGCTTGTCTTTTACTCTCTGTTGGTGGGACATATGTTATGAGTATATGTATGAGTATATGAATGGATGAAAATGCGAATGATGCATGTGTGCATGAGTCTTATTGTTTTAGGTCGGGAATTGCAAGCGCATCCTGATTTTGTCATAAGTATACAAATTAAAGTTCCACAATATTTTCAAGATAAAGGATCAGAATGTGAGACAAACAAACTTCATTGATAGAGGAAAGTACAACATTTTGGAAGTAAAACTTCGAAAAGAAAAGTACAATGTTCATTAAATTTCACTCAAATACATATGGCTTTCATTTTTCCACTCCTCTCTCTTTTTCTACTAGTAGTGCTGCCAGCCTTCTCCCGGAGTTCGGCAATCAGAATCTCGCAAAACTCCATGAATTCGGAAACTTGGACCGGGGTGTTAAACGGGTGCATTGCCGCGTTAGCCTCCTTTAGACGTTTGGGGATTCCTACGATAGCTTGATCGGCCAGCCATGCCAACTTTGAGAATCTGTCTTTCCAGTATAAGCTTTCATTTTTCAACTCTATGAAGGCTTCATGGTTTTCTATCCTGCTGACCAACTCCACAAAGCGGTTCTCCCAATAGATGCTTTCTGTCTTCAGCTGGTGGTAGACCTCCTCTTGATATCTGATATGGTCGTTCAGCTCATCAGATTTTTCATGCTCCCTTCTTAAGGCTTGCTGGTATTCTCGGAGTATCTCTTCAATGGTATCTTTATCCTGCTTGATACTTTTCACTTGCTCTTCAAACTCGGCTGCCATCAACCGGGACTCTCTCTTTGATACCATTAGTAGGCTCTGCGCGGTCTTTTCAGCCATCATTGATTCTTCCCATAACTTTTTCCATTTGTATGCATCATCGATGGCTTTGTCCATTTTCAGGTTGCAACGCTTTATTTCCTCTTTCGCCCCTCTTAGGTACCTTTGAACCTCTAGTTTGTTCTTTTGTTCGATCTTGAACTGCTTGCGGCTGTCTTCAATGGCCACTGACTTACTTGCATTCTCTTCCTCCAGCTTCTGGTTCTTTAGGAGCACTTGCTCTAACTCTGCCTGTAAGCCCTTCTTTTCTTCCTCGGCTTTTGACAATGCCATTTTAAGCTTATCTAAATCTTCAACAGTGGGAAGGGTAGGTTCAGGTATTTCTTCCTCAACCCATAGTGCACTTTGGTAAGGCAATTGGGTGTCTTGGATCCTCTTTTGGAGCCATTGGCGAAAGGTGGTTTCCTTATCGCCACTCTTCTTAGTGAGCTCTTGTCCCTTGCGGACGACCATATTCCATGCTTGTGAAATCTTCCGGAGCATGTCAACCTCTTTTGGGCTTCCTTCATGGAGGTAAAAAGGGATTAACATGTCTTCGGTGGGCGGATTTCGCATGGGGTACCCCAGCTGTCTTAGAGTTAGAGAAGGATTGTAATTTATGCATCCTCTTGTCCCCATGAGCGGGACGTTTTGAAAGCTTCCGCATTGAAAAACTACTGTGGGCCTCTCTTTCCACCATGATGGGTGCCAACGAACCTTATATTCATGAAGGCCCCCTAACACTTGCAACCATTCACTAGTGTTCATTGTCTTCACATCACACCCTCTGGCGTCTTCAATTGGACCTTCTACTCTGACTTTGTTAACGAAAGCATGGGTGAGAAACCAAACATACAAGGCGTGTAGGCAGCAAGATATCCTTTTTCCCCTTAGCTCACTATAATGAGTGAAAGTACAGTAAGTGTCTGCAAGCATGGCTGGAATCGGATCTTTGAAGGATAAGAAGACGCCAATAGCTGTTGTGTCCACATATCTTTCAAGGCGTGGAAATAGGACAATGCCAAAGATAGTCAAAGCTAACACCTGCTTAAAAGGACCCCAATTTCTAGCGTCGGCGAAGAATTTCATTTGGCCTTCCAGATACTCTTGTGGGAATCCTGCAATGCCATTTCGGTTTTTCTTCCGGAGCTTCAAGTTCTCTTTGCTGGTTTGTAACATTGAGGCGAGCTTCTCATCTGTGTAGTATTGTCCCTGATACTGGTAGGGTCCCTTGTCTTGTTGAGGAAAGCCGAAGATCTGTGTATATTCTTCCAAGGTAGGAGCCATCTGGAAATTTTTGAAGGTGAAGCATCTTAATGAAGAGTCGTAGAACTGGCTCAAAGCGGCGATGGCATCCGTTTGCACGTCTAATTGTAGTAACATAATAATCTTCCCATACACCCTATCAAAAGACCTGCGCTCGATGGGCGGCAATCGACCAACACAATCCCTTAGACTTGTCAGATTAGGCTGCTTCACTATAGGGTAGTTCAGAGTTTGGATTGCTTCACAGTTTGATCCCATATTGCCTTGCTTATGACAAAACTTTCGAACCTCTTACAATTCCCGGCAAACCTAAATGAGATGAATAGCATGCAATGTGAGGATTTTTTTGTATTTTTGTTGTGAAATAATGATGATGTATGATGAATTAAAGAAAGACGCTACATGCGTTAATAAAAGCATATTTTGGTGATTCAAATTTTGAGGAACATTAACCATGTCACATAAAATATACGTAAAGGAAAAAAAAAAGAGTAAATGGTTTTCATTATTTGATTTTTTTTTTGAAAGATAAAAAATTTTTGCGATGATGCAACAGGTAGGTGAATTGCTTTTGTGTCCTAAACAGGTTATGTCTTACATATAGGTCACGGTCTAGGGTCACTTATGTGATCAACCTCTCAGGTAGTTCTATTCACTTCCTCACAAAGGTTTCCAGAGCTAAAATCCCTTTCACGATATGACCCACAACGATAGCGAGCTACCTGGTGTGGGATGCCGCGAAAGAGCATACTCTGGTTGAGATTTTCATGAGAGTCAGACAGATAAATCCAGAATGACTGTCACTAATCATCTCCGCTCGTCCTAAGTTATTTTTCAGACCCGGGTATGGGGCCCCACTCAGAAGTGTGTGAAGAAATAGGTGTAGGTGATGTGTGTGATATAAGCAACCTAAACTACCCAGACTGCAAAAGAGCAAACAGATAGCAATATAAAAGTCTCCTACCCTAAGGTTTGCAAGAAAACAAATAGCAGTATAAAAGTCTTCTACCCTAAGGTTCAATATGCGAATATAAAGACTAAGGGTAAATAAAGTACTAAACTAATAATTTACACATTTAATCAAATTAGGCTTGACCCTCTAAAAAAAGTCCCCAGCGGAGTCGCCAGCTGTAGCGACCGAAAAATCCGGAGGAGGGATCCTTCGTCGTTTTTGAACAATGGAGCCGCCATCAATATTTATCTTTAGGAAAACATTGAAAAAACCTTTGTTTTTGGGTTCGGGGGTCGATTAAGTGCAGGGAAGGTACAAGCACCCCGCAACATCCTAAAAAGGTTACCTTTTAATTTAATGTGTAGAAAAATTAGTTTAAAGAAAACAATTTAATTTACCCTTTTTGTTATTTACAAAAAAACGGAAAAGAAGACTTAATAAAAATTTTAGTTTTTTGCGCTCGACGGGAGTGGGCCCCCGCTCCTACGTATCTCCGGGTGCGATGGAGAAATCAAAGCTACGTAGTTCTTGGTTAAAAAAAAATTGTGTGTTGGTATATTTTATTTTTTGAAAAGTTTGGGAAAACTAGAGACCGTTCATGGTGACCAAACAGATAAATCCAGAGTGGTCGTCATTAATGGCTTATTCGGAAAAGAAGGTATTTATAGCGTTCAAACAAGCAAGGCCCAGAGTGACCGCTATAGACAACCTATTTTTTTGCGCGAATTCGATTTTTCGAAAGAAAAAAAAAAACGGTTCGGAAGCATCACGTTGTGAATAAAAGCGGAGTAGGTGATAAAAAAGGGGGGTGCAAATAATAAAGGAGTTGTATTAAAAAGGGAGGTGTGAATAGCGTTTTGACGCTAAAAAAAGGTCACCGGGGGTGCAAATAGCGTTTTGACGCTAATAGAAAATGGTTGCCGGGGTGCAAATAGCGTTTTGACTAGGGGTGTTCGCGGTGCGGTTTGGTTCGGTTTTATGATAAAAAGTGAACCGAACCGTAAGGTAAAACTACATGCGGTTTGGTTTGGTTCGGTTGGCTTCCTAAAATAAAACCGAACCAAACCAAACCAAACCAAACTAATGCGGTTTGGATTGGTTCGGTTGGTTCGGTTTTTCCAAGACAAAACATAATTTAAAACGAAGTTAAAATTAACTAACATAAAAAATGGCTAACATAAATCTTTAAGAAAAAATCTACTCAAATATATGTTGTATATAAATTACGCTCTTTTAATTCTTTTAAGATAGTTAAGACAATGTTTAAAAGAATTTGAATTAAATATTTTATTGTAATTTTTAAATATAGCATAACAATATAGATTGTTTGTAAGTGAGTCAAAGAATTAATTGTATTGGAGCTAGTAAGTGAGTAAGAGTTGGGTTTTAGTTGTATTTGGGCTAGTAAGTTAGTAAGGAAGGTTGTAAGTCAATAAGTCTTAGTGTTACTTGCGGTTTGGTTTGGTTTGGTTCGGTTTCTATAATCAAAACCGCGAACCGAACCAAACCGCACGGTGCAATGAAAAAAAGAACCGAACTAAACCAATAAGAAGCGGTTTTTTGCGGTTTTCGGTTTGGTTTGGTTCGGTTTGCGGTTTTCTATTGGTTTGGTTTGGTTTTGAACACCCCTAGTTTTGACGCTAAAAAAAAAAACGATTGACGAATTTATCACTTTTTTGCTATTCTACCCTAGAGCACGTGATTCTTGAAACGCTTTTTCCTAAAAAAACCTAGACTAAACAAGTGGTATGAAGGAAAATTCTTTTGTTTTTTTTTTGGTTGTCCTAGTTACTATTTAATAAAAGGGTACCTTGTTTGTTTTTTTTATTTGGAAGAATGGTCATTTGTTATTTTTTTTTTTAAAAAAAAAAGGGTAGTGACATTAGTAACCATTTCTTTTAAGAAAATATTTTTTTTTTAAAAAAGATTTATTTTTAATCCGAAAATAAAAAAGGGAACACATTTTTTTATCACTTTTTTTTAATCCGAAAAAAAGTAATTGTTTAAAAAAAACAACACATTTTTTTTATCACTTTTTAATCCGAAAATTAGAATAATTTATTTAAAAAAAAGCACAACATTTTTTTTCACTTTCTTTTAATCCGAAAATTAGTAATTATTCATTAAAAAGCACAACATTTTTTTTTCACTTTTTTTTTAATCCGAAAATTAGTAATATAAAAACATCAATAATAACAACATATATATATCTATAAAAACAGCAACTAAACTAAAAAAAAAGCAATAATATGTTCAAGGAAGAAAAAAAACAACCAATATTTATAAAAACAGTGACTAATATTTATAAAAAAGTCAATAACTAATATTTATAAAAAAAACAGCAACTAATATAAAAACACGACAACAACAAAAATAAAAACAGTAACTAAAAAAAACGAAAAAAACGTGAACAACAATAATTAAAATACAATGGCAATGATTATATGAACAAAATTATAATAACTAAAAATTACAAAAAAAAAGCAACAATACTACAAATTATTACATTTTTGTACCTTGAACAAATCCAGAAATGTTGAAGAAATTTCCTTCTTCGAATTTCTTCAATACAAGTGAACTTTTTAAACTAATAAAAAAAAATCTAGGAAGGAGGAAGAGAAGAGAAGCCCTAGTTTTTTTCAGAAGATTTTTTTTCTTTTCTAAGAGTCCCCCCTTTCTCCTAAGGTGTGACCCCCTATTTATACAAAAAAAAGCCGCCCTTGCTTCTCTTCATTGTATTCTGACTTGCTCCATGCTTGTACAGTATTTTTTTCTGACTTGATATGGGGGTTTGGGGGGAGTTGTTGAAGAAGAGAAAAAAAAATGATGAAGAGGAGAGGGGTATGCGTGTATGTGTGTATGAGGGTGAGAGAGAGTGAAGTTTTTTTGTGTGTTGGAGAAGAGGGGAAGGTCGAATTTGAGTGAGTGGAAAGGAAGTGTGATGTGAAGTGTGTGAGGGAGAAAGAGTGAGGAAGTGAACATGGGAGAGGGGAGAGAGAGTGAGTGAGCCGTGGAGTGGGGAGAGAAGAGGGAGGTTGAGTGTGGTTTTGTTTTGTGATGGAGAAAGAAAGAGAAAAAGAGAGAAAAAAAATGAAAATAAAATGTGTGTGAGAGGGGGGGTAGAGCCGTAGGGTGAGAAGAGAGAGGTGAGTAATGTGTACGGGGAAGGGGGAAGAGTGTATGGGGAAGAGGGAAGTGATAGGTTGAGTGTTGGGAAGGGTAAAGTGAGAGTTTCAATGGAGAGAGAAGGGGAGGAATTCGAGTAAAGGGGGGGGGGGGGGAAGAGGGAATGAATTTGGCTTGATTTTGGGGTTAGGGGGGAATGGTTAAAAAAAGAAAAATTTATTTTTTTTTTTAAAATTTTTTTTAAAAAAAGAGGGTGGCCGAATTTTGAGGGTTTTGGGGGAAAAAATTAGGGTTTTGGTGGGAATTGGGTTATGGGTTGTGGGTTGTGGGTTAGTGGTTTTTTTTTGTTGGGTTGGGTCATGCGAATTGGGCTAGCCATTTTTGCTGGGTTGGGTTTCCATGACAGCACCTTATTTTTAATAGACCCCCCCCACTTCCTTCTTGGCTTATTTTTATTTCTTCACTTCTAAATAAAATATTTGTGGTGATTAAAACCCATAGCAATAAAAACAAGAAAATAATACATGACATAAAAAAGATTATTATTATTTTTTTCAAAAATTAAAACTTGTAGCAAACTAAAAATAAAATAAAACATGGCATGAAAAGAAGAATATTATTTTTCTCAAAAAATAAATAAAATTTCTTTTTTTTTTGGATAGGACAAAATTAGGGTATTACAACAGTGTTGTGCAAGAAAGAGACTCATTCGAGAACATCCTCAGGGAATATCAGCGGGCCCTAAGAGCAGAGCAAGAGGATTCTGATGAGTTGAAGGAGCGTCTTTGTCACATCAGTGATGCGTACCGGCAAGTGAGGGATGAAAGTCAGTATTGGGAGCATCGCTATGTTGAGCTGCTCGGTAGGATTGAAGAGCAGGCAGTCATCATTGAGCTGAGGGATGAGGTTCAACACTGGAAGGGTAGGTTCTCCAAGCTATCAGAATTGGTCAACCAGGCTCTTGCGGATATGCCCGGGAGATTAAGAAAAGCTGAAACTGAGATGTATCCCCTCAACACCCCGCTTGAGGTGTACAAATTTGTGGAGTACTGCAGAGCCCTAGTTGAGGAAGCCAAAGGAAAAGCCGGAAGTACCTCTACCAACAACAAGAGGAAAAGGAGCGGAAATATCAAAGCTCTTTGTATTTGAGCTTCTTTATTGTAATTTTCCATTTTGTTTTATTGTACCTTTTTCAATCATTGTATCAGAATGTCGTACTCAGATTTTGAAGTATTTTGTTTAAATACACCCGTTTCGCTTCCAGATTCCAATTTCAGTATGATCCAAAGAAAGTGATATAACAAAAATAATCAAAGATTTACCTGCGTATCTATGACAAGACATAATACGCTGCGATTCTCGGCAAGAAAAACTAAACACGCATTCATTCGCATTGCATTCATTTATTCGTTCTTGTGTTCATAAGCGTGTTCCGTCAACAGAGAATTAGGCAAGCTGGTTAATCATCGCTATTGGACGCGTCTGCAAGCAAGAAGCATGGAAAACAATCAAGCCGATCTTGATCAGAACGATCCGCAGCCACATCAGGATGACGGAATTCCAGGAGGCCTGGATCCTAATGGTCAGGGTCAGCATGGTCAGAATCAGGAGAATCAAGTTGTTCAAGCTGAGATGGAAGTCCTAAAGGCTCAAATGGCGGAGGTCATAAGAGTGCTAAGTGCCTTAAGAGATGTTGGCACAACTGAAACTGCTATTGCTGGGACGAACAATCCTCCTCCCCTTCCTGGGTCTGGGATCTCTCAAACCCTCCAAGCTGTGCAATGGCCTCCCTATGGTCTCCCATTGGGCTATACGCCTCCTGCCGCTGATGCAAACCCTGGAGGAGATCCTTCGGGAACCACGGGGCACGCTCAGCCTAATACAATTGTGAACGAAGTTGGAACAGGGACGCATCAAGCCCAGATTCAGATCCCAATTCCTGTTATTGCTCCAGGAACTCCGGCGGGTTTCAATTCACCAATAATGGTTCATCCACACGTGCAGGGCCCAGTCCCTCAGAATATTTCTCACCGACACATGACCCCGGTCGTGGCGTCGATGAATAACCCTCACTATGGTGCCGGCGTTTTCCCACAGAATTACCCTGCCGAAGCTAGAAGTCAGTATCAGATGCTGGAAGAAAGGTTAAGAGCTGTTGAAGGGGCAGGTTCCCGAGCCAGGAATGCCCATGAGTTGTGCTTGGTTCCTGATCTAGTCCTGCCGCCCAAGTTCAAAGCACCAACTTTTGACAAATACAGAGGGACAACTTGCCCAGTCAGCCATGTGACAATGTACTGCCGAAAGATGACTGCCTATGCCCGTGACGATAACTTAATGATGCATTGCTTCCAAGAAAGTTTAGCTGGAGCTCCCCTTGACTGGTACATGCAGTTAGAGCCAACTAATATCCGTTGCTGGAAAGACATGGCGGACGCCTTCATGCGTCAATACCAGTATAACAATGATTTGGCTCCAGATAGAACTCAGCTACAATGCATGTCTAAGAGGGACAACGAGTCGTTCAAAGAGTATGCTCAGAGATGGCGGAACCTTGCGGCTCAAGTAAAACCCCCTCTGCTGGACAAAGAAATGGTCCACATGTTTATGGAAACCCTTCCTGCGGTGTATTATGATAGGTTGGTTGGCAGCGTAGCCTCAAACTTCTCTGAGATGGTGGTCACAGGGGAAAGAGTAGAGAATGGTATGCGCAGCGGAAGAATAGCTCATAGCCCGACGCCTCCTGCCAGTCAAAAGAAGCCATTTTTTGGGTCTCATAAGAAGAAAGAAGGTGAAACTAATGCAGTCATTGGAGCCAGTGGTCCGTCGCACAGCAATCCATCGCAAGCTATTTCGGTTCCTCCTCAGGCACCGCTGGCACAGCCTTTTCAATCAAATTATCAGTACCGGAACTATAATGAAAGGAAGCCTGCTGTCTTTGATCCCATTCCTATGTCCTACACGGACTTGTTTAATTATCTCATCACCAACAAAATAATCAGTACTCGTCAAATGAAGCCATATCAGCCTCCCTATCCCAGAGGGTACAACGCAAATGCCACCTGCGCCTTTCACTCTGGGGCAGTAGGTCATGTGGTGGAGGATTGTAAAGCGTTCAAATACGTGGTGCAAGAATTACTTGATAAGAAAAGCATATCATTTCAACAACCCAATGTAGCCACCAATCCGTTGCCAGGGCATGGAGGATCTGCTATTAATGCCGTTGGCCATCAGGAGGGTCAGTGTTTGGTTAGAAAAGTTGATTGCATTCAGATGCCTTTGAATTTTATCCATGCTGAACTATGCCGTTTTGGTGTCATCAAAGAAGGTTGTGCTAGGAAAGACGCCTGTGATAATCCTCGCTGCATCGGGGCATGTGAAGGCTTTAAACCAATTCTCCAAGATCTCTTAGACAGACAGCTGGTCCAAGTGGGAATCCAGGAGAAAGAAGAAAGTGTATTTACCTTGCAATCAGGCAATGGAGGCTTCAGGAGACCAATTGAAATTCCCTGCAATCTGAATTCCAGCCTAGCTGTGACGAGACCCTCGACTGTTGTTATTCCAGTACCTGCTGCCGCCCCTAGTGGGGAGACTAGGATGACTCCATGGAGCTGCAATGTGCAAATGCAAGCGGAGGTCCCTAAAGGCACTCTGGATATAACAAACATTGCTGGAGGTAGTTGTATCACAAGGAGTGGAAGGTTGTATACTCCTGAAAACCTTAGAAGAGAGCAATCCAAGGGAACTGAAGAAAGGGCCCGTAAAGGAAAAGACAAGGAAGCTGTAGAAGTCAGGGATGTGTCGGACAAAGAAGCTCAAGAATTCCTGAGAGTAATGAGACAGAGTGAATATCGGGTGGTAGACCAGCTGAATCAAACTCCATCCAAGATCTCAATGCTCTCTTTGCTGCTTAGTTCAGAGGCACATCGTGCTGCACTGCTAAAGGTCCTGAATGAAGCTCACGTCTCTCATGACATTACAGTAAACCAGCTTGATGGTATTGTTGGCAGCATTGTAGCCTCCAATTACTTGACCTTCTCAGACACTGAACTGCCTCCGGCAGGAAAGAGTCATAATCAAGCTCTTCATATCTCAGTCAAGTGTGGGGACCATATACTTGCCAGGGTGCTTATTGATAACGGTTCATCCTTGAACGTGCTGCCTAAGTCTACAATGGATAAGCTGGATGTAGATTGTTCATATCTGAAACCGAGCTCCACCTTGGTCAGGGCGTTTGATGGGTCAGTGAAGGAAGTTTTTGGAGAAGTGGAAATGCCGCTGCAGGTAGGCCCTGAAGTATTTTATGTCGTCTTTCAAGTGATGGACATCAATTCATCCTACAGTTGCCTGCTAGGACGTCCCTGGATACATGCGGCTGGGGCAGTGCCATCCTCGCTCCATCAGAAACTCAAGTTTGTGGCTAGGGGAAAGCTGATAGTGATCTCCGGAGAGGAAGAAATATTGATAAATCGATCACCACCTGAACATTATGTGGAAGCAGCAGAAGAGTCCTTTGAGACTGCTTTCCAGGGATTGGAGATTTCAAACGCTGTCTTCGTCGAAGGGGAGCCTCGGTGGAAACCTAAGTGGTCCAGGGCTGACATGATGACTGCAAAGGTGATGCTGGGACATGGGTATCAGATTGGTAAGGGCTTAGGAAAAGCTGCTCAAGGAATTGTAATGCCTATCCAGTTGAGGGGTAATATTGAGAGGTTCGGTGTTGGGTACATCCCAAGTCTTGCTGATCGGGAGAGGCTGACATCTGACAGGAGGGAGAAATGGCTGGCCAAACTCAGAGGAAAGGCACCCAATCAGGAGAGAATAGTCATCGCTAATCTTAAGGACAACTTCCGAAGTGCTGGTATGCTGAACCCTGACCAGGTTAATATGGTTGAAGAAGGATCAAGCTCAAGTGGCCGTGCTGAAGGTCTGGTGCGCTGCTGTGCGGTTGGAGAGAAGCTGCAAAACTGGGAGATCATGGATTTCCCCGTATTTTCCAATTTAAAGTAATTATCATTGTAATGCAGATCCCTCGGCTCTGCCCAAGGCCTTGGGATATTTCATTCGGGCACACATGTTTTCGCCGAAAATCATCAATCAATAAAGTGTTATTTTGAATTTTCAATAAAATTTCTGTCTTCATCTTTTATCTGTGTTGCTTTTTCTTTGTTTTTATTCGCCGCTCCATTCTAATGCAGATCGAAAATAAACTCTGAAAATAATAATGCCCATAACTCATACTGTGATTTTGATTACCCGGTTAAGCAAGCCGAGGAAGACGTTGAGAATGATTGGGATACTCCTCCAGAAATCATGAGAATGGTAGAACAAGAAGAAAAAGTCATCGAACCCCATGAGGAGTCTACAGAAATGGTCAATTTGGGTACTGAGGAAGACAGAAAAGAGATCAAGGTTGGTACCGCAATGGAGGATAAAGAGCGCAAAAAGTTGATTCAGCTCCTGTTCGACTACGCTGACGTATTCGCATGGACATATCGGGACATGCCAGGGTTGAGCACAGATATTGTTGAACATAAATTGCCAGTGAAATCAGAGTGTCCCCCTGTGAAACAGAAGTTAAGGCGGATGAAGCCTGAAATGTCTTTGAAAATCAGGGATGAGGTCAAGAAACAGTTTGATGCAGGGTTCTTAGCTGTGGCAAAATATCCTGAGTGGGTAGCAAACATTGTCCCAGTCCCTAAGAAAGATGGGAAGGTCCGAATGTGTGTCGACTACCGTGACTTGAACAGAGCAAGCCCTAAAGATGACTTCCCTCTACCCCATATTGACGTTTTGGTGGACAGTACTGCTCAGCATTCGATGTTCTCCTTCATGGATGGATATTCAGGCTATAACCAGATCAAAATGGCTCCGGAGGATATGGAGAAAACCACCTTCATAACCCTTTGGGGAACTTTCTGTTACAAGGTCATGCCTTTCGGGTTGAGGAATGCCGGGGCAACCTACCAAAGAGCGATGGTAACCCTATTCCATGACATGATGCATAAGGAGATCGAAGTCTATGTGGATGACATGATTGCTAAATCAAAGACTGATGAAGAGCACGTGGTTAACCTGCAGAAGCTGTTCGAACGTCTCAGAAAGTACAAACTCAGGTTGAACCCCGCTAAGTGCACCTTTGGGGTTAGGTCAGGGAAGCTGTTAGGGTTCATTGTTAGCCAGAAGGGGATTGAGGTAGACCCGGACAAAGTACGAGCAATCCTGGAGATGCCAGCACCTAAGACAGAGAAAGAAGTTCGTGGTTTCCTGGGAAGACTAAATTACATCTCTCGATTCATCTTCCAGTTGACTGCGACTTGCGAACCAATTTTCAAACTGCTGTGCAAAAACCAAGAGATGAAGTGGAATGATAAATGTCAAGAAGCATTTGAGAAAATCAAGGCGTATCTTCAAAGTCCACCCGTCCTAATGCCAGCTGTGTCTGGCAGGCCCCTCATCCTATACCTCACGGTGCTAGACAATTCTATGGGCTGCGTGCTGGGGCAACACGATGAGTCAGGAAAGAAAGAACACGCGATCTACTACATAAGCAAGAAGTTCACAGACTGTGAGGCGAGGTATTCATCATTGGAGAAGACTTGTTGTGCTCTAGCCTGGGCTGCGCATCGACTGAGACAATATATGCTGAGTCACACTACCTGGTTGGTGTCCAAAATGGACCCAATCAAGTACATATTTGAAAAACCCGCGCTCACAGGTAGAATTGCTCGTTGGCAAATGCTTCTGTCAGAGTATGACCTCATGTACGTAACCCAGAAGGCGATTAAAGGTAGCACACTGGCAGACTACCTGGCACATCAACCGGTTGAGGATTACCAATCAATGAAATGTGAGTTCCCAGATGAGGACATTATGGCATTATTTGACGCAGGGAAGTTGTTTGATGGTGCCTCTAACATGTGGGGGCACGGAATCGGAGCAGTGCTGATCTCCCCAGACAACCGCTTTATACCAGTCACCGCTAGACTAAGCTTCTATGTCACAAACAATATTGCAGAGTATGAAGCGTGTATCTTGGGTATCCAGGCAGCTCTCGATTGGAAAGTCAAGAGGCTCGACGTATACGGAGATTCAGCTCTAGTTGTCCATCAAGTAAAAGGAGACTGGGAAACAAGAAATTCTGATTTGATTCCTTACCGTGACTACATTCAAGAATTAATCAAGCCCTTTGAGGAAATCACTTTCCAACACATACCCCGCAGCGAGAATCAGTTGGCCGATGCCTTGGCAACTTTGTCCTCTATGTTCAACGTCAGCTGTGACAAAAGTCTGACGACTGTCAGAGTCCAGCACAGAGAACAGCCTGCTTATCACTACTGTATGGCAGTCGAAGAGGGATCAGATAGTAAGCCTTGGTACCATGACATCAAGCAGTATATCACAAACAGAGAGTATCCTCCCGGAGCTACAGAGAATGACAAGAGAACCCTCAGGAGGCTGTCAACAGGTTTCTTCTTGAGTGGAGACGTCCTTTACAAGAGAAACCATGACTTGGTACTCCTCAGGTGTGTAACAGGAGAAGAGTCAGTAAAGATTATGCGAGATGTTCATGAAGGCTCATTTGGGGTTCATTCCAACGGGCACGCGATGGCTAGAAAAATCCTGAGAGCTGGATACTACTGGCTGCAGATGGAATCAGACTGTTACAGTTTTGTGAGGAGATGCCATAAATGCCAAATCTATGCAGATCACACCCATGTACCTCCAACGTCTCTGAATGTTTTGAGCGCACCATGGCCATTCTCAATGTGGGGCATGGACATCATCGGTCCCATTGAACCCAAAGCTTCCAATGGTCACCGTTTCATTCTGGTTGCTATTGACTACTTCACTAAGTGGGTGGAGGCTGCTTCTTATCCCAATGTAACGAGCTCAGTGATTGCTAAGTTCATCAAGAAAGACTTGGTTTGCCGCTACGGCCTTCCAAACAAGATTATCACAGACAACGGTAGTAATTTGAACAGCAGGATAATGAAAGACTTGTGTAAAGACTTCAAGATACAGCATCACAACTCTTCTCCCTACCGTCCAAAGATGAATGGGGCAGTTGAGGCAGCCAACAAGAACATCAAGCGGATAATACAGAAGATGGTCGTGACCTATAATGATTGGCATGAGATGCTCCCCTTTGCCCTGCATGGTTACAGAACCTCAGTACGCACCTCAACGGGGGCAACCCCCTACTCACTGGTTTACGGGTCAGAGGCAGTCCTCCCCGTTGAGGTTGAAATACCATCCCTGCGGGTGTTAATGGAGACAAAACTTGATGAAGCAGAATGGGTTCGGTCTCGTCTTGACCAGTTGAATCTCATTGATGAAAAATGGGTGGCCGCAATGTGTCATGGACAGTTGTACCAACAGAGGATGAGGAGGGCTTTTGACAAGAAAGTCCGTCCTCGTGAATTCCAAGAAGGAGATCTTGTGCTCAAGCAGGTCTTGCCGATTCAGACCGACTCCAGGGGCAAATGGGCTCCCAAATATGAAGGACCTTATGTGGTGAAGAAGGCATTCTCAGGAGGAGCTTTAATTCTGGCAAACATGGACGGAGATGAGATCCCAAATCCAGTGAACTCAGATGTGGTCAAGAAGTATTATGCCTAGAAAAATAGACGAAAAAGAGAAAGATAAGCCAAGGAAAATCAGCTCGCTAGGTTGAAAACCCGCAAAGGGCGACCTAGGCAAAATCAGAGCGGCCCGGTGGATTGAAAACCCGCAAAGGGCGATCCAGGCAAAAATTAGGGCCAGAAAACTTGGGCTTGAGAAAAGAAAAAGGCAATCAGCGCTCCAAAGGTTCGGATAAGGGGGTGATCAGTATTATGAGTATGAACGGTGGGCACCGTTACTTCAGAGATGGAACCACGAGATCTGTTCCTTTTGCTTGTATTTTTTGTAGTTTAGAAGAAAGATTGCAATGCACTTTCGATTGGCGTGACTTTCTGCACGTCCAATTTCTATATCAATAAAAGTCCAACTTTTCTTTCATATGTGTGCTTTTCGTGTCTCTGCTTTCATCTATTCAGTTTCTTTCAAAATAATAACTTTTATGATTGATGAAATCGAATTGCAAAACATGTGCACATTCAGAGTATTACAGGATCATTGCGAAATCTTTGAAAAAATACAGAAAGAAGTGATTTCCCAAGTGAATAAAATTGCGAAAAAACAGTCGTGACGAACCAGTGTGCAATCCTCGCGGGATCATCGTCCTGGAACAGCCTCCGTCCAGCAGATCGATTTAACCAGCAAAAAAAAAGAGTGCCAAAGAAAAAAAAACAAAAACAAATAAGCAGAAAAAAGAAAGCTGCTTAAAGAAAACAAACAGAATAAACAAAAAGTAAAAAGTTACAGGAGACGGAACATAAAAAGAACACAACGTCTTCATATCATTCATCATTCTCATATCATCCATACCATTCGTCACTCCATGGCATCGAACGGTAGTGCATTACACTTTCAAATGCGCATAAATCAATCATTGCATCCAGGAGCATCCAAATGCCCAAGGGCATACATTTCATGCACCATCCAAGGGGGAAGTTACTTCGGACCAGAGAGTCCCAAAAATCTCATTTTTTAGAAAATCACCATCAGCACCGAGTTAGTAAACTCCATCAACCCAGAGTTAGTGAACTCCCACAGAGTTAGTGAACTCCTTCCACAGATCACAACATCGTGTACGAGCACGCGATGGATCCATCAGACTTCGTTAAGTCCTTCGGATTAGTTGTGTCAGCCTAAGGCATAGCGTAAATCCATTGATCAAATCAGTTCCGGACCTGATGTTGATCGGCCGCTCGAAAAGGCCACCCCCAAAGCTCGGACTCGACCAGAGTTCGTTAGAAGGTTTTTAGGCAACCTCTGAATTCCCAATTTACCGCTTTTCCCAATTTACCGCTTTTCCCAATTTACTGCTTTCCCGTTAATGCGACAAGTGTTAACCCTCGTTCCCAAAAGGAAAATAACAAAAAGAAAATTTGAGCTTTTCTGGAGCGGACAAAATTAGTATTATTTCTATATCTTTATTTCCATTTCACTAACAAATATGAAAAGGCCAATTCATATTTCTTGGCGAAATGTGAAATAAAGAGGGGCAGCTGTAATACCCCAATTTTGTCCGCCTAATTGAAAAATTGTATTTTTGTGAATGCCCAATTTTAACGGGTATTTTTCTTGTTTTTCAAAAAGCCCAAAAATATGTTTTGATGTGCTCACACATTTAGTTTCTAATCGTGTATGCGCGTCTTTGTAGTCGTTAGCAGTTTAGCGTTATTATTATCATTTAGCTATTATCATTATTAGTTGTATTTACTTATTAGTAGTCATCAAAAATAAGAGACATAATCAATAATCAAATATAATATTTTTATTTATTTAGATGAGTCCCTTTTTTACAAAAACAAAAAATAAACATAATAAAATGAAATGTTTGTTACTGGGACAAGCAAAAATGAAAAGGTCAAACAAAAAAAGGGGATGTACGCCCCTGCTGTTGTTGCTCAGAGAGGTAAATCAATTTGAGCTACAAGCTCCAACTTCCTTCTTCTTGTCTCCTTGGATTTTTCCTAATTTGCACAAGCAAAGCTGCTTTTGCAGCAGCAGCACCACCACCTCTTGGTGGTTTGTTTTGGTCTTCAGAAATCTGTCCCCTTGGATTGTAATCCACTGCTCCCCACACCACACTACACCACAATCCTCAGCCTATAAATACAAATGAATAGAAACCAGTAAGGGGGAGAACAAGATACACAAAAATAGTGACTGAAAAGCACACAGAATACACACACTGAGATACAAAAAAACAGCGATATACACACAGAGGGTAGCAGAACACCCAACCACAGAGACACAATATAATAGAAGGTAATCATCCTCCCAGCAAACGAATTTGGTTCAAAAGAGGAGAAGCAATTTTCTGGAACTAGGTTAGTTCCTGAATTTATTAAGTGTCTTCAATTTACTTGTTCTCTGCTCATATTTTTTTTATGTACATATAGATAGAAGCAGAAACAAAATTCTCTACCAATGTTTGTCTCCAATTTACATAGATGATATATAGTTTTCTTAGCATGCATATATATAGAAACAGGAAGCAAAAATCAGAACCAGCAGCATAGAGAGGTCAGTTCTTTTCAAAAAGGAAAAAAAGGAAAATAAATAAAAGAATATATGTGTGTGCGACAGCCAATCCGAAATAGGGTAGGGAGGGAGAAGAAATAAAAAAAAAACGAAAAAAAGCGTAGTAAAACTCACACTGAAGCTCCGGCCACCATAGACGGTGGCCGTTGGCCGAGCGCCGCCGTCATCGCCGCCGCAACACACCAACACAGAAACCGAACCCCTCAGTCACCCTCAGCCCCTAACCGAATCGGCCCCCCACCGTCTCTCTCCGTCCTCTTACTACCCTCACCATCGCGCCGCCCACCGCCAAACCGCACCCCTCCTCTCTCTCCTCACCACCGAACACCATCACAGCCCTCTCCTCCACCCATAGCGCATAACCACCACCTACGAACAGCCCCCAACCGAACAACCACCCCCCACCGCGCGACACTCCTCCACCACGAAATCACCGCGAAACCACCCTCGGCGTCATCTCCACCACAACGCCACCATAACCGCCCACCACAGCCACAAATCGAACCACAACCACCAACGTCGCCACCACCGTCGATTGAGAGATGAAGGTGAGGTGCGATTGAGAGAAAGAGAGGAGGAGAAAGAGGTTACGATTCGGAGCAGGGAGAGAGGAAGAAAACAAAGCCATGGTCGAGGGAGAGAGAGAGAGCAAAACGGCGCAAGGAGGAGGAAGAGCAGAAAAATTAGGGTCTGACGTTTTTGGGAGGGTGAGGCGCCGCGTGAGGGAGAGAGGAAATTAGGGTTACTAATTTAGGGTTCTGCTTTTATAGTAGGAGTATAAGGGGCGTTTTCGTCTTTACGCGTTTTTTTTTTTCAGATTTCTATCTGCACCGCCGTTTTTAATTCACGCCCCTCCCCCTGACTTAGGCCCATTCACGTTGACAGGCGCCCAAACAAAAAAAACAAAAAAACGAACTGGGCTCTGCTATTCGCACCCCAGTCTTAGCAATACAACTCCCCCTTTTATTTACACCCTTATTTTACTACTACGCCCCCTATTTCTTTTTTTTTTCGTTTCTTTTCCCTAAGCGAGCGTTTTTTTTTACAAACCCCTTTTTCCCAAATAATAAATTTTCTTTCCCCTAAACGAACTTATTTTTTTTTTCAAACCTTTTTTTTAAATGATGGATAAATGTTTCCCCGAACAAAAATCAATCCAATTGCAAATTCCTTTCATCACGACGTTCTCTCCAATTAAAATCAACGAAAACACTTTTCAAAAACAAATCTTTTCAAACGTCGAAATCAAAACTAATCATCACTAATGATCACTCGCGCCGCTGCCGTTTGATTGTGGGTGACGACTTCATTCCTATGGGAGCTAGTAGTGTGGCCACTCTAAACCGTTGTTGTTTGGTCCTCACAAACGCTCTCCTTCAATTGCGAAAACCTTTTCAATGCTCAAGATAAAAACCGATTATCATTAATCATAACTCGCGCCGTTGCCGTTTGGTCGTTAATGATAATTCATTTTCATAAGAGTTAGTAGTGCGACCACTCTAAACCGTTGTTGTTTGGTCACTGCGAACGCTCAACCCCTTTGCGAAAAACTCCAAAAAGATTAAAAAACAAAAACCTTTTTCAGGACAAACAAGAACTACGTAGCTTTGAATTCTCCATCGCACCGGGAGATACGTAGGAGCGGGCCATGTCCCGTCAAGCACTTCTTTCTAAAAACCCTTTTTCCTCCTTTCTCGCCAAAAATAAAAATTTTCATTAAGTCTTTTCATTCTCTCTTCGAAAAAGGGGCAAATTTAAGTATTTTCCAAATCAGCACTTAAAACCACACGTTTAATTAAAGGTTCCCTTTCGATAGAAAGGAGACGTGGGGTGCTAATACCTTCCCCATGCCTAACCGACCCCCGAACCCAAATTTTCCAGTTTCTAAAAGGCCATTCGTTTTCCAAAAAGGTTTTCTTCAATATTTTCCTTATAAAAAAATATTGGTGGCGACTTCATTGATCTTTTTTTAAAAAAGTTGTAAACGAAGAAAGATTCCCTCAGGGACTTTTTCGGGCGCAACAACGCTTAACGCTACAGCGTCTAATATTATAGAACACTACTCTTGGGAATTTACATACAATTGAGCTATCCAACTCACTCTTAAACACCTTCAAATTAATACTGTTTTATCACAACTTATTATGTTTACAACTCCACACTCGTATTTGTCACTTAACTTATTCCACTAAAATTGCAAATTGCTTAAACTACTAGATTAACTCCAATCCCTGTGGGAACGATCTCTATTTTATCACTGTATTACTTGTTGCGATTGTGTATACTTGCACATCACCTTTTCGCACAACAAGTTTTGGTGCCGTTGTCGGGGATTGCATTTAATTTTCTTTGTTTAAGTTATTAGTAATTCTAGTGAAGGTTTTACACTGGTGTGTTGTTTCTTGATGTTGCAGCGGTAGACGCTACAGCATATGCACATGACAGAGCCTCCAGAATTTGAGTTGGACCCAGAACCAGAAAGAAGGTTCAGGAGACTTAGGCATCTTCAGAGACAAAGACAGCTCAGGGCCACAATGTCTGCACCCACTCACACCACGGCTAGAGGTACCTCTTTTAGTGGTAGATCTAACCGGGGTAGAGGAATATCAGATCCAGGAGGAAGAGGCAGAGGATATCAGCCACCCACTCCTACATTGCATAATGATGAAGACTGGTATAGGCAACAATTCATAAATCAAGGCCCAGGTGACATGGTAAATGACAGGGACAGACCCATGAGGGACTATGCTGTGTTTGATCCACTAACCATGGAGACAAGCATAGCTAGGCCTACTCTTCAAACAACTCAATTCGAATTCAAACCCATGATGTTCCAGATGGTCCAAACAGTAGGTCAGTTTGGTGGTTCTCCTCAAGAGGACCTATATTTACACTTGAAGCAATTTTTGGAAGTCTGCAGTAACTTCATCATTCCAGGGGTAAGTGATGATGCATTTAGATTAAAACTTTTTCCTTATTCCTTGAAAGATAGAGCAAATGCCTGGTTAACTCCTCTAGAGCCTAACTCTATCCATACTTGGAATGAAATGGCTGAGAAGTTCTTAGCAAAATATTTTCCACCAAGTAAAAATGCTAGAATGAGGAATGAAGTTACTGCATTCAAACAAAAAGATGCTGAAACACTGTTTGAAGCCTGGGAGAGATGGAAGGAGCTGATAAGGAAGTGTCCTCATCATGGCATACCTGTAATAATCCAGATGGAAACCTTTTATAATGGGTTGGACCCTCAGACCAGATTAATGTTAGATGCTTCTTCTGCGGGAGTGTTGTTGAAGACCTCTTACAATGAGGCCTGTGAGCTGATAGATGATATTGCAACAAATAGTTATCAATGTCCCACAGAAAGTTTAGCTCAGCAGAAGAAGGTAGCTGGGGTGCATGAAATAATTGAAGTTTCTGCTCTGTCTGCACAGGTTGCCTCTCTCACTAACATGATAAAATCTATGAGCACATCAAACGCTGTAGCGGTTACCGCTGCAGCGGTACGTGAACCAATACGTGAACCAACAGTGGCCACTACAAAGAAACGAATCAATAGTGGCACTTCATACGCGGCGGTTTGCCCCAACTGTCGTCGCTCAACTCGACACCCGCGGCGGTTCCATATAACTGCCTCCACCAAGCAACAACGACGGCGGTTCCAGATCGTGTTGCGGCGGTCCTATTTTTTTGGGGAATATTTGATAATGGTATAATGAACTTTTGTAGGCATTTGAACCTCCACTTGATATGAGCCAGGACATAGATTTAAGTGAAGATCCACATTTTGATCATGCCCAAAAAGATCATCTGAACTGGTGCATCCCAATGAGGTTTCTTCTGCATTCATGACTCCATGATCCTTTTTTAGTTCAGTACATAAGACTTGTAATGTTCCGTCGGCTCTATCAATGTTTTTTTCATTTAGAAATTTGACTCTGTAGATAACAACAGGAGGTGAACATTGAGAGTCATTAAACCATCATTCAAATACTGGTAGCCATCCTCCAAACTTGACACATATTAAAGAGACCAGTGAATATGGTCAAAGTGCTATTGCTGATTCCAATGAAAATGTAATTTCTTCTAGTCTGTTTTATTGTAAATTTTTCATTCTAAGTACCACTATATGGTAAGTTAATACCATTTGCATGCATGTTGTTGCTGATGGCTTTTCTGGCTTAGTTTATTAGGTGTTTGGAGATATTTTGGACTCCATTTGCCAAATATATTATAATGTTCTTTCATACAAGTATGACTCCTAAAAGAACAAAATGAATAAGCAAATAGGTATATATATATATATATATATATATATATATATATATATATATATATATATATATATTGTTAGCAGCGGTTCTTAACCGCCACAGTTTTTTTTAAAAAACTATTGTACTTTAGCGGCGGTTTGCAACCGCCACAACCCTTAAAAATAAAAAATAAATGGTCAACTAGCGGCGGTTTTGAACCGCCACTAACCATAAGCGTGGAAAACCATATGGATGTTTTGCGGCAGTTACAAACCGTCGCTAAATTTGCGGCTGTTTGTGCGGCGGTTACCAGAACTGCCGTGAACAGACCTCCCGAAGCTGAAAACTGCAGCGTTTCCTGAACCGTCGCCAAAACCAAATAACAGCGGTTATAACCGCCGCCGCTTGCAAAACCAACCGCTGCCGTTGGTTGCTTTTCTAGTAGTGGGATGCCATAGAACAAGCTGCTCCAGGCTCAACCAGTTGTGTGTACTGTGGAGGTGAGCACCTCTATGAAGAATGCCCAGGTAACCCTGTTTCTGTAAATTATGCGGGTTTCAACAAAAACAATAATCCCTACTCAAATACTTATAATCCTGGTTGGAAGAACCACCCCAACTTCAGATGGGGAGCCAATAACGCTACAGCACCAACATACAGTGCTCCAGCAAATCCACCAGGATTCCCTGCTCAGAACTACCAAAGACAAAATACCCCTGTTGTAGATAATTCATTGGAAGGTTTGATGAAAGGCTTTATGAGTGATTGCAAGACAACTCTGAAAACTCATGAAGCTTCCATCAAAAACCTGGAGGTACAAATGGGGCAAATAGCCAATGTTCTTACCCAGAGAATCAGTGGATCATTACCATCCACTACTGAAGCATCAACTTCTAATCCTCAAGGGAAGGAGCATGTCAAGGCTGTATCTCTAAGGAGTGGGAAAGATTTGCAAGGGCCACCACTTGTTTCAGGTGATGAAAAAAATAAAAAATCTGAAAAAGAAAAAAATTCTGAACCAGACGCTATATCGCCTAATGCTGCCGCTACAGCGCCTGTTGCTACCCAAACACCACCACCCAAAATCATTCCAACCTATCCTGACCCCCCATATCCTCAGAGGCTCAGAAAAGCTCAGGAGGACAAACAATTCAACAAATTCCTGGAAGTCCTTAAACAACTACATATTAATGTTCCTTTGGTGGAGGCCCTCCAACAAATGCCAAACTATGCAAAGTTTATGAAAGATGTACTCGCCAAGAGGAGAAGGCTTGGGGAATTTGAAACTGTGGCCATGACAGGGGAGTGCAGTATGATTATGCAAAACAAGCTTCCACTCAAATCAAAGGATCCTGGTAGTTTTACTATTCCATGTTTCATTGGGAATTTCTACACAGGCCGTGCCCAATGTGATTTGGGTGCCAGCATAAATCTAATGCCCAAATCCATATACACACAGCTAGGAGTAGGAACTGCCAGGACCACCTCAGTCACTCTGCAGCTAGCTGACAGAACACTTGCTTATCCAGAAGGAATACTAGAAGATGTTCTAATTAAAGTGGACAAATTTGTATTCCCAGTGGACTTTGTTATCTTGGATTTTGAAGCTGACAAAGAAGTACCTATAATATTGGGAAGGCCATTTTTAGCTACTGGAAGAACACTGATAGATGTGCAGAGAGGAGAATTGACCATGAGAGTCAATGACCAAGAAGTCAAATTCAACATCCTCAATGCCATGAAGTTTCCATCCCCCAATACAGAAGAGTGCTCATTTGTGACTACTCTTGACCAAGTTGTTCAGAATCATTTTCAGGAAAGCAATGATCGTCTGGAGCAGTTACTGAAAAGCAATCCAAATGAAAAATCTGACACAGAAACTGCAGAAGAAGTGAAGGAAGTTTGGACTAGGAGGTATGAATCTCTCGAACAATAACACTCTGACATGAAAGAGAATCTGCCTTCCATTGAACAACCACCTACTCTAGAGCTGAAGGAATTGCCTACTCATCTCAAGTATGCATATCTGGGAGAAAATAGCACTTTGCCAATCATCATAGCCTCTGATCTCTCTGAAGAACAGGAGCAGGATTTGATAGGTACACTGCACAGACATAAAAGAGCAATAGGGTGGCAGATGTCTGATATTAAGGGAATAAGCCCCACCATCTGCATGCACATGATTGTGTTAGAAGAAAACTCCAAGAACTGCATTGAAGGGCAGAAGAGGCTAACCCTATCATGAAAGAGGTGGTGAAGAAAGAGATTATCAAATGGTTGGATGCAGGTATTGTTTATCCTATCTCTGACAGTGCATGAGTTAGCCTTGTGCAGTGTGTTCCTAAGAAAGGAGGGGTAACAGTGATCACCAATGAAATGAATGAACTGCTGCCAACCAGAACAGTAACAGGATGGAGAATTTGCATGGATTACAGGAGGCTGAATAAGGCTACAAAGAAAGATCATTTTCCATTGCCTTTCATTGACCAAATGCTGGATAGGCTTTCAGGTAAGGAATTTTATTGCTTTCTAGATGGTTATTCTGGATATAATCAAATAGCAATAATTCCTGAACACCGGCAAAATACTACATTCACATGTCCTTATCACACCTTTGCCTTTAGAAGGATGCCATTTGGACTGTGTAATGCACCTGCCACTTTTCAGAGGTGTATGATGGCAATTTTCTCAGACTTCATTGAAAGATCCATGGAAGTATTTATGGATGACTTCTCTGTGTTTGGGGAAACATTCCATATATGCTTATCCAAATTGGAAGAGATTCTAATAAGATGTGAAGAAACAAACCTTGTGCTAAATTGGGAAAAATGCCATTTTATGGTACAAGAGGGAATTGTTTTGGGTCACAGAATATCCAAGAAGGGGCCAGAAGTGGACAAGGCAAAGATAAAGGTCATTTAGAAGCTACCTCCTCCAACAAACATCAAGGGCATAAGAAGCTTTTTAGGGCATGCTGGATTCTATAGGAGGTTTATAAAAGATTTTTCAAAAATCTCCAAACCTCTATGTCAATTACTGCAGCATGATGTCCCTTTCATATTTGATGATCAATGCATGCAAGCCTTCCAGATACTGAAGAAAGCTTTAATAACAACACCAGTTATTATAGCTCCTGACTGGAGTAAGCCCTTTGAGCTTATGTGTGATGCTAGTGACTTTGCCATTGGAGCTGTTCTTGGGCAAAGGTATGATAAAATTTTCCATTCAATCTATTATGCTAGTAGAACACTTGTAGAGGCTCAGCTGAATTACACAGTTACTGAGAAAGAATTATTGGCTGTTGTCTTTGCATTTGATAAGTTTAGATCGTACTTGGTTGGTACAAAAGTAATTGTTTTCACTGACCATTCTGCCATCAAGTACTTGATCACAAAAAAGGATGCAAACCCAAGGCTAATAAGGTGGGTTCTCCTACTCCAAGAGTTTGATTTAGAAATTAGAGATAAAAGGGGAGTGGAGAACCAAGTTGCTGATCATCTATCTAGAATAGAAAGAGAAAATACAGGTATAGCAGGAGGAGAGATCAAGGAACACTTTCCAGATGAACAGCTATTGACAATAGATGCTGAAGCAACAACCGCTGTAGCGGTTAGTGTTAACACACTAGACGTTGTAGCGCTTGAACCTGCAACACCTTGGTATGCTGACATAGAAAATTTTCTAGTAAGCAAGGTGGTACCTGTTGAGATGAACTATCAGCAAAGGAGAAGGTTCTTCCATACAGTGAAACAATATTATTGGGATGAACCTTTTCTCTACAAAAAATGCCAAGACCAATTGATGAGGAGATGCCTTGTGTAACACCCTCCTTCTATATCAACTATTATTATATTATTATATCAGAGTTTAATAATAAAAAAAAATTTCTTTTGAAAGGAAGCGTCACATTTCACCGCTTATAAAACAACCAGATTAAAGCAATGACGTAAAGTCCACAATCTAACAGCACGATATATAGCACGAATAGTTTAGGGACGGGCCCACATAACTCCTGCTTTAGTTACACTAACATGGGGCAATTAACGGCACAGCGGAATAAAATCAAGTATAAGACATAAGTGGTACATCGCCAAGAATAATAATCTAATACATCCAAATACAAATAAAATGCTAAGACGTCCCTCCCCCGGTGCTACATATCAGAGCTGGACACAACTACTAGCTAAAGGCAAGAGAGTGCCTTCACACGCGGTCACCTGCAAGTTGCCGACATAAGAAGCAACATAAGGCAGTAGGGTGAGTCTCTTTACACAAATAATAATAATTAAGATAAGCATTATGATAAGGAAGGTAGTAAGAGACACCAACTCACAACCATTCACCACATTACCAACCTACATCATCACTTCATAATTCAATCATAAGTTATAACCATCACAAGACATTTTTAACATGTATGAACACATGCATGTATGCTTCATGCATGAGGATCCTTCATCACCGCAATATTGCCTGGAGGGCACCCACCGCTTTGGCCGAAGCCACCACACCGCTTTGGCCGAAGCCTACACACCGCTTATGCACATGATTATGTGACTCTATGATGATGCACCGCAATAATAACTTTAAATCACCATTTATATTTCTCAACGCAACATTGTTAATATATAAGTCTTAAAGCATCACACCGCTTGGACCGAAGTCCCACGCCGCTCTCACACCTCCGCTTAGTCACAACTCAGTTGGTATTCTTTAAGTTATTAATTTAGCTCATCAACTATTAAACCACACCGCTTAAACTCATCAATTATTAAACCACATTTTAATTGAAGAAGCATCACAATTTGAGCTTAGGAAACACCACATTTAATTTAAGAAAACTCACATTTTAATAGTGGAAATATCATATTATGTTTAGAAAACGCCCCATTTAAAGCTGAGGAAAAGCAGTGTGAAAAACAGCCACAAAACAGTGAGGAAAAAGCTGCACTAAACAGCGAACAAAATAGCAACTCGCTCTTGGGAAATCAGTCACAAAACAGTGAGAAAAACTGCACTAAAACAGTGAACAAAAACAACAACTCGCTCTTGGGAAAACAGCCACAAAACAGTGAGAAAAACTGCACTAAAACAGCGAACAAAAACAGTAACTCGCCCTTGGGAAAACAGCCACAAAACAGTGAGAAAAACTGCACTAAAACAGCGAACAATTCGAAATAGGGCCACAATTCAACAATGATAATTATTCAACAATTTCAAATAACCACAACAATTTACTAAGACCACAAGGAAACAACAACTCCACTAAGACAACCACCCACAGTAACCATTATCCAATAATTTCACAAAAACAACAATAATTCAACTAAACCACAATTCAACCTATCCCACTAAATCAACCAAAACAGTAGCTATCCTATTCAACAATTATATTCAACTAAAACCATTATTTAACCATTTCACTAAACAACAATTCATAGGATAACAATGAAGCAATAGTCGACTGAAACAATTCATTAACTCACCAAAACAATCAATAGTAGCAATTACTCAACAAATTCCTAGAATCATAAAACAGAGGCAATTCGCATGGAGCACCAACAGTGGCAATTTGAATGGAACAACAATTCAACAATATTAATAACTTAACAATTCACTAACTATACCATTAACCTTTACTTTCATCTCACTAACAGTAGCAAATATTTCAACTATTTCACAACACAACAATTCAACCTATATCCCTACAACAACCCAACTTAAGCATCATTATAAGTATAAATAGAGCCCCCTAACCTTGAATTGAAGGATTCCACAACACCAAGATCACCAACAAAGAAAAACAGCAACTCTTCTCCCTCTCCTCGCGCAAACCGTGGCTGTCCAAGGCCATGGAGAACAACAACAATTGAATTGAGGAATTGGAACTACACACTATGAAAAAGGAAGAAAATTGGAGAAGAAAGGATCAAGAACCTTACCTAGAGCAAAGATGAAGGCAAATCCTCTTCTCCCCCCTTTGCTGGAAGTGTCGCGCGCTTCTACTCCCTCTCACCCTCTCAGTCGCTGTTCTTTCTTTCTTTGATAATGAGAGTTAATTTTTTAGGTTTTTGAGGCTTTAGGATAATTGGGAATGGGCTTGGGTCACTTAAGTGGCTTGGGCCCATTTTCACACCACCCTTTTTAATTCATCACACCCCCTGAAATAAAACAAATTCTAATTTAATTATTCCACTTAAATAATTTTGTAATCCCTCAAATAACTTAATTAATTAATTTAATTAAATTATTTTAGGGCGTTACACCTTGCAGAGGAAGAACAAGACCAAGTGCTACAGCACTGCCATTCTGCACCATGTGGTGGGCATTTTGGTGGGATCAGAACTGCTGCAAAGGTATTGCAATCTGGTTATTATTGGCCTACACTTTTAAAAATGCTCAAGACTTTATGAAAGGGTGTGACAGATGCCAGAGAACTGGAAACATATCAAATAGACATGAGATGCCATTAACAAACATCTTAGAGATAGAACTCTTTGATGTTTGGGGAATGGATTTCATGAGACATTTCCCTCCTTCTCATGGAAATCTGTACATCCTTGTGGCTGTGGATTATGTTTCAAAATGGGTAGAGGCTGTTGCTCTACCCAATAATGATGCAAAGTCTGTGAGCAAATTTTTGTTGAAAAATATTTTTACAAGGTTTGGAACTCCAAGAGCCATAATAAGTGATGAGGGTTCTCACTTTTGTAATAAATTGATTGAAACTCTATTGGCTAAATATGGAGTCAAGCATAAAGTTGCCACTGCTTACCACCCACAAACTAGTGGTCAGACTGAGTTATCTAATAGAGAAATAAAGAGAATGCTGGAGAAAATGGTAAGGCCTACAAGAAAGGATTGGGCAATACATCTAGATGATGCATTATGGGCCTACAGGACTGCTTTCAAAACACCTCTAGGGATGTCTCCCTATAGGCTGGTTTATGGAAAATCCTGTCACTTACCAATTGAGCTTCAGCATAAGGCCCATTGGGCACTGAAAAAACTCAATTTTGACTACAAGGAAGCAGGAGGTGCTAGATTGCTGCAATTACATGAATTGGAAGAAATTAGGCACTTTGCCTATGAGAATGCAGCAATATATAAAGAGAAAACTAAAGTATCGCATGACCAGAAACTGTTAAGAAAAGAGCTGACTGAAGGAGGCCAGGTATTGCTGTTCAACTCAAGACTTAAACTATTTCCAGGTAAGTTGAAATCAAGATGGTCAGGCTCATTCAAATTGGTGAAAATACACAACCATGGTGCAGTAGACCTCTATGATACAACAACTAACACTACCTTTAAAGTCAATGGTCAAAGAGTCAAGAAATACTTTGGTGGATATGTGGTAAGAAATAAAACCACAATTGAGTTTAAAGATCTCTAACTAAAAGAGAAAGTCTGGCTGCAGACTCTTAAAGCAAGCGCTCTTGGGAGGCACCCCAAGGATTTTAATAAATTTTCTGTTTTGTTGTGTTTACTCTTTTTTGCAGGAAATCAACTAAGAGTCTTAGGTATCAATTTTAGCACTGCAGCGGTTACCAGTTGCAAAGGCGCTACAGCGTATTCAGTTAAGGGGTTGAACGTGGTCAAACAATAAAATAAAAACTTTTTCACTCAGTGATGAGGTGGCACTCCTGTTCAAAAAGCAAGCTTATCCTAACTGCTCTCACAGCAGGGCAGTGTCACATCCTACACGTTTCACTTTTTTCTCTCTCCCCCATCACTCACAACGGTCATGTCCCAACGCCTATCCACGCAATTAATCACTCTTCTCTAACCGTCCTCACCACTCCACTCGTAACCCACCATTTTCGTTTCTCTCTTCTTCCCAACACAGAACCACGCATTTTTTAAAAACCCAACCGTCCATACTTAGCGTTTTTGAAACCAAACCCAACGCCATGACTAAAAAGCAAGCTGCTACTAAGCGATCTGGAAAGGGAGCCAATATGAGCCCAGAAACCTCAAAGCCAACTAAAGCAACCATAGATTCTCAAAGATTTTGGAAGATGGAGTTCATAGCAGAGAGGGGTTTCAAGACAGACAAGGCTCCCGAAGCTTTCACAACCGCTCTCACATCGCTTGGTTGGGAAAGCTTTATCAAGCACCGTAAGAGAGTTTTATCAAACACACTCAGTGGTTAGGGGTGAAAATGTTAACTTCAGCACTAGGGCAATAAACGATCTTTTTCACCTTGGATACCATGGAAAGGCTCTAGAGAACAAGGTACAGACCTGGGGAGATGCTGAAATGGAAGGGGTCAGGGAAAGAATCTGTGTTGAAGGGGCTCAATGGGACAAGTTTGGTGCTGAAAATAAAGAAGGCATATTTGTGTGAGGAGGCTAACTTGTGGTGTAGTTTCATTAAACACTCCCTGTTACCTACCTCTCACACAACTTTTGTGGAGAAAGAGAGGCTGGTAGTCATTGATGCAATCATGCTTGGAGAGAAGATTGATGTGGGGAAATTAATAGCAAAAGAAATAGAAAAGTGTAGAATCAAGGGAGGTAATCTTTATTTTCCTTGTCTGATTACTGATTTATGTTTAAGTGCTGATGTTGAGGTGGAAATGAAAGAAGAAAGAAGATCCCCTCAGGGGGCATTCCCTTGTGTTTTTAAGGTAAAACATAAGCCTACCGCTGCAGCGTCTACTGACTCTGCAGCGCTACAGCGGTTGGCGTTGAAGCAGCAGGCTCTCTGTAAATTTGTTAGGGACAAGTTCGAGTGGGAGAAGGCAATGTATGCCCAGATATCAAAAGGCAAAAGCTCTGCTCCACCCCCTGAATTCCCTGAATGGCTAATGGACGAAGAGCCATAAAAAAGGGTGGCGCCAAAGAAAAGCAAGGCTGAAAAAAGGAAACAAGTAAAGAGCCCAGCCAAGAGGCCATAGAAAAGCCCAGTAAAAAAGGTAAAGAAGGTGATAGTAGAAGAGGAAGAGAGTTTGGAATCAGAAGGAATGGAGGATCTTAGTGAGGAGGATGAAGAAGAAACAATAGCTGTAATGAAAGAAATGGAGAAGGATAGTGATGAAGAGTCATCTGGTGAGGATGCTGAAAGCTCAGAGGAAGAGGAAATGGAGGAAATACAATGTGATCCAAGCCCTAGCCCCAAGAAACCAAAATCCCCACCCAGCAAAGTCAATCTACCATCAATCCCCACCCCATCCCTGAATCAACCAAACTGTCACCACACAAATCACCACCCAAATTACCCACAAAAGAAGCCACACAAAAGGAACCTGAACAACAACAACCCAAAGAAGCCCAAAAAGAAAGCACTGACCAAACACAGCCCCCACCTCAAAAAGAACAATCCGCAAGCCCATCTGTGAAGAAGTCTTACACTAGGGCTAGGAACAGCCCAGGGGTCAAGTTGGCACAATACCCGGAAGAAGGTGTTGTGCCAGTAGGCGCTGCAGCGGCTAATGCTGCAGCCTTTAAAGACCAAAGTCCACTGGAGGCCACAGAAGAAGGTGAAGGCACTGAGAGGAGCATCGAAGAAGAGGCTGCTGAAGAGTTGGTGCAAATGCAGCAGAAAGAGAGAGGAGCAGAAGGAACAAGTGCTACAGCGTCAACCGCTGTAGCGGCAGAAAAGACTACCCACCCATCCCCAATGAAGAAAAAGACAGCCAGAGCAGCCCCAGCCCCTTCAAGAGCCACTAAGAGGCTCAAGAAGGCCTAAAAAGGCAAGACTTGTTGGCTGTTCAAGCCTGTTGTGCTCTTTCTTATTTTGTTTTTCTTTAAGGCCTCTCCCTTTTAACTTGCATCAAGCAGTGGGGACACTGCTTCATTTTAAAGTCTGGGGGAGGACCTTTTGGTTATTAAATTATGTTTTGATAAGTACAATTATATGTTATTAATATTAATTATAATTAATTATAGTTATGCCATGTTTTGTGTGTTTAAATAGAAAATATGAGTAGCTGCATGTTTTAAATTTCTTAGTAACAAAAGTTGAAATTATGTAGCCAAATTAAATGATAATTAAGAAAGTTGTAAGTAAGGCAGCCATGTGTAAACAATAAAATAGTTTTATTGCTGCTTTTTACACAATCTCCAAGCTTAGTGAAGAACCTAGTTAGCTAAGGATAATCTAAGGCTACAGTTAGTCTTGGGTAACCAAGGGATAGTCAAGTTTTCATTAAAAATTGAGAGTTGTTTTTGAAGCTAAGTCTGGGGGTGCATCGGTTATGTTAAGGCTAGGAACAAAGATGATAGTTTGGTCAATGCAAAATGAAACAAAAGTGTGCAAATGGTCTTGAAAAGAGTTGCAAAATATCTGAAATAAATTGCTGAGCTGTTCCAAAATCGCATAAAAAGAAAAAGAAAAGAAATGCAAATAAGGAGCTCAGTAATAAAGATAGCAACTACTTTTGTTCATCAAATCACCAGCGCTGCAGCGTCTAAACGCTACAGCGTTTGATCACCAAACCAAAACCTTATGCACTGACCAATAATCTGAAAAATGCCTAATCAAAGCCCTTTGCTGTGCTTTGAAGCCCCCCAATGCTTGTGTGAATTTGTTATTCCACTATTTTTTTTGAAAAAAATTCTTTGGCTAAACCAAAAGAAAAAGCCATTCTATCCAAATCCTTAGAGAAAGTCTGAAATTGACTAGGAATCTAGCTAAGTTTTGAAGTCACACACTCACAAGTGAGCAATAATGATTCTATTCGTTGTAATACATAAAGTTGTGTGAGTGTGCTAAGACTGGTCTTGAAATGTTGGCTTTACATAAAAACAATTTTTTTGTGGAAATTCCGTCTGATTTAAAAGATGCAGCTATTTATGCCTTGTTGCTCACTTATCATTTCATTCAAGCGTCATTGCTTGGGGACAAGCAATGGTTTAAGTTTGGGGGTGTGATAACTCATATTTATATGTGTTATTTAAGCTCTTACTACCTAAATCAAAGAGTGTTCTCAAGTAATATTAGTGTTTTAATATTTAAATACATGATTGAATGTGCAAATATAAGTTTAGACTTGATTTCCTAACTATTGGGCATAATAGTTGCCTTCGTGAATATATTGATGTTTTGCCTAAGTGCTGCAGCGGTAAGCCAGCAGTTTGCGCTATAGCGCTAAGGAGCGTGGACCACTTGGATATTTGTGAAGTCACTTGCTGAGTCATGAGTCATCAATCTGATCTTATCCTTCTCAACATGACATGTTGACTTCCAAGTGGGTGCTAAATTACACTTGGCGCCTCCTAATTGAAGCCCATGTGATAGTTGGTGATTTTAATCATCACCCCTTTTTGTAAAGTAGCTTTATGGATAATATCTAATTAAGATAATATATCTATTATGGATAATATCTAAGAGAAGATATTAACAAGCTACACGCATGACATAAGGGACATACGTAGAGAGTGGTTAACAGAGAGAGAGAGATCTATCTTGACAACTTACTTCTTCTTCCATTGTTGTTCCACTCTAAAAGCTTTCATTTTTAATATAGTTTTTAGATTTCATTCAAGGTTTTGCTCACACCATAGTTTCATCCTTGGTACATGACTTGGGATTCTTGGAGTGTATCTTTTGCAACCATTCTCCTCTTGTCTACCTACGGTAATATAAGCTTGTTTGTTTATATTGTGATGATGAAGCTTGTTATGAGCTAATCACTTTGTAGTTGGATTTCTCTTAGTATTGTAATGAACCTTGAGTAGCTTTTATATAACATTATGATGTTTGCGTTTTATTCCTTGTGTTATAATGTTTTCAACTTTGTTTTGGGAATGATCAACTAAAACAAGGGAGCTTTGTGGGTACAGACATGGTTCACAAAGAGAACTCAAGGAATGATATGAATGAAAAACCATTTAAAGACATTTAAATGAAGTGTACTGAATCCTAGACATAGGAGAGTAATAGTTCATAAGGTAAATGCTGTAGGGACTTAATATACAGGGGTAAAACTTATTTAGAGCCTAGACATAGGAGTCTTGTAACATAGCCCTGACGACAGTGACTGAAAGGCACGCCACCAAGGCGCTACAGCGTCTAATGATTCTGTAACGCTACAGCGCTTAACGCTACAGCGTCTAATATTATAGAACACTACTCTTGGGAATCTACATACAATTGAGCTATCCAACTCACTCTTAAACACCTTCAAATTAATACTGTTTTATCACAACTTATTATGTTTACAACTCCACACTCGTATTTGTCACTTAACTTATTCCACTAAAATTGCAAATTGCTTAAACTACTAGATTAACTCCAATCCCTGTGGGAACGATCTCTATTTTATCACTGTATTACTTGTTGCGATTGTGTATACTTGCACATCACCTTTTCGCACAACAGCACTCGGGATCACTTGGGTTCTTTTGTTGCTGCCAAAACTGTTTGTATTGACGGCTTTCTATCACCTCCAGAGATTGAGGCTGTCGGATTATTGGAGGCATTACGGTGGATATCTCAGCAGGGATTACTTCACGTTGATATAGAGTTGGATTGCAAGCATGTTGTGGATGCAGTCAAAGGAAGACTTAATTTATCTACGGAGCTAGGAGTCATTATTTCTTCATGTCATTCTTTACTTACTTTTTTACATAACTGCACTCAGTTTTATTTGGAGGCAAGCCAATTGTGTTGCTCATAGCCTAGCTAGGGCGGCTCAATCTTATGCTAGTCACCACTATCATTTTGTTATTCCTCATTGTATTGCAACACTTATAATTAATGAAATGGCTTGAGTTGGTTCGCTTAAAAAAAACACATTGTTTAACGTTGTCTTGTGCGTATTTTGCATTAAATTATTTTTTCTATTCACCAAACCATTTATTCGAAAATAAATTTCACGCATTTGAATAATTAGAATTTGTTTTCGACTCTAAAGTATCCCAAAAGACACTTCTTAGCATCGCACTTTACGTATTTTGTCACGAAATTATTTTTTGTTGGCCAAATTGGTTATTAAGGAACGAACTTCTCGTATTTGAACAGTTAAATTTTTTTATGGACTCTAAAGAACCCCAAAACTCACTTCCTAGCATCACACTTTAAGTATTTTGTAACAAAATTAATTTTTCACCAAACCGGTTTTTGAGGAACGAACTTCATATGTTTTTAATTTTTTCCGGACTCTAAAGAACCTAAAAATATAATGTTTAAATTTTTTTCGGGCCCTAAAGTATCTAAAAATACATTGTTTAATATTGTATTTTACGTAGGGTAATAGTGATAGCAATATAGAGGATAAATGGAAGGGAGCATTTTATAGAGGAAGAAAGTATGGTAAAGAGATTGTGATCGGTGGTAAGGACGGTGAGTTTACTTGTTTATAAAATAAAAAAATTATTGGTGTAAACATTAAATATCTTAGTTTATAAAAGAATAAAGAGAGAAGTGAAAGTTGATACTACTTTTTAAGACAATCTATTGAGGGTGATGATTGTTTAAGCATGCCCTGATCTCTCTAAATTATTATTTTTCTATCTTTTTAAGACAATCTATTGAGAGTGATGCTTGTGTGAAAAACACATTCCAATGGCTGTCAACTCGTTGACTATAGTGAGTACGGGGTCCCTCCATTTCTGCATGTCTATCTTACCATAGCTACATGACTTGACAGAGTCTAATAAGAGGTGTTTATTTGAAGGTTCTTTTATGTAGCACGATTCTTCCAATTGTTGATTGCTTGGCTCCTTTTTCTTTGCTTATCACTTTCAAATTGGGTGTTCTCAAATTTTCCTTTACTCTTTACAATTGTTTTAGGCTTGTCCTGTTTCAGAAGCAAAGTTCAATTGAGGCACGTTGTGATAGAGAAATATCAAGTTTTCAAAATTGTCCATGGTTTTCTCAAGAAAGGGAGAAAAATCAATCAAGAATACTGTTTGGAAATATTTCCATGTTTTAGGTTAGTATTGTTTTTTTCCTTTGCCCGTAGCTACCAAATATCATTCTAACACAGGATAAAGAAGTTGTATATAGGTCTTTCAAAATTTCTTATCAATTGATGTGCTGCTACAAACAAAGTGGTAAATACCACCCGTAAACTCACACATACAAAGTGGATATCCCGAATAACCAGTCATATTGACGACCGTTGGATCGTAATGTAGGATGCGGATAGCAGGTCGAATCTGATCTCATGCACGTGGAGGTGAGATTCCCTCATCTGGTGAAGTACTTTGTGGGCCGCCTAGTGCGGCTTAATCTGAAGTGGGCCTCAGCTCAATCCAAAACAAATTTTATCAAGTTAGTTGTAGCATAAAAAAACCAAATTTGAGTATGGAATTTGATACAATACATCAGGTTGGAAAAATGTCCTTGGATGTACCAAACAAGACCAAAAGAAGCATCTTTGAAGCAAAAATGAAGACTGGAATAAGCATATATTGAAGCAGGAAGCTTATTAAGTTAGTTTTGAAACTGTTTTTTTTAGCAGTTGAGGTTTATTCTGTAACATTATTTTGCTGCAACTTTGGACAGTTCCTTTGATTGATTATTTAAATATTTATCATTGTATATTTTGTCACCTGAACACAAGCATATTTTTGTTCTTTGATTCTTCAGCATTGCCTACATTGAATAGATATTTTTTCCAATGATCTCATCAAACATGGAAATTGTACAGATTTGGGGAGAGCAAATTAATTGTCCATTATAGCAGGAAAATGGTACAGGTGGAAAATGTTTAATTGCACAAATGGCTAGTATTGTCAAAGCAAAACTTAAATTGCATGTTTACTCAATTTACAAGTTATGGCTAAATTCATAAGGAAATTAATGGTGATCACTAGATATTTGAAGAGCTGTAACAGTGGTAGCATCAATTCATCAAGCTTCTGGGACAACAACATAACACCAGAACTGAAGAGTGAAGATACTTCTTGAGGAAATTTTACATTTACATTCGACCACACTTGTAAAAGTAGCTTCAAATATTGTTTGTACAAGGCACTTGCTTCTATGTCTTTAGGTTCTATAACCAAATCAAAGTTAATCATCAATATTATCCTCAGATCAGAATGTTTCAGAAGGAGTTTTTGAACATACAGTAAGGATCGTTTAGGCTTAAAAAGAAGTCTTTTGAATTTTAAAAGACTATGTAGGAATGTAATGATAATATAATTAGACTTTTGCCTCAAATTATAATTTAACCAGATTTTAGTTTACCTTACTTCAAGTACACAGGGATTTCTCTGATTTAACCAAACAATATAACTTGCCCTCTTATAAACTCATTTCACATCCGATGGACTCTTAACACAATCCCTCACACCCAGAACCAAACAACTGGAGTGTGACCTGAGTGGCTTGATAGCGATAGCCCAATGGATCTTGGATAGGCTCTGATACAATATTAGACTTTGGGTTAAACCTAACTCAACCCTACAAAATCGACTAGTAAAGTGAGGGATGCCTCCCTCCAATAAACTGATTTTCAGGCCATATCACATCCGATCCGATGTGGGACTCTTAACAGATATGGCAAATATGAAAAGCAATCAAATATTTTATCTACCTAGATGTATGTTTGGTTGAGATTTTTTCAACCTGAACAGCTCAAAATCCAGAATTCTAAAGTATATAAGTCATGGAAAGTAAAAATTTCTGTGTTAACTTCTCATAACTTCTAATATAGTCAGCCTCAGTGATCTCTTAGTGATTTTCAATGGTTATACATTTATTAGCTAGCATGGTAGCTTGAGTTAATCTATTTGTAAAGCATTAACAAGTTAATAAACTTGCAGCAAATGCAATGCTAAGTTCACTCTCAAACTACATATACCTCGTTTCCTAAAGACTGCTGCTGCCATTGTGTTTCCACAGTTTGCATTCAAGCATACAATACAAAGGAAAAGACAATTAATAGGTTAAGTTATTTTACATCAGTATCAACCATAAACACAATAGCATCTTTTTTTGGTTCCGATCATTATTGGCAACCACAGAGTGTCCTAACACCTTTACTACTAATCTCTATTTGTGTTTAAGAGAATTTCACACTAGCCAACAACGAGTTTGTTTATTGCGGGATTTGAACCCCGGGGACTAGATCTACCCCATGTCCCATATTAGCTTATGCCACTAGACCAACGGTGCTATTATACATTAGTATCTTTAATTACATGTTATTGAAACTGGAATGAACACCATTGCTGCGTATCCAGCATTCCTTGCAGCAAAGAGCATAATACATTTTGGCTAGTTAAGACTTAACAATGTTATGGATGAGATGAGACTTATTTACTCATATGAATGATATCATAGTCCAGATTCACAAAAACCCGTGATAACTAAATCACAGGAATAAGCTGTTATACTTGTCAAACAGCAATTTCACTTTTTTAGAAAACAACTGTAAAGTGCGAACCTTTACCGATTGAACCTTGACGACGACGTAAGGGATTTTCCTATGTCACGGAACGATCTCCCACTGGGACAGTCGGAGAGCGGAAGCCGGAGTAAAAACGAGCGGCCTGCACAGCGAGGAGGTTTCCGTGTGCGTGGAGAAGGTTGAAAATTGTTATTGTAAGTAAATCCTAGCCGTTAAAACAATCAAGGGCGCCGGATATCTCAAAAGGTTGAGGAAAATGAAAAAATAAAAAAATTGCTGGCTATAGGGTTCGGACCCATGCACACTTATGTGTAGAAGATCTTAAGTCTTCCCCTTAACCTCTCGGGCAAAGAAAACTACAATAAGAAAACTCTAGGAGTAGAAACTCTAACTACATCAGCGAGCACAATAAGCTTAATACAAGTAGGAACACTAGTAAACATTATGAAATTTGAAAGTTGATTGTAGCTCATAATCACAAGTGCATTGGTACACTTATCAGCTTCTCAATACGAATAACAAATTGAAACTGAAAAACATCATTTCATCATTACATTAAAAGGAAAAAACACAACACACTTTTTTAAAAGAAGCAGAACCCACCCCCGTTTTTCACTCTCTCTCTCTCTCTCTCTCTCTCTCTCTCTCTCTCTCTCTCTCTCTCTCTCTCTCTCTCTCTCTCTCTCTCTCTCTCTCTCCCTTCTCATCTCCTCTTCCATTCTTTCGCTTCTTCTTCTTTGATAATATCTTCTAAAGTTATTGATGACAGTATTTAACTTGGTTATTTTTTGTAAATAACGTAATAATGATTTTAAGATGTAATTAGTAGCGGATGTAACAGTCTAGATGCACCTAGTTATATGACCTCGGGTGGAGAGGGCTATCTGTTAGATGAAGCCGCTCCTGAGGGGAGGTCCCCCTTAGGAGAGAGATCGAGGGCTATCAATGAGATGTAGTTGCCCCCGTAATTGTGATGTGGTTGAAGGAGAAAAGAGTTATCTGTTAGATGAAGCTCGCCCTAAGGGGAGGCCAACCTTAGGTGGAGAGGGTTACCAACGAGATGGAGCCGTCTCTTGATTTCTCTCACGTGTACGTGATTTATTTAGATTGATATATTGACTTTTTATATTTTCTTGAGATTATTACAATTATTCCCAAGCGTAGTTTTGTGGATTTTGTTAAAACACTTGTGTCTTGGGTGTTTTCCCTTCTAGTTGATGATGGTTGTTGTTCCCTCACTAAGTCTTTGTGATTACCCTTTCTTTATCTTTATATATTTTTTTTCCAGATTCCCAGGCAGCAGAGTAAAAGGTTGTTAGCAGGTCTAAAGAGTTCGGTGTTCATTTTTGGTAGGCCTCCTAGATTCGTGGCACTACATTTGCGATCCTTTGTATTTTGACATTCTCTGAATTCTCTGCAGCTATAGGAAAGTTTAGTGAAACATTTTTTGTTAGGATGTATATCGTCTTTAAACTCACCGGAGATGTAGTGTTATTTTGAAACTTGACAGGTGGTGTATTGTTGTAAACTGAATGATTGGTATTTTGGGAATATTTGAAATACAAAGAAAATGTTGTCGGAGGTTTCGTTAGATTTATAAGAGTAGTATTTTTTTAAAACTATTTATTGGTCAAAAAGTTGTCTTTCTTGGGCTAGCCAGACTAAGAGTATAAGTTTGTGCGCCGATCACGGTTGGAGTTTTTTGGGTCGTGACAAAAACGTCAGAATTTTTGAGAAACAAAGGCTTGGATTCTATGCATTTATAAGTTCCACCCATCAGCACTACCTAAACAACCATTCTTTAAATGTTGAACCACACAGCCTCCTAATATCTTTTAGGTATATACTCATATAAAAGAGAACTGATTAAGAATTTGGAACATTATTATTACTTCTCTACTTGTCTCTTACTTTTGTCGTTTGTTTGCCTTCTAAATGGCTTGTCACCCAAATTCAATTATGGCCACGGGCACTTTAAGTTTCTTAATGACCATCAAATATTTCCCCCACTACCAACATTTTCCCTCAAATTATACTACTACTACTTCTTCCGTAATGCATGTGCATACGTGCTAAGTCTGTCAAATTATTTTTGATCAGTTCTATCAAATTATTGAGAACAAGTAGAGTGTTCTTTTTGATAAGCAGAAGTGTAATTTAAATAATCAATATTTCTAACAATTCAGACACTTTTTACCGTGTTTTCTTTTCTTTTTGACATTTATAGTTATGAATTTCCTTAGTTTTTTTTCTTTCAGAATCCCATGGAAAAGAAACCATGAGATTACAAAATTCATATCTCTACATTTACATCTTGGGTAGTCTCCAGCTCAGCATTTTGGCGCCAAAATTTCCCAGTTCCCGCCCAAAATCCCAGCCAATAGCATACTGCCATGTGTTTCGCTGTATGGTGAACAGATTTTTTTTTGTCATCCCAAAAATGAAACAGTGACAAACAGCCACCTGTGTTTATTTGTTCACCTGCTCTCTGAATTCTCACATCATTTCTTCTATCAATTGAGTAATGTGTCAGACACGCCTTGCCCCACACAGATCTCACTCTCTCAATTCTCTTTTCTCTTCTCTGCACTCTCTTCCCACTCTCTCAGTTCTCTCTCTCTCTCTCCCCATATCTCTTTCTTCTTCCCTTTCCACGTTCTTCTTCTTCCTTCATCCTTCATCCATTCTTTCTTCCTTCATCCATGCAATAAAAACTAGAGGGAGTCGACACTCTCCATACCTTGCCTCACCGCACCAAGGCTATCCGAAATTCTCCATGGAGGTAACTACACCGTTTCCATTTTCCTCTCTTTGCTTTCTCAAAATCTTCAATCGCATGGAATCTTATATTGATCATGGTGACTGTCCGTTTCATCGCCGGCGACTGTCCGTTTCACCGCCGGCTACGACGGAGAACGAAAGCGAGGAGGTGTATCACGCCGGAAGGGTCCTGGTCACCGCAACCAGAGTTGCAAACCGCCATGGTTGACCAACATCCACAACTTCAGAGTCATACTCATCCCAGCGCCACCTCTCTCTCAGCCCATTGCTTCCTTCATCTCTCTCTGATTCATCATCTATTGACAGATCTGCTCTCAAAAAACCTAGATCAGTACATGCAATATGGGTAAGTTTCTCTGTACTCTCTTCTCTGTAAACTCTCTTCTCTGTACTCTCTTCTCTTCTCATACATTGTTTTTGTTTTCAGGTTCTGGACAAGCGATGGACTAGCTCCATGGGTTATCTTCACCGGTTTTCACTTTTTTTCGGTACTCTTCCATCCTATTTACTTTTTTTTCTCCTTCGATGTGCGTCCTCTTTATAATGTTTTACCCTTTTTTTCAGATCCATTTTTCTTTCTGGTTTGGTTGGGGGTGTTGCATTGCTGAAAGGGTGTATTATTGTTGTTGCTCAATTGTTTGATGAAGCAGTTTTTGTTTTTTTGCATTTATTTTTTGTTGCTATATTGACTGGGGTTTTGGTTAGTTGCTTTCATATGTGCTGTGACAATTTTTATTGGTCTCCTGTTTGTGTATGGTGGATCCATCTTTGGTTCCCAGAATAGTGGTTAATCTTCTCTCAATTATGTCAGAAAATCATTCAAAGGACTTGGATCATCAAATTTTGGTGCAGACGATGACAATGATGGCAAGCAAGATGAGTTTTCACATATCCTCTCTCTTTTTTCTCTTGCTCCTTACCTACATAGATTATACACTATACTCACTATTGTTTTCTATTATCATTTATCACCTCTCTTCAAGCTCTTAGTACTTAGTTACATTACACTACCATCTTTTGTCATTGATGATAAAATTCAGTAATGAAGGTGGGCTGTGAAGGGAGGGACTTCTTCATTATGATCATTTTTTTTGCATAGAAAATATTTTGGAATTATGTGGATCTTTTCTACTTAGTTTTTCGAATTTTGTTAGTCTATGGTAGTTTTTTGATATCTCTGTTGCTTACCTGTCTCATTATCTGCTTTTGTCTTACTATGTTTATTTTTTCAGATGTGCTTCATGGTTTAATTTGAGGCCAACATCTAAGATAAGTGGCTGTTTGGACATGGTGAGGAGAGAAGCATATTGGTCTACAGAGGTATGCCTACTAAGTTATATAAGATGTATGATTTTATCTTGATTTGAAAATGGATTTTTTAGTCTTATTGTTGCAGAGTTGTGTTCTTCTAATCTACTCAAATAAGCCAATAATGGTCTTTATCAATTTAGGAGGGTAACATTTTAGTTGTTAATCTAAGAATGGGATGGTTTTTTGAGTTTGTACTACAAAATGAATGGAGTTTCATACAATGGGCTATTTTAGCAAGCCTTTATCCTATCACTTTGATTCAGTTTTTAGTAATGCATAGACATAAGCTATTTTTGCAATTTATTCTATCTGATTTTCTTGGCAGTGATTTCTAATTGATATGTTAATAAAGACATAAATAAGCTGAAATTAGATTAGATTCTGTTTTGAATTTTCTGTACAATTTTGATGCTTATTTTTGTGTGGAAATATGATGATATATGTTGATATATGTGTGATGAAGTGAAGCTTAGAATTTGGTTAAATCTTATTTGGACTTGATGCTTATTTTTGTGTGGAAATATGATGATATATGTTGTAGTCCCGAATTTGAGAAGAAGAAAAACAAAGCAAAGAAGATGAAGAAGGAAGGAATACAAGTAGTGGTTTGTTAAATCATAAGGTTCACCCAAAATCAGGTTTGCATGTTCATCTTCTCCCTTTTATCTTGAAACTATTTTCATTTGGGAATCTTTGGGTAACAAATTTTGTTGTTATGGTTTTCAAGTTAACCCAAAAAATGAGAAAGAAGAAAATAGGGAATATCCATTATTGGTGTGCAGATTTTAAATTTTTTTTATCTATGTTTAGATTTTTTTGGGTTCATCTCACTATTACTAATGGGGGATTGGTGCTAACGTTGAAAGGGGGAAGCTACGGTGGTTGTTGCGGCGACGACGTAGAGCTTGTGGCGGCGGTCATTGATACCGCTCTTAAATCCTATGCTCGTGAAGGGGGCTTCCTGTCCTTGGAACTAATATCACATATTTGGCCCATTATTGCCCTCACGTTGGATCTGAGGGTAATTTCCTATTTTCAATCCACATTTTGATTTTCAGTGAAGCATGTTTATCTTTGTTTGTTGCAATTCGAACCGTTTTGTCATTCATTGATGTTTTAATTATTCAATTGTATTGTAAATTTGTTTTCTGGGTTGTCTTTTATTTATTAAATATTAAAAATGTTTTTTATTTGGATTTTGTTTCAAATTTAGAACCCTGATTTTGCTTTTGTTGTTTTTGGTGTGGTGATGATGTTGCAGCTTTAATTTACCCTTGCAAGCTGTGGAGCTAGGAATTTCATGCTATGCAAGAAGCCACAATCATCTACCGGTGATGCTGATGGAGCTGGAAATGGGGGAAATGGATCTCTTTCACGCAGGGGGGAGTGGGAGCTGGAAACACAAATTGATGGTATTGTTTCTCTTTAATATGACTTGCATGTCTTTCTGTTTCTCTTTAATTTCGTTGCTTTTCCTTTTGTGTGTAGCTACTCTGACTGGGATCTTTGGAAATAACACAACAAAGATCCTTATATGTCTTGTGTTCTGTTTGCTTAGATTTTGTACTTTTAGCTCTATTGTCCTTTGTGTTTTAGTAAGCAAATTGTTCTGCCATTCTTGAAATAGCCTTATATATCAAGTCTTTTACAATGTAGGTTCCATCTATTTAAGAAAATTCTGATTTGATATCAAGTCTTTTCAGTTTTTCAATTTTAAGATAGTGACTATTTCCATTCCAAATCATAAAGCTGTAATCATCGATCTCTCTAAATGAATTTACATTAATGTCTATCACTTTGAGTAGTTAAAGACCAGAGAATTCAATCAAAATACTTTTGTTCAACTGTATAATTAAATGCATATTCCCAAGGTTACAATTCATATTTTGAAGTCCACTCTCATTTATTCAACTTTAGCAAACATGTATCATGACTAAATTGTGTTCAAAATATTCTAACAGGATACATGTTTCTCCACTGTGTGCTCTTACCATGTTGTCTTTGACTGACATTTACCATAATAATGATGAACTACAACATGCCACATGCATTGTTTTCCTATTTGATTTTTGTCATTTGTTTTTCTTCTTCTTTTTAAAATCTTCTATGTAAGATAGTTCAATGTATTCTTTTTGTACTCTATATGACATTCTTTGTTTTTCTCCCTTCTATTCTATTTATCTAAGGCCTAATATTCGAAGAGAAAATTTCTCTGATCATGAACAACAACTTATCATCAATTTACATGCAATTCTTGGCAATAAGTAAGTTTATTACTATTCGTATTTATTTGGTAGTAGTCACAAAGAAGTATATACCTAATATCTAGCATTTGAAGATTTTTGAATATGATTTGGTTGTCATTCTTAGGTGGGCGACTATAGCATCTCATCTTCCAGTCACCCACTGTCCAAGATAATATAACTTACTGAGTGCATAAATCTTTTCATTTTGCAGCAAATTGATGATATGTCTTGCAGTTGTTTTTAATATTGTGGATGTTGAAGGTGTTGGTCACTACAAGAATTTCGGTGATTTCCGAGGGAAAAATCCCTCGGAAAAGCAGGAAAATCGGTCGCTAATTCACGTTTCCGACGGACAAAATTCCGTGGGATAAACGGTCCTCGCAAACGATTTCCGACGGAAAATTCCCTCGGAAACGTTTCCGTCGCAAATCCCTCGGAAACTCCCTCGGAAATATCCCTCGCAAATCCCTCGGAAATGTCCCTCGCAAATCCCTCGGAAATACCCCACGCAAATTTCCAAGCAAATTCCGTCGGTACGAATTGATAAATAATTTTTCAAAGTCCTTCCATTACATACAAACTGCATTCTATTTTGCAATACGACTTTCCTGCCAATTCAGACTCAGCAAATGTAACTAGCTTATAAGAGGTAGAAAACTACACAAAGTGCACACTGCCATAGAATCTTTTGAAATGAAACAGCTACACAGCCAATGCTGGTTCAAATCAAAGAAAACAATCATGAAACTTATTGATGATTCAGCTCAGTATACTTACTTATAATAGGAGAGAAACTAACAGAAAACTTCATTCCATAGTCATTCAAAATCTTAAAAGTATTCCACTAAAGAATAACTAAAACAATATAGAAATGATCCAAGAATACAAAATAAATGTCAACATAATACCACTATGCACTCCCACTGAACATTTGCATTGCTTCATTCATCTCATCAACCAAAGCAATAGGCAGCAGGAAAAGACCCTTGCTTTCAAGGAGCTGATTGGCTGCTCCTGAATGTTCTTCAAGCAGTTTCCCAATTATCTCTTCAAGTGGTTCATTCAGCATCTGTTGGTCTATATAATGCCCGTAACCCTGCAAGTATACATAACAGACTCTGCAGTCAGCAAATTTGACACTGATACATGTATATACAAGCAAATACATCTGCAGTCAGCAAATAAAACACATGAATGCAAATACATGTATATACAAGCATATATTTATCAATAGCTAAAGCTAAAATGTCACTTTCGAACCCTAGGAGTAAAAGTTTAGGTATCAATCACATTGTTTCCCTTACATATAAACAAGGCTCAATCATGAATGGCACCTAAGTATCCCAAATTCCCAGCAAACTTACTCAAACTTCAAGAATACATTTGACATATCAAACGATGTCGAAAAATTACAAATGACCACTCATTAGAAAGCTTATGATGTCTAGTTTCTGACTATGCTTTTAAATTTTCTAAATAGAGAGTCAAAAAGTGCAGTTTTCGCAAAGAATGCAACAGATCCAGAAAACAGGGCAGAAATGGTGTTCTGGGTTGGGATGCTCTTAAAGTGATCAATACAACTCCAAATGACCTAAAACTTATGTCTAAATGGTAGCCAATCTTGTTTAGTTTTCAAAGAAATAGGAATTATGCAAAAAGGAGTTCATTTGCAAACGATATGCTCAAAATACCGAACCTATGTCCAGTTTGTTTCCAGAATTCTTCCTAAGCTTGTGATGCTCACATCTTGAGCTACACATATCCAAATGCGACCAAACCCAAGCCAAAATGTCAAGCATCAAGTCTAGTTTTCAGAAAGGTAACTTATAAAACTTTTGGATACCTAGATCATTCCCAGTCCCCCAAAAACCGTAGCTATACCCAGTTTTACTCCAGAATTCTACTCTAACTTGTGATGCTCATATCTTGAGCTACACAAGTCCAAATGCAACCAAACCAAAGCCAAAATGTCAGGCATTAAGTCTAGTTTCTTAACAAAAGAGGCCCCATAATTTTGGATTAACAGAACATTCCCAGTTTCAAAAAGACTGCACCTATGTCCAGAATGTCTACACAATGATTTTGCTAATCAAATGGCTCCAAATAGCACCAAGTTTCATACCAGCAAACACAACAACACAAACAGAATCAAACACATTTTTAGCAGTAAGTTTAAGCATAAATCGAAGAACTCACCTTATTTCGAAATTAAATTCGAAAACGGAATGGAAAACACGATCAAAGCAGGAACGCAACACAAACGGACCCCAAAAGCTGATTTTCATATCAAGTAATGTTTGTAACTTGTAAGTGCAGAGATGATAATATATATATATATATATATATATATATATATATATATATATATATATAATCATAAACCATACATGGCAAGCAGTATAATCACCCTTCAGAACCATCAATGGGTTCATTTATCAGCTGAAGAAACTCAACATGATGCTCATCAATTAGTCTTAAGAGACCAGGATTCTGCTTTCCAAGCTCCTGAAGTACAGGCTGCAATAGAAATGATCTTAGAAGTTAGTTAACAAATGAAGAAACGTGTCAGGTATTAGGTGTTTGGAAAAAATAGATAATTAGATACCTGTAAAATTTGTGGATAATGTAAAATCTAGATTCAAAATCATGTTCAATCGTACTCTAACATGATTTTGGTTAAAATCTAGATTCCTTTGAATCAAAATTAATGTTGTGTCCAAATCTTAGTTTGATTAATGTTCTATAAAATTCAGAGGATGGTAACTAGTGACTTATGCAATCATCAGCATAAAAGAATATACAAATGCATGTGCGAACACAATAAAAACTCAAACATGCAAGGTGCATTTGGTACCAAAACATAGATGCTTCTACAAAAACACAATTTCAGCAAGTCATATGGCCCAAGTCCAAAGATTCCACTGATAAAACAGTCATCACATAAAAAATTGATATATTGATGATATTCAGCTTTTGAGAAAAAATACTTACAGACAGAGGACGGAGCAATGCACTAGCAACATGGGAAGGAATGGTCATGATAACAGTTTTGCTCTGCAAAGAAACCACTCCTTCTGGGGTTTCATATGTCAAACTGTACTCTCCACTATCTAATTTACTAATACTTAGAAGCTTCCAAGATAACTTCACCTTGTTACCTAACCTGTCAACAAGAACACAATTTGCTGGTAACATCACTCATGAAAACAGTGGTAAATCGACTAGAACATTGGTATAACACAACATAAAACTAGAACAGTTTGACCCTTTGGTTTTGGTAGACGCCTGCATAATTATTTATATTAGTCAAAGCCACACATATTATGAATAGTGATGAACCAACTAGAACATGGTGCACTTTTTTCTTGACAAATTATTCCCCTTCCCCCGTAGCACAAACAAACTCCAACTATCCAACAGGAAAATCATGCATTTGGTTCAGTCATAGATGGTGTATTAAAGGATCACTACACAATATTCAGAAAGATACTAAAAACTCCTACCAATACGTATTATAATAGTAGGAGGATGATTAACAGGTTGACAATAACAAAAATAACAGAGATTGGTGGTTCTAACCTGAACAAAAAGGCTCAATCAAGCGTTCAAAAACCTCATCACCGAGATTACGACGAACCAATTCTTCCACTGATTCCTCACGACCCTGTCACATTCGTCAATGTTATATCATATGAGAAAATCAAATTAAAAACACTTGTATTTTATCTTTACAGATATTTTATTTGACACAAAAATAATTAACCAAAAAAAGGAAAGAAAAGAAAACACACTGGAGGAGGAGGCCGAATTCCAAGTGCTCCAAAGCCAGCCCTGAGCTTGCCACCTATACTCATCAAGTCAAAGAAAGGCAAATCAGTTGGCTTTGCAGGAACCGGCCTCAATTTCCCATTCAACAATACAAATCGAGGTGCATCAGGATCACCAAGAACAAGTTCATCCTTCAAACCACTGTCCACCTACCAAATGCAACAATCAAAACCACGTTATCAACAATTCAATTTCAACCAAAGAAGTTGAATTGCACATACATTGCCACATTATTCCAGTAACAGAACCTGCTAGAGCATGACTGTGATAAGAACCAGCAACATTTCCCACTACTTTGACAGTGTTTGAATAGATTGCTCTGCAATTTCTGTGTAAATCAGAAGTAACTTTTTAATACCAATTGCCTTAGGTAAGATAAACTTCAACCGAGCCAGATGACCATGTGTAAACCTCCTAAACAAATCAAACAAAAGCACAATCAGAAAAAACAACACAAATCAAAGAGGAAGTGTTAAGCGAAATGGCTGGTACTTGGTAACCATGATATGGAAATTTTGGATTCAAATCACACTTTCTCTGTCTCATCAGTTAGGATACTTACTTCAGTAGAAAAATGTGAAGAAGTAAACAAATGGTGAGACATTGTGAGTGGCATGAGATGAATAGAACCCCCTTGGTAAACTTAACACCAAAAAGCATGGCTTTTGAGCAAGTTGTTCCTTGTTTTATTCATATCCAATTAATTTTTCTTTCAATTATCTCGAGAGCTTAATCAAAAAACAAACCAAAATATATTATATAAAGAATTAAAGAAGCCAATATCTATAAATGAGACAAGCAATCAATAGGTATGTATCTCATTCTCTACAATCAATATGTATGTATCTCATTCTCTTTGAAGAAATGCATCTAAAGAACCCAAAATACATACCAGTAGGATGTATATTTTTAACCATGAAATTATCAACTACTTACAAGCCATTAGGAAATTGAAAACAACCAACTTTAACAATTATGCAGATCAACAATAAACAAAACTAAAACCAACAACAATCAAGCCACTCATAATCTCCTCTCAATCAAACTTACCTGAGAAAAGCTTATAGGGAATGGATGGAGAAGCCCTGCCAATACAGCAACATAAAACAAGGCAATCTGTGAACATGAGACATCAAGTCAGCTTGAATAGATTGCTCTGCAATTTCTGTGTAAAGTCCCAATTTATGCATGTATACCAGTATACGCTACAAGAATCAATTGAGAAAGCAGTAAGAAAATGAACTACGAACAGACAATAAATAAAATTGATGGAGAACACAATCAATAGACATGAAAACCTAATGATGGAGGATGAAACAAAATCAACCTTAATCGGTGGAGATCGTTAACTATTGTTATCCCTTATCTAATACCAACTTATTTCTTTCTAGGATTCATCTGTTTTTGCACCCTAAACCATAAAAGTGAAACTCACCGGGAGCGACATGCTATTTCACAGACGGCCAATGAGAGGAAGACGAGCGAAAGAAAGGCGATAGATGATAGGATGGTGCGATTGAGGTTTACGGGATTAAGGGCTCAACATGACAGGATTGCTTCCATGCTTGAATCTGGGATTGAAGGGTTCAAGATAAGGGTTATGAGATTAAGGGGGTTCTGGAAGATTGAGGTGGAGACGCGAAGATGAGAATAGATGGGAGCGGCGTGCAAGTAAGAGTGGAGAGGAGAGGATTTAGGGTTAGAGTGAAAGATAGACCGTGAAAGTGAGGTCGATGAAGATGATGTTTTAGTTTTAAGTGTAAAACGTTTGCGAGGGATATCTATGCATTTCCGACCGAAATTTCCCTCGGAAAGTAGCGAGGGAGCTAAATTCCGTCGGAAATATAAGCAGGAAACGCCTTAAACACGTAGCGAGGGAACTATCCGTCGGAAACGAACATATTAGCGACCAAAAAAAATCCCTCGGAAATATCTGGTAGGTAAATCAGCATATTCTTGTAGTGGGTCATGTATGAAGGTGTTGAGGAGAATGGATCAGGTGGACATAAATCTTTGTTAATCATCACTGACAAATTTTCTTTAGATGAGTTATAATGTTATCTTGGCGATGTTGTTAATCCGTTAATCCCCGGCAAATAACTAGCTCTGTCTTGCACTAATAAAAGTAACAATGGATACTAGATTCCATTATAGATATTGAAGTAGACTTTTTGTCATTTTTGCAAAGAGTTACAGTAGTTTATTCTTCTATATGTTTTACGAAATATGATGAGCAAAGACAATATGGGAAATTGATGCTCAAATAGATGGGGAACATGATATTGTGGTCCATGAACTACATTTAGCTTTTCAAAAATTACAATTGAGCTTCAGTTCATTAACTGATAGATTTTGTACGTTTTTTTGTTACTTTTCAATTGGTGTGTTAATGATGTTGTATTTGTTTGATTTATGTTTATGTTTATGAGTTACTTCTAATGCCAAGGAATGTAGGCTACTCAACTTATATCCTGTAAGTATTGTTAACCCGACTAAGACTATACTCAATTTATCCTCAACCCTCTTTAACAATTTTTCCTACTTTTTTCAGCAATCTTTTTCTGGAATGGCTGAACATGATCCAAATTTGGGTAGCTCTATTACTCCTGTGAAGAAGAGGTCGACAGAAAAAGAACCAATGACCACTACAACTCATACTCTGGGCGTTGAACAATTATCATCTACCAAGGTCAAGAAATTCATTAAAACAGAATGAAAGTGAATTATCTGCTACTAAAGAGCTAAATATCTTATTTAACATTGGCTAACTTTGTCTTTTGAATGTGACAAATATTGATTGGACCAACTTATTTTGCTTTTTAATGTGACTATGAATATGTCACAACTCTGTGAAACCTTTACTAATCTCACAAATCCTTTGTTTTGTTTGTGACTAAATTTCCTTTATGTAATGTATCTGACTTCTGACTATCAATATTTTAGTCTGTTGATTCTCCATTAATTGACCTACCATTATCATTATCATTATTGGACAAACAAGAGATCAATTCCCACAATCACATAATCTGAGTATAATTGGTTATAGTTTTGTGTTTTGGTCTTACTTTCTTTAGCTGAATAATTTGCTTATTTTGAAAACACTTAAATGTTCGCAGCATATATTTTCAAAACTATCCAGCTATTCTCAAAACTAAGCACCTATTTTACTGCATTGAATGTTTTCCTTCGCAAATCGTTTTAGTTCCTTCAATATTATCAATTATCAATAATTAATCAAATGGTGAATCAACTTTGACATACACCTTTCTTCACAAAGAGTAAAGAATGTCTTCCCAAAACTATGGCAGCAATGATCCGTACATATTGGCAGATAATCACCAATATAGCAATACAGTTATACATGGCATAACTGTGTTAGAACTTTAAAAGTGAGAAGACCATTGAACCATTTTTATTTTTATAATAACATATACATGTAACTAACAAATCACAACAATCACCTATGCCATGGCCCATGGGTATGGAACAGCTACTGACCCATCTAAATATAGCTGTTGCAGTTGAGGCTTAGTCTCAACATGAAAAAAAGAATATTGTTTTTAGCCATCTTCTGCATTGTTTACCAGTAGAAGATGCAAGGCTGTTGGAACAAGGACCCAAAGAATGTAGTAATGTAGCTTTTGTCTGTGTCACGAAATTATGAGTATAGCAAGATGAATTTACTTTTATGCATTTCCTTCATGTAATTAGAATTAGAAGCTGTAGGCTACTCTTTTTAGACTTTAAATGATTAATCTACATTGAAAATGCTTATATTGCATTTAAGGTCAGCGAATAGAGGGAAAAAGTACTTGAGGAGAGAGGAAATGTGTTCAGCGTGGGGGAGGTAGCCACAGGAGAATGCTTTGTTGGATATATCAAGAAGCTGCAGCGAAGTGCACGAAGAGAAACCATTAGGAATTGAGCCCATGATGTTGTCGAGAGAAAGTTTAAGTACTAATGAAGTTGGTCGCAAGATTCCTCCATCTAACTATTCTGATGATGAGACAATCAGACAAACTGCTGATAATCCCATTATTAAGTAATGACTTTATTTAGTAGGATGGTTGTTGTGTTTCTTTAGCTTCAAGACCTTTTAATTATGCTTTGACTGTAGTTTTCTCTTATTGGCTACATCTAAACTCTTGCTTTTTGCTTTGAATTACAACTATTTAAAATCATTGTTGGAATTTTTATTTCTATATATGTAATATTTATGGCTTTCGCCCCGTGCAAAGCACGGGTCACACCGCTAGTTGCAAGCAAACTTGAGTAAATGAGAGAATATTAAGTAAAATGCATGTGACAAAGAGGCATGGCGTGGATCACTCGGAGTACTGTGTGCAGACACCGGTGAGAATTTAAAAATTCAATAAACATATATTTAGCATAAAAAGACAAAGAGTTTGATAGGAAAAAGCTACTAGATATCCTTCTCAAAAATCTTAGGCGTGAGAAGGCTAAGTGGGGTGCATTATGATGAAGACACTATCCTCCCCCAGTATCCCAACCTCCACCACTCTACCTCACACCCCTTTCTTTCCTCTTTTGGATAAACATTCAAAACTCAATTCCTTCCTTATTGACCTTCTTCCACCCCACTATAATTATCCTAATTAACTTTCTAAACAAGTCGACCCAATAAGAATTGTAAATTGATGTGGTTAATGTAGTTGAAAATCATGGTTAATTTAGTTAATACTGATAAATACGTGTGTAAATCATCAATCATCAACCATCAGCTAAATTAATTAGTATCCCAAAAACAATTCGATTGGTGCGCTAAATGATACCGAAAGAGCACAAGGAGGTCCAGGGTTCGAACCCGAATACTAACATTTCCCCTCCTCCTAATTACTTAACAACTAACATTTGCTTATAAAAAAATCAAATTGGTTAGTCAGAATTTAAACGTAAAATTGTGGTTAATGATATTTAACTTCGTATAGTTAATTCAATTCTATTAAAAATACCCAGCTATTTACCGCATATATAAACCGAATTAACCAGGAATTTAAATGTATAATATTAATCTAGACCCAACAATATCGATGACAACCAATCACATTCTATCACGCCCCTAAATTTTTTTAATTAAAATCTAACTCTCCCTTAATACTAAGGAAAATGTTCTTTTAACACTCAAATGTCGTTAGACACCTTGATCAAGATAAAGATAAAAGAGAGAAAAGTTCAAGATAAAGAGAAAAAAGAGAGAACTGAGAGATGTAGATAATGCGTGATGCGACATTGTTAAGTAGCTTATATGGTTGAGTGAAATAGACATTTTTGAAGAAAACGTATACGTGAATCGAACATCGCTCCTCCTCTCCTCTAACAACTAACACATTAATTACTAACCAATTTGTCATGGGTGATGCGATACAACAAAAAGAGAAATAGAAAAAATGAAGTGTTAGATAAGTATTCATTCGAGGGGAGTTCAAAAATCAAAACCCTAATAGCAATAGCTATATCTACATTGCACCTCTTTTCCGGCGAAACGTTTGAAAGACAACACTACCCACCGCCGGAAACTGGTCCACCGCACAACTCCTACGTTTCAACCCAAGAGGCTCCACTGCACCAGCAACCTTAGTCCAAACCTCATTACTTCCATACTCATTACACGCCGTTACCGACACCGACATAGTCCCCGGTCGGAAAATCTGAACCACCTTCCTCAACACATGAACTATATTATCCTCATCGTTCGTATTCATCGACATTGAACCCACACATTCAAAACTCGCATAGCTATAACCATCTTCTGGAGTAACATGAATGGTAGAATACCAATCTCCATCCATGCCATTCATAGAGTAACCACATGGATCAAACGCAAAATCGCATATCAAAGCATCTTTGTTAATTTCATCTATTCCTGTTAACTCCGTCATTTCTTTTCCAGCTGAGTGGCCGGATTTTCCATCTCCTGGTCGCCGGAAAAACTTTCTGGCGAGTATAGGATCCAGCTCCGTCATGCAGATCTCAACAGTGTAATAAGAGAGGTTATGATAATGATGGTCATGGCTTGTAGTTGCAGTGAAAACATGCCAGGAATGAGAGGAAGAATTTGAAGGCAAAATGGAAGCTTTTCTATAACAAAGATTTGTAGGGATAGTGTTTTGTAAAAAGGTAACTTCATCATTGAATGAAGTGTGAGGGAAAGGTTGTGAGTTAGGAAAAATGAAAGTGCCACGTGTGTAAATGCAAGAAGAGAGTGAGAGATTTAAATGGGTGTGTGCGTAGTAGATTAAAGGAAGAATGGATTTGAGAAGCTGTGTGGTTCCACAAGTTTTGATGATGATTTTGTTTGGGTAAACAAAGAGGCTTGATTCTGATAATACGTAAGCATCGAAGAAGGAGTTTCCAACGGCTGAAACTACTGTGCATTGAACAGCTTCTAGTGTTTGTTGAATGAATTCGAAGTTGAGTTGTCTTAGACCAAGTTGGTTTTGGTGATGGTGAATGGTTGGATCGTCATCAAAGAAATGAAGCTCTAAACGTTTCTCATACCCTTCAAAACCGGATATTGCCATTAGAAAGAGAGTGGTGTGTGTGTTGAGGTAGAGGTGAGAGAATGGTTGGGAGGTGTATTGAATTTATAGGTGTGTTTGTGAGGATTTAGAATTAGGATTTAGAAGAGAGCATGCGGGTGATGGAACCAAGAATGATGATAGTAGGCATAATGAAGTGAATAGGATGATGATACTATGCAACAATTTTGTTCTGTTTTTTAGCTCAATCTTCTCTCACATCAGACACAGACAGGCACAGCAATAGCAAGCAGAATTAATGACCACGCTTATTAATTCCTTCTTGTTCCTTTGTCACTGTCTGTTTTATACTACTTCACTCTTCACTTACCTCACTCACTGTTTTACCCATCTAGCTCTTCATAGCTTCCAAATAGTATAAGGACTTAAATAAAGCTTTTTCTACATTTTCCCTATTCTATTTGGAAAGTAGTTAAATACATTAATGAAAGTGAAAGAAGTCATTTAGAACTTTAAAGGTCCATTTGATCGGTAAACATGTAATGTAAGTATTGAACGGATAGTATAGTACTGGACAACTTTAAGTTTCGTACACAGTTTGGTGAAAAATGGACAGTACAAGCAAAAAAATGTAAAATCTAGTGTAATTTTCTTTTTAATGTTTTATAATGATTATATATAACATATATTATAATATAATTAAAAAATTATAAAAAAATGTGTGATGGAGAAGATACAAGGAGATAGAGAGAGAGGTCATGAGATGAGAATAAAAGAGAGGGAGAGAGAAACAAGAGAAAATAGCGAGATAGGAGAGAGAAAGAGAGAAAAATGAAATAGTAGAGAGAGAGAAAGAATAGAGGAGAGAAAAAAATTACTGAGTAGGAAATAAAAATAATATATTAGTATTTTTTGGTTGATCAGAAAGTTGTACCGTGGTTTTGTGAGGAACATGAATTTAGGTTTTTGTCTCGTCCCTTACCCCCACTTTTGTCCAGTATCATGAACAGTTTTCAAATCAAACAGAGTACAATTGAAATTTTTTAGTCCAGTCTCTTACTTCTTAGCAAATCAATGCACTCTAAAACACTCTGTAACACCCCACTTATTCTAGATAATTATTAGGACATGTTTTGAAAATTGTTTTATTTTAATTGTGTGATTTAAAGCTTAGAGAGAGAGAGATCCAAGTGCACTATCCCATTTTTCTTAAACTAAATTATGTGTGTATAAATTTGGCTAGATCCACCTTTATAGTAATTTATTTTATAAAAGATATAATTTCTTTCACTTTAGATAACGAAGATGATAGGTTTTTGCCACTTCCTTGTTTATATCATTCAAATATGAAATGTTAAATTGTTTTTATTATCATGTCATATATATATATATATATATATATATATATATATATATATATATATATATATATATATAAATTAGGCGTCAGTGCAGAGTCTAAGTCAGCAATCTTAGGATTCCAAATAGTAGTCATTTACTATTCTTTCCAGTTAATAACCGGTTACTATTGAATCTTTCAATTATATATATATATATATATATATATATATATATATATATATATATATATATATATAATTAATATGTATATGGTAGCCGACTCTAATTTTTATGAATGTACGAATGTCATATTATTTTCTTTCTTCTAATCCATGAAGGTTTGGTTGTCGGCCAATTCATTTTTATCAGTCCATTATATGTCTTCATTGTTAAGTAAGTTAATGTAGAATGCACACCTCCTACTTACAAGTTTAATATGGTGGAGGTATAGTTATAAATATACACATGTACTATTATAATGTGGTGGAAGCATAGTAAATAAATAGAATGGAAGAATTGCATGTTTTTAAATATACACATCGATGGTATATTTATTTCATTTTCTTATCATTTAATTTCCTTCATTGTTAAGTAATTGCATAAAGCATTAACACCTCATCCTTCACCACTTTTATGTTGGATATATGGGAATTAAGCCACTTATATATTAGTTCTGATGAGTCACTTCCTTGAAGCCCTAGAACCATGCCAAGCATGAGGTAAGCCTAGGATGTGGTTTTGGTTATAAAAGCAAGTTGAGAGAAACTCATTTCCTCATTGTGAAGCCAGTACATCTTCTCCTTTAAACCTTCGGCCTTTCAAACAATATATCCCAAAACCATTTTCTTTTAAATCCCTATAACACACCCAAACTCTTGAAAATCCTAATTCAATCATACTGTTATATTGGTGGCTATGTTAAGTACTTGTCGGTGTTAGCGAAGTAGCTATCGCGTTCGTGTTGTATTTCAGGTGGGGGCAAGACACAGTATTCGTCGAAACGGTTAGCATAAAGTTTTAATTTAAATATGTGTAGAGTGACCCAAGCTTTACTATAGTTAAATAGTCAGCGATACCTAAAGATCATTTGACTACTCTTCGGAGTTAAGGTTAAGTGTAGTTTAGGCCGGTTAAGTGTTGTTTAGGCCGTCGATAACTGGTTAACGCATAGGATATTTCTATATTATTGCTTGATTGATTAAGTGATTGGTTGATTGCTTGAGATATGG